>CM059299.1:5085000-5120000 GCA_030340665.1 Neosalanx taihuensis | reverse complement strand
TTATTATGAGTTCACATGAACGTACAGACTGGTTGGAGGTAGCAGAAGACACACGTGTCTGATACCTACTGAGGTCCAGGTGAAATGTCGACAGATTTCATCACGCGTGATAGAGTGGGTTGCTGCAAACGACGACAATAACAGTCGTAACTGATCAGCGAACGACGATCCAGAAAGACTCAGCTGCCGTCTTATGTTAGACTGCAGACGGATCCCACCTCCTGGGACTGCGTCTGTGGCTTCAGAAAACCCAGTCCACCCACTGTAAAAATGGAACAAACCGCATCATAACTGTGTTCAGAGCCACGTCTATTTGTCAACACATGCTCGTCAGTAAACAAGCAGGACATTTCTGGAGGATGCAGAACACACATGGAGCCAGAGCCAGGGGAGGGGGCCGGGGTGGGGGCCGGGGTGAGGGCCGCGGTGGGGGCCGGGGAGGGGGCCGGGGAGGGTGATGGGAAGGGGGGACAACTCAGCTGAGGAGGAAATCTGTGTGAGAGAGAGAGAGAGAGAGAGAGAGAGAGAGAGAGAGAGAGAGAGAGAGAGAGAGAGAGAGAGAGAGAGAGAGAGAATGAGACAGGGAGGAATGGAGTTGAGGGAGAAAGAAAGACAGGCGTGAGCACACCGCCACTCCTCTGCCGTCTGGAGAACTTTTATAGACCAGCAGCAGGGATGTCATCTCCTACACTTACCTTTGGAATGGCCAACTATGTATACTGATGTGTATAGAGACAACTAACTACTCTACTGATGCATCTAAATGACTGATAATGTATCTACATGCCTAATAATGCATCTACATGACTGATAATGTATCTACATGCCTAATAATGCATCTACATGACTGATAATGTATCTACCTGACTGATACTTATTCTACAAGCCTAACAATGCATCTACATGACTGATAATGTTTATACAGACCTAATAATGTATCTACATGACTGATAATGTATCTAGATGACTGATAATGTAACTACATGACTGATAATTATTCTACAAGCCTAACAATGCATCTACATGACTGATAATGTTTCTACAGACCTAATAATGTATCTACATGACTGATAATGTATCTACTTGACTGATAATGTAACTACATGCTGAGCAGTATATAGTATATGCTGCATATACACACAGGCAGAAAAGTCAGAACTGTATGTATATAGAAAATATGCTTTGCACTAAAGTTTGGTGTCAAATCTGAACACACATTCCTAAGCAGAATACAGAACAATTCAAGCTAAATCCATCTCAAAGACAGTGAAGGTTTCACTGTTTGTAACACTAATATCAAAGTGGAAATCTGTAAATGGAGAAAAGATGAGAGCCGCCTGATGCCTGGGTCAGTAAACCCTGAGGCCTGGGTCCTGCTGGGGGTCTGTGTTTCTCTAACCCTCTCACACACGAGTCCTGTTGATGTTACTCCTCTCTTCCCCCTGTAGCAGACGGGGGATCGGTGTTTCTGCTATGGGTGTTTTTCCTAAAACACCTGGAGAAACACGTTATTGTTGATGCGAAGGTACACCCATTCTGCTGAACTTTCCCCATCTCAATGTCTCTCTCTCTCTCTGTTGTTCTCTTTTTCTCTTCATCTTGCTTTCTTTCCGTCTCTCCCCTATCCCTCGTCTTCTCTTCAGCTGTCTTCCTCTCCTCTAGTTCTTTCTCCCAACTCCACCCTTTCCCACATGCTGTCTCGAACGGATCTATAGGAGCGAAACAAGAGAACTGCGGGTTCTTCCAGTTTGACTCCACCGGCAGGGTGGCGTGACCCGCCCCTGGGTGCCGTGCAGCCGTCCCGCCCTGCTCCTCCCCTCCTCCCGCTGAGCGAGGTCCGGCAGAACTCAGCCCCCAGCGGGGCGGACCCATCTGCAGCCTGAGGACAGCTGGGGATCCCGGGGAGAGCAGGAGGAGATACGACACACGCAGGGGTGTCGAGTTCCCGTGTTTGGAGATACCACCGACAGCATCTGACAGCCCGCTTGCCCCCCCTCCCACTCCCCCCCCACCCCCACCCCCCCCCAACCTCTACCCTTGGTGCGCTCTCGATGGAGCACTTCGGATCATTATCACCGGTTTCTTTGCGGGAACCCTGCAGCCGGGTCTGTGTTATGTGTTTGGCAGGGAGATGGCCCGCGCTCTTGGTCTCTTTCTTCCCTCTCCGCACTCAGACGTGGCCGAGACTGGAGTGCGTTTCTCCTGGAACAGCAATGACGTGGCCTCCCTCGCGTGAAAGGTTATCAAGGTTCCCTTATCTAGATGAGTCCTACCCGTTTGTCCAGGAAACCGCTGACCAGCGATTCCCACAGACCGGCCAACTTCAGGGGTCTATTGTCTGAGAAAGCTGGGTCTAGGAGTGGGTTTCCCTGTTACTCATCCCAGCAGAGGACACACACAGGACCAATGAGGTGAAGAGGGTGGGGGGTGGACTTTGAGAACTAACTGACAGGAAGGATATGCGAAAGTTAATTTGCTTCCCTATTTGCCGGCTCTCACAAAAGGCTTGTGGGAAGACGACGGGGTGGAGACGAGGAGACAGAGGCAGAACACTGAGCTTCCCTCCATTGTTTGGAATGAACCAGAAAATGATCAGGACCCTGGTCCTCCCCTGACGTACACATACACACACCTACAGGAACACACACAAGAGCACGTATACGTACAGGCAGGCATGAATCCACTCTACCACACACGCACACGCAAGACATCCTTATTTGAAACTTCCCTGGTACTGACCGTGAGAGGCCTGTTTTAAACAATTTCAGGAACAAAAAAAAGTTGGAGAAAGGAACTCCCATGAGCCTCTCAGTCAGGCTGGAGTTAAGCTCAGCTGTGTGTGTTAGTCTGCCTCTCCGAGGTGGAGCAGGTCACACACACACAGGAGGAGGAATGCTGACTAAATGAATCAACATGAGCTTACACACACACGTACACATGCACTGTATACATCCCGAATATTGGCTGTATGTACATACGCCCGCACCTTTATCCGTACGACTGCACACACTCGCACACAAACACCAGCCTAGCGTTGAGGAACGCTCCCCCTGTCTTCTCTCCAACGTCCATCGCCCTTGCTAGTCTCTCCGGTTGAGAGTAAATCATGTTTAAAGTACCCAGAGAGGATCAGCGCAGCTGTCGAATCAAACTGGAGCCTTTTTTTTCATCTCAGCCTGACAATCCTCACTGCAGGGGAGGGAAGCCTGCCATGCTCTCATGTTAAAGCAAGGGGGGGGGGGGGACAGAGCTAAAGAGGAGGGGAGATGAGAGAGAGCTAGACAAGAAAGGGCGAGAGAGGGGGGGGGGAGAAGGTATTGTTCTGTGCATAACCCCAGGACGCTCTATAGGGTCCGGCTTCAAACGCCGAGCTGATCGCATCACCTGTCCGATCCGGACCGACCCTGCCTCCGCCACTGGTCGCCACAGCAACACCTCCGGAATGCACCCCACCACCCCCTCCCCCCGTGTCTGAAGCGGTGAAGTTGCACGCCATTCAATAGAGAGAACAGTGGGACTAGTAGGTGGGGGGTGGGGAGGTGGTGGTGGGGGGGGGGGGGGGGGGGGGGGGGAGGTCACAGGGGACATGGTTAGAGGGATAGTGAGAATATTAGCGTTGCCTTTTTCAAGTCGTCTGCCAGGGCGGTGGAGATGGCTGCTCTGAGATAGAGGGGAGATAGATAGAAGGGATATAGATAGAGGAAATATAGATAGAGGGGAGATAGATAGAGGAGAGATAGACCCACGCAGCCGACTCTGCTGTTGTGATAGCTGTGAGCGCCTGAGCCTGCACCTATATTAAAAACTGTATCTTGTGTAGAGTACAGCCAGGCAGGCTGAAGAGGTCCGATCTGACAGCCCAGGGCAGATTCTGGATCTGTTCAGGAAACCAACTCAAATATGTTCTAGTTTATATATATTACATCCAAACAACCTGAGGCACTGAGTGAGGCTCATAGGATGTGGCCTAGGAGTGTGTGTACCCCAGGAAGGGTGCATGGGGGCCCAGCTGTGGACCCCTGGGAGGGTGCATGGGGGCCCAGCTGTGTACCCCAGGGAGGGTGCATGAGGGCCCAGCTGTGTACCCCAGGGAGGGTGCATGGGCCCAGCTGTGGACCCCAGGGAGGGTGCATGGGGGCCCAGCTGTGTACCCCAGGGAGGGTGCATGGGCCCAGCTGTGTACCCCAGGGAGGGTGCATTGGCCCAGCTGTGTACCCCAGGGAGGGTGCATGGGCCCAGCTGTGTACCCCAGGGAGGGTGCATGGGCCCAGCTGTGTACCCCAGGGAGGGTGCATGAGGGCCAGCTTTACGTAACAGTGTGGTGCTGGTGTCCTTCCTACAGTGAGGACAGGATTAGAGATGGCTGAGTAAACAGATTCCTGGGAAAAGTATGCCTAAGAGAAGAGGTTACGCAACACCTCACCCAATCAAGAGGATTCCTCCCTCTTACACCAAACTTGAAAGCGGAAAAGTGGGCGCAATAGTTAACTGTTTAAAACAGTAGGTCCATGATACAGTGATTCTTTCGAAGCTGATGTTCACATTCCCATCAGAAATCTCTTAAGCCAACTAAATGTCATGCAGAGTAGACTATGACCATGCTAGATAAAACCAGAGCAACATCTGGAGATGAGCGGAGGAGAGAGCGGAGGAGAGAGATGTGGTTCTTACGCAGCCATCATAGCAGAAGCCTGTCATTTAGAGTCAAGTTCAAAGTAAATACAAAGTATTCCCACATTTGATTTGGACAAATTACTATTGAGAGCAGTCCACATGTTCGATGAGAGAGTCTACACATCGTCAGGAGACCACACCCTCAGATAAGACCGCTTCTCAGATAGCAGAGCTAAATATATACATGTATACATTATATATAAATATATTTAAGGCTGTCCTGCTCCCCAATCGTAATTATCTCTCTCACGTCTTCTTTTCTAGAATGATCATCTTTTTGTACATCACATTACATTTACATGTATTCATTTTGCAGACACTTTTATCCAAAGCGACTTACAAGAGAGAGCTTTTACATCTGTAACACCCTTCTGATCTCTTCTTCTTCTTAAGAAAATATACAAAATCAGCATCACATCTTCGTCTTTCCCTCAAATGTTGTGTAGAACAACTTTACAACAATCCAACTGTGAAAAAAACGACCAAAATGTCTCAGTCCTTCTTCCCAGCTGTGCATCTCCGAGGTTTCAGGAAAACCCTGCAGTGTATCCCTGTATCCACTGAGCCAGCTGACTCCAATCATGCAGATCTGCTGGGCAGGACTGCTCTTCCAGATAATCACTGACCTCAGGTGCCTTGTGGAG
Source organism: Neosalanx taihuensis (assembly GCA_030340665.1). Lineage (NCBI taxonomy): Eukaryota > Metazoa > Chordata > Actinopteri > Osmeriformes > Salangidae > Neosalanx > Neosalanx taihuensis. Next base: position 5,114,682 of record CM059299.1, on the reverse strand, counting down.
CCAATCTTCCAAAGTTTTTACACCTCTGGTCTGCTGCCTATCTGCTCCACATCACCATCCCAGATCATGGAGGCCAAGCCTGGAAACGCCACCAGACCACAAGGCCTTGTGATCATAGCTGACTTTATCTTTTCATTCGGATAAGCCTGCTCCTTGGTGCCAGTCTGGTCATGACCTTATCGAGCCCACTGTTGCCATGTTGACTGACCTAGAACTTTTCACATTTACTGTAACACCACATATCCTACTTACCCCCCCCATTAAAGGCTTTTCCCAAAAACACCAAAGGGGTTTCCCACTGTGGCATCCAGGGGCTGGAACCAACCATTGTGAAGCTGTTATCTCCACCCACGGCTGGGAGACCAAGAACAGAACTCAAAGTTCTTCTGGTTCTGCCTTTAACCATCGAAGTTCTAAACCATTAGCTCCGTGGATCAGATATGGAACAAGAGCGGTGCCCTTGCCTGCAGAGGCGGCACATCAGGGAGCAGGCTAGACCTTCTCCTTATGAAACACCAGGAAACATCCGGGAAATCATGTTCTGGTGTAATGTTTGGAACGGGACATTTTGATAAGCATGGACTGTTGCTATTGCTCCTTCTTCTAAAGTGAAATTCATGTTTTCCTGCCGCACTGATCACAGCCATAGATGGTTAGTCTGAATTCTGTTCTAAATACTTGAATTTTTAGATTCAACTGAAATGTGAAATGTGATTAGAGATGCGATTAGATTGAAGAAAAGCAAGAACTGTTCTTGAAAAGACATTGTAGCATCCAAACTAAAACTTCTTCTCAAATTCCCATTTTTTAAACAAGTAAAATGCTGACGTACATACACTGGTGTTACTGTAGGTGATATTAATGCTTATGTCCACCTTTCCCACAAAGTTGAATCTACTATAATAGTGCAATCTTCATATGGGACTGGGTCTTTGCTGTGCAGCTCCAGTATCCAGGTGATACTGGCTAGACTGTGTGCAAACCCTCTGGATCAAACCTTCATCTAAAGCACGCAGCACCTGCTCCTGGTATCCAACCTGAAGGTTTTGAACAAAGGCTGAAATCCTGAAATCCCCCCCCACACACACACACACACACACACAAACACACACCTCCATCCATACACACATAACCCCTGCCCCCTCCCCACACCATAACAAAAATCCTTTGGCTCAAGGAGCTGGGTTGAGTTTGTTCAAGAGCGTGCCTCACACCTTTTGGGTTCCTGCAGGCATGTTGTGACTGTGGCCCGAGGAATGTGCTGATGAGCCAGGCCACCAGAATAACAGCCACATTCCTCTCATCCACCGAGGAGGAGGGAATGCAATTAGCACGTATTAGAGAGACTGGAGTCAGGCTGTCAGGACACAGCGTCATACACCCAGGACCCAAGCAAGACCCAGGATCTGAAGTCAGATCTGGCATAACAGCCTGCATGAGAGAACTTACTTTGAGGACTCGCAGTAAACCAGACCCAGGCGTGATAGACTTGGGTGCACTGTATCGCTGATTTCCAGACCAACAAGTCTGGGAATATGATGCCATTATTTCCCCATGTTGACACTTGTTAAGATTTATTTCATATTTTGAGCACATAAGTTGAGCACTACTGCATCAAATAGAAATGTTGTGCTCTTAAAATAAAGTACATGTTTGCACACTTGAAGGACATTTTCCGTTACTCAGCTCTGTAAGAAAAATCGATTGATTCTGCAACGTGAAACACATGCATGCAGACAACACACACGCAGACATGTCGACAAATGACCTCTTTTCCTCCATCCGGCTGTTCTTCCACCAAGGGCATCCAGGAGCTTTGATTGGTTATCTCAAGGCAACTGAGTCCAAGTGTTCAGCCATGTCCTGGAGAGTTATCTCTTCTGCATTGTTTTCCTTGGAGTTTTTCCACAGAGGTAACCCATGTGGGAACGTTCAAAAACCACTGAGGCAGTGCCCCAAGTAGGAATTGAAACCAGGTCCTTGCTGCAGTGAAGCAGCAGTTCAAGGCTCAGTGCCATAGTCCCATCTTGTGCTTCAGTTGCATCTTTCAAAGCAACAACATGTTTTATTTTAGCTGACTTCAGAAACAGACACGATCAAAAGTCAATGTATTTCAGACACAAGCAGATCTTTTGTCGGCCATGTTCATTGTTTCTGCACGATGCCTCGTGCGATGTCACTAAAGTCCGTCAGCTTCGGCCTGGTTTGAGATTAGAAAGAGTGTTGACCGTTCACACAGCTACTGTAGCTGGCTGTCTCTGAGCTCACATGACATGGATGTGTGGGTCAAGGTGGACTGCAGAGCTGCTCGTTTGCCAGAACAGAAAGACTCGACACCCAAATTCAAACACCCGCTGAGGGAGTCAAACACCCGCCGAGGGGGTCAAACACCCGCCGGGGGGGTCAAACACCCGCCGGGGGGGTCAAACACCCGCCGGGGGAGTCAAACACCCGCCGGGGGAGTCAAACACACGCCGGGGGGGTCAAACACCCGCCGGGGGAGTCAAACACACGCCGGGGGAGTCAAACACCCGCCGAGGGAGTCAAACACCCACCGGGGGAGTCAAAGTGGCACCAATCAAACCTCAGTTAAACTCACCCACTTCTCAAATCCAAGCAATATGTTTCATTCTAAAAAGTTCTGTACTTGCATTTGTTACTTGTAATTTGCATGTGTGATTTAATGGTGTAATGTATTCCAGATTGATGTAGTTGAGATAGGCTGAAGCCACAGCAAACATGGTAGGAAGTCATTTAGCTATAATTAGCATCATACTGAGCTTGTTATGTCTTTAATTATGGACATTTTCAGACTAAGGCATGAGCTCATTTTATCTCTACAGCACTCGTGGTTATTTGAAAAAATACCTTGAACTTTATAAACATGGAGACTTTGCGGAACTTTCTTTTGCTTGTGTAATATTCTTACAGGTTAATAAAAAGAAACAGCCACACAAAAGCAATTCATTTAAACGGCAGTGTGTGATGCACCTGGGGATCTTGAGCTTTCACACACAGGTGTTCTGGATTGGAGAACACCTTGGTTCTTCTAAAACCCTTCCATCCAACGTTATTGAAAATAGCTTCATCCCTTTTTTCAACAGTTTGACGTGTGAAAGTGCCTGCAGTGATAGTGGAATTCAGGGTCTTAAAGGCGCAATACGCTCAATGTTTTTTGTCCTCCATAAACATGTTATGTGAGCTAACAAGGCCTTGTGAGATTTTATATGTGCTCTATAAAATAAACATGACTTTACTTGACTAATGTCAGTGTGTGTGCATCTGTGATTTGATTAGCTTGAGATCCAGGTACTACATGAAGTTAAATGGCTTCAGCCCCACAGAACCTGACAACAAATACACATGAAAGTACAAACGTGACCCCTGCATCGCCATGGCCACTTGACTTATTGTAAGCTATAGTCTTGTCTTGGTTAAGGACAGTAAGTCCATTACTTCATACTAGACTAAACTCCTGACAACAATCCATCAGATCACTTCTGGCTAAACAGAACCTAAATGCTGTATTGTTATTTTTATGAGCTAGTCAATTGGAAAATCTTGAAATAACAGCTCCTTTGTAATACTCGACGGCGTAGACTTTGTTGCTATAAGAACAATGCAGTATAGATGTCTGTATTAGCAGAGAGCGGTTCTGTACAGGCAGGATTTAGATGGATGGTTCTGTACAGTAGCCACCATCTTAGAACTTACAAAGACCACAATGTATACAGGGAGCCATGTGCTAAGAGCCACCAGTGTTTATGTCTGGGTTCTGAACTGCGTACTTGAATTCCTCTAACCCCTGGTCCTGCTTGGACGCTCACACAACACCTCGTCAGTGTGTTCCCAGGACAGATGCCTCTCTCCCTGCAGAGCCACGATGGATTATGATGTCCCTGAGGGCTGAGTGGAAACCTCAAATGGTTTCCTGAGCTCTGTGATTTTTTTCAGGGGTGCCCACTCACTGTAGCTGAGGATCGCTCTAAGATCCTTGGAAGTGGCATCATCAGGCCTTGTTCATTCTCTTGGTTGCACTGTGCAAGGACACTGTGTCAGAGATGGAACCAGCATGGCTGTGTGTTTGTAAACAGACACCACAGTACTTTGAAGTGTATTTTAGAGGATGGACGACCAAACCTGCTCCTCGTGTGTTTGGTTAACTGAAGTGCCTGACACACCACCATGTGTATGGAGTCCAGCTCGCAGCTTCATGTGTCAGCTTCATGCCTCATGTCTCTGCTTCATGTCTCTGCTTCATGTTTCACGTCTCTGCTTCATGCTTCATGTCTCTGCTTCATGTCTCTGCTTCATGTTTCATGTCTCTGCTTCATGCTTCATGTTTCTGCTTCATGTCCACCTGATAATTACTGGGAGCTCCTGACAGTTTTGAAAAACGTCAGCAAGGACTGTAACTCCCCACGTTCCTTGTGGCCTTTACTTTGTAACCTAAACAAAACACATTAGCAAGGTCCTGTAAACTTCCCCGAAGATACCTTGCCAAAGGCCTTGTCCCTAGCAAAATATTTAACAAACTGGAGTTTTAAACAAAGTAGGCAGAAACCTTGGAAAAGTTTGTTAAACTTTGTGAAGGCTGTGAAAAAGAGCCTCAGTGTTGGGTGTAATGTTTCCCAAATCCCATCTGAAATAGGATCTAAATAGGATTCATGTCACGTTACATAAACCCTTATTGAAAGTCCACCACTAAAACATGTTGAATTGTTTGTGTAATCTTACAGGGTTTTTCTTTATTAACAAATAAAAAGAACTGTTAGATAGATTGAAGAAACACACAACAGAAACTCTCAATAACTTGTGAGACTTTTTTATTCATTTCCTGACACCAGCATTAGATGATGTAAGAACATATTACTGGTTGACAATAAGCTCCTTTACTATAAGAACCCCTCATCCATCAGCCAATCGGATAACCTGACAACAGAACATTCCAGCAATCAGTCCCTGTCCAGTCCTCAGCTCAGCCAGGATGCTGGATCTGGGGAGCACATCTACCCACAGAGACAGCAGTAAGTCTGACACTCTGCTCAAATTGTTAAAGAAATTAGTTAATCTGCACACAGGGGTCACTCAGTCACCTGTGAAGAATTTACGAGAAGTTGAAGAGCAAAGACCCTGAGGGCCTGGGATTAGCACGTCCCCTCCTCATGGTATGGAAGGTTGAGGTGGTGGTGTGTGTGTGTGTGTGGGGGGGGGGGGGGGGGAGGGGTGTAACTCTTAGTATATGGCTTCTGTGATAAAGAGACGTTTCTGCAGCTGGTTAACGATCCTGACAGAGCATCTCAGCCAAGCGGTCTGGTCTAGTTGCTGTTGAGGTGAAAACTCTGGGCTGGAGGCCAGAAGGAGGCTTGGAGCTTCATTAGAACTGCTGAACCCCTGTAGTCTTCCAGGAATTAGTCCTAGCCCAGGCTCCTTGTGATGGCCAGGGGAATGTGTGCTCATGCCTAAACCTGAGTGATACTTTAAGTGTTGTTAGTCGTTGGTGACTCAGATATCTGTATCAAATAAAGTCGTAGCCTCTTGTGAGCTTAATGTCAGTGATTAGCACAGTTTGAGGGCAATTATATTGCTTTATGTTTGATTTAGTCTTTGACAGCAGAGCAATAACAGTACCAGGAAAAAGCCAAACTGTGAAAAATGACGTGGTACATTTACTTTAATGTCTGTCGATTAAACGATGTAGTGATGTCGATTAAATCAGTTCACTGATGATGATCCACTGTCATCACCTTTACACACACAAACAAACGCATATAACTGAAGTGTTGAAAATGAATGTTGATTTCAGGTCAGAACACCCCCTCGTCTGAAGGAAGACCCAGTGACTCCAGAAGACATGCACGCTAGCACGCTGGCACTCAGGCTCTGCTTTAACCCACCACCAGAATGGGGCCTATACATGTTCATGCTGCTCTGCGATCAACAGCAGATGAGAGATGGTTGAGGAACAACCAAATATAACAAATAATAAAAAAAGATATATATGAAAATAACCCAACCCAATCAAACCAACTCGAAGAGATATATCCATGTATCTCTCTGCTCTCTGGCAAAACACTGTTGTTTACACAGCATCTTCTCCATGGTTTGATGAAGTCCAGCCGGTCGATGGTTCTCTTCACTCAGATGTGGAGATGGAGTCGGCCTATTCAAGGATTCACATAATGTTATTCATTCCAAAGAGCTATTACCTATTAATGTTGGATGTTTTTTCTCCACAAAACTCCCACAGGCTTGTATTCTTTCTCATCTTCTCTGTGAGATTCAACAGTCTGGTTCTGTTTCCTCATCATCACAACACACATGGTAAGAACTAGGTATGCATCGAAACTGAGGGATAACAAAAAACGTTTTTCATTTTGATTCCAAGCATGACAGAACCGTAGCACATTAGAAACTCTGTTGTCTGGATTGAAACCTGCAAGCACTGTTCCTGAAAGCCTGATGGTACCTTTGGGCCGGTTCCCCCCTAAAACCCTGTAAAAAAAAATACAGGAACAAACAAGAGAACAGTTAGGAGAACCAATCTAAGATGGAGCCCAGGGTGGTCCCAACAATTGCTGCAGCAACACCCTTGTTCTTTACAAACGGAAATTCTCAAATTCTTTCACAACAGTGACAGTTTTTTGGCAATGTCCTTTACTGATTGGCTGTTCCACCCAAAGGGCAGAACCTGAGACTCATACCGGGCCTTTCGTTATTACATAGCAAATAGCTCATAATTAATGAGACAACCAGTACTGTCGTTTCTGTGTTTTTTATGAACTACTGTTCATGTAGTGCTTGTCTGGGGTGTGCGTTGTAAATTCCCCAATTTTAATGAATGTTTGAAGTAATTGCCAGATGTATTAGTGATGGAGACTATTAAAAAAACGCACCATAAAAACCTAAACATTGGTGCTGTTAAATGCAAGAAAGAAAGAAGAAAAAAAAAACACTAGCCAGATGTACAGCAGAGGCAGACAAACGGGAACTTGACTTGGTGAAGTTTAATGATAAATATTTCAGCTGGATAACGATGCCCTGCATTATCTGACCACCACTTTCTCCCTGAATGTTCTGCCCAGTAAGCTTAAAGGAATTCAGACTAGATCTCATGGCCAGAGGAGTTGAAGAAGTGAATAGAGACCAAGCTACTGGTGTGACCACTCGGGTTTGGAAGGTCCAAAGATTCAAGGTGGTCCAAATACAGCAGCAGTTCTAGTGGTTCTGGTGGTTCTGGTGGTAGTGCAGATGCTTGTAGAGGGAGTACACCTGCCTCGATACAAAACCAGGAAAAAAGTTCTGAATAGATTTTCAGAAGCTTTACTTAAAATGTTCTCTTTCTTTTCTCATCTTCATTTCATTTTGCAGTCCTTTTACAACCTGTTGAGAACATTGTCTCTGTTTCGGTGGTAGGTCAAATGAACCCAGTAACCAGGAGTGCCATCCTGGGTTTCTTTCTAAGCCTTTGCATGGGAATGAGGTCAGGGGTGTACTGGTGAAAAGAAGGTTATGGTTCTGGAGCTGATTGAAGGAGTGTCTGTGGTGATTGTTTTGCTGAGAAAGTAAAGCACGAACTTAAAGCAGAGGAAGTAGAAGTGTGTGGTAGGTTTTGCGTCACGCTCTACTGCTTTGGGACCTATAAGCTTGTCAGAACCTGCTTAAACGCTTGAATGTATGCGTACACATATTGTACCGATTCCCTCAAAAATACTCAAGCCCTCACAAATCCATGCTCTTTCACAAGGCATCTTTTCAACCTTAGTATGACATATCATGAAAAGGGTGTTTTTTTTCACAATCTTCTCTGAGGGAGGTGGAGAATGTATTTGTAATTTACACATAACTATTACCATCTGAGTCACAACACTGTAATGTGGCTTCAGAAATACATAACTCTGAACACAGTGTATGCCAAGGCAGTGGCCAAGAATGACTAATAAAATGTTGTATTTTTTATTATATATCCATTTGGGGAGAGAGAAAAACATTCATTGGGATTCCTCCAGACTTTATTTTATTTTCCTGATTTATATGGCATTGGCTGTTCATTATGGGTGAGAGTGTGATTTCACTGTTGAAATGACACAATCCCTCATTTTAACAATGACTTGAGATCCCACTGAGAAAGTGCATGTCGAAGACCTAGCTCTCTCACCTTCTCTCTCTTTCTGTTTTTACTCTTTCTCACTGTTTCAACTTCTCTCACTCTCTCTCTCTCTACCTCACTTCTACAACAAAAGGTCTTCTCTCTCTCTTTCTCTCTCTCTCTCTGCCTCACTTCCACTACACAGGTCTTCTCTCTCCCCTCTCTCTCTCTCTCTTTCTCTCTCTCTCTCTCTCTCTCTCTCTCTCTCTCTCTCTCTCTTTCTGCCCCTATTGTGTTCAGGCGTAGTTGGCAGATCTGGACTCATAAATGAAGAGCTATCAAAATATAGTATCCCAAATTAGCACAAAATCACATAAATGTCAGTTCAATGCAAGTCTTTTGCAAGGCTATGTCATGATGCTAAACATGTTTTTGGACAAGTTTCCTTTTCTGTGTCCCTGAAGACTTGAATCATAACAATAAAAATCTCCTTGTAGCTGTTAAATAGACTTTTATATAGTGTATGTATTCTTCTGTAAAATGGTGCAGCCTAGACATTCATTCTTTAAGTAATCTTGTACACACTAATCAGTCCTAGACTGATGTTCAATCAGATGCAGCTACAACCATGTGTAGCTACTAACTTTCATCTGGCAACACTTCTGTTCTAAAATGTGCTTAGATTCTGTTGAATATTTTGACCCAGTCAAAATATTTAATGGTATATTTTCAAGTTTAAGTTAAGTTTGACATGATAGATCCATCTGATAGATCAGCTCTCACTCCAAACTGAAAACAAACTGCATGGCTCTTCTAGATTCTAAATCTTTTTACATATTCAGAGCTCATGGAGGAGATCAATTGTGTTTTCATGCCACTAAAGAGCCTTACTAGAGGAAACACACACACATGTCCTCTCTCTCTCTCTCTCTCTCTCTCTCTCTCTCTCTCTCTCTCTCATTCACACACACACACACAGGTCCTCTCACCCACACAGACATTCGCACAAACTCACGTGCAGCCTCTCAGACTTTCTGTTTCTTTAATGCCTCTGATCTGTCACAGTACTGGATGTCAAGAAGCAGTGGACACGAAGCCCTCTCCTGGTGGAAACTCTGGGATCTAGGGCAGTGGGGGAGGAAGGCAGGAACTAAATATTATTGCCTGACTGACTTCCTCACGCTTACCATCTACTGGCATAATTTACGGTCGGAGAAAAGCCTACTGACACATTTAGAAGGCTACAGACACTAAAACTCAGCACCGATTTTGTTTTGAAGTCAAACGTCCATAAATCCTGCTTCTCACTGAGCTCTGGAGCACACAGCCACACAGACTGGTCCTATCTTCCTCCTTAGGCTACAGAGCAGGAATCATGCGTCTAGAACACTCATTCCTTCTTCTGGATCGCTGATCCAATTCTAGACCACTGGCGCTGCTACAGAAACGCTGATCCTGATTCTAGAACACTGCCCACCCCCCACCCCACCCCACCCCCCCTTACAGAACCCTGACTCTAGAACATGGATGTTGCCATAGAAGCCTGGGCCTGATTCTAGAACACTGACCCTGCAACAGAACTAGCTAGTTAGGTGCTGGACATGTGGATCTCTGCTCTGCTGCTAGCTAGGTGCTGGACATGTGGATCTCTGCTCTGCTGCTAGCTAGGTGCTGGACATGTGGATCTCTACTCTGCTGCTAGCTAGGTGCTGGACATGTGGATCTCTGCTCTGCTGCTAGCTAGGTGCTGGACATGTGGCTCTCTGCTCTGCTGCTAGCTAGGTGCTGGACATGTGGATCTCTACTCTGCTGCTAGCTAGGTGCTGGACATGTGGATCTCTGCTCTGCTGCTAGCTAGGTGCTGGACATGTGGCTCTAATAGCTCTGCAGCTAGCTAGGTGCTGGACATGTGGATCTCTACTCTGCTGCTAGCTAGGTGCTGGACATGTGGATCTCTGCTCTGCTGCTAGCTAGGTGCTGGACATGTGGATCTCTGCTCTGCTGCTAGCTAGGTGCTGGACATGTGGATCTCTGCTCTGCTGCTAGCTAGGTGCTGGACATGTGGCTCTAATAGCTCTGCAGCTAGCTAGGTGCTGGACATGTGGCTCTAATAGCGCTAATCACCGTGAGGAGGAGGAATCAGTTGGGTTCAGGTCAGGACACTGGTACACAGCGGCCTGTCTGGGAACAAAACATGAGTTATATGTTTTGCACAAGAAAACCAAACATCCTGAGGACAGCAAGTGAAAAGCATCGAAACTTCCTTCCCGCTGTGATCCTGGCTGGGAAAACTAAAAGATCTGCGGACATAGAAACAAATAAACAATAGACACGCTATTAACAAGTCATCTAAAGCTGAGGGCCTCGTCAGGACATTTCAAAGGGAGTAGAATAAGGAATAATAATAAAACGGATGAATGCCGGTGTGACAAAATATGTGAATTTACATCCAACTGACCTGTAGAAACTTGGAGAAATCATAAAGATTTTTTCTTACTAAATAAACGAAGTAAATGACTGATTAGCAAGTTTAAAGGAAACTGCTGATTAGAATGCATATAAGGTAATAGTGTGCAATCCACCAACTTTGATAGAAGACAGTCTTCATCAAGAGTCCAAGAGTTCATGGGTACTTAGGTTTGATGGATTCCATCATATCAGACTTTCTGACTTTGAACTTAATGGCCAAGTCCAGAAGGACTGGAAAGGCAAGCTAAGAGGCAGCTACTGTGTTCCTAACCAGCTTCCTACTCAGGGAGCAGGAAACCAATGTCATAAAAAAGAGTCTGTCTTAAACATAGACATGGCATCAATAGATGGGTTCATCATTTCCACTGAAATAGGCTCACATGCGTATAGAATGCTTTGCATGACGTCATGGTCCACCGTAGTCCACAATGTAGCCTGCCATGTGTGCGTTGGAGGACAGTGCGTCTGAGTCAGTGACCAGGTCTACCACCAGCTCTCAGTGATGCTGTTTACTTCTTAGAAGACTGGAGGAAGAGAGTCGCTCCTGCTCTCGTTGTGCAACCGTGGTGAACAAAGGAACCATGGGATTTTGTTTCTGCCTGGGAAAACGTGGAGAGCACACTGAGGACCGGACCTCCATGCTGCCTCCTTTGAGAGCCTCCATCGCTCCAAGCCGTGCCAAAACTGGAATAAAAAGCTCTTTCTGCCTCCCAGGAACAGTGAGAGAGCACTCTTTCTTTACCTCCAAAGCCTTTCGAAATCTCTGTAGTCCTTATTATGAAAAAGCAACACTCTCAAAATACTATCAGGACCAATTTGGCTTTCTTTGTAATACACGTATTATTTTGCTTTCAGGCTGTGAGCTGTTATATAGTCCTATAATTCACCATTGCTGTAGTATGATGTTAGATAAAATACCCACCTTCACATACAGTAATCTCTTTCACTATCTGACTGTTTGCTGATGATTTCAGCACTCTGGCTGTTGTAGGTGGGTGAGATATTTCTCAACACCAAGACACAGACAGCTCATCCACAAATCCCACAGCTAAACACTCTGTCTTCGTGTCCAGCACCTGACATATTTGTTTGTGTCCATATTATGTAAGACATTCAACAACAGCATTCCAACCTTGCTTTAATTCTTCCCCTTTCCTCACTCTCCATCCTTTGTTCATGAACGTCTGCCACCAGTCAATCTAAATGCTAGAAGTTAACTTGATAGCTGTCTATTGAAACTGAGTAACAACTGAAAGTGACTCACTATTAAAGGTAACTTTACATTTGACACTTTTATCCAAAGCGACTTACAGCAACTACAGAGACATTCTCCCTGAGGCTAGTAGGGTGAAGTGCCTTGCCCAAAGACACAACATCATGTAGCCACAGCTGGGAATCAAACTCACAACCTTCCAATCATGAGTCCAGCACCTTAACCACTGAGCCATCTGACTCCCCCTTTACAGTAGGGAACTATTGACTGTTGACTTGCATTACATTTCTTCTTTTCTCTCAGTCGTACCATGATGGTTTAGTGCAGGGGTCGGCAACCCTGGTCCTAGGGAGCCAGTGTCCTGAAGATTTCCCTGCTCCAGCACACATGATTCTAATGAAGGGTCGTTATCAAACTCTGTGGAAGCCTCATAATTACCCTTCATTAGAATCAGGTGTGTTCAAGCAGGGAAACATCTCAAATCTTCAGGACAGTGGCTCTCTAGGACCAGGGTTGCCGATCCCTGGTTTAGTGTTTGTCATTTCCGGCTGCTCTTTGATCTGTTGTCTCCCTACAAGACAGATCCAGGCTTCACTATGATGGAAATTAGAGCAATTAAACAGTGATTCATCATCCTGCTGCATCGATCTGCAGCTAATACAGCGCAGCTGTATGATGATGACCTCTGTGAGCAAAGCTCCACTCAAACCAGCCCTCTCACTCTCTTCCTCTTTTTCTGTCACTCTATGGTTTTCACACAGGTCCAACTCCTGACAGGATTGTCCATGTTTAAACATAGATATATAGGATGTAGGGAGCTTCAAGAGACTTCAAATATGGTTTGGTTAGTGGTTTGTGTCTTGGGAGTTGGTGTGTGTGGTCTCTGGCAAACCCACAGAGCTAGTCAGAGGGAGTTATTACATTGTGGAGGAAGAGGTTTGGGTGATGCTTCCGAACCCTGGCTAGCGTCACTGGCTCAGCTCCTTCCCTGCTGAAGCTGGAGTCTTTGAGTGCAAAGTAACCTCTGCTTAACCTTTGAAGAACTTTCCATGTCCCTCTGTCTAACTCTCTCTATACCTGTCCTCTCTCTCTCTTTAGGCACAACACTGGCTCTTCCTCACTTCCCCTTCCTCACCTCATCTTTCTCTGTAGTCTGCCCTGCAGCCCCCCCCCCCCCCCCGCCCCCCCTCCACACACACATTCGATCCTCTGCCTCCCTTCCCTCAACTTTCACTCCTTCAAATCTCCCCCTTGATTTTCTCTACTCCTCTCCCCACTAATCTCCCCCTTTTCACTCTCCTCCTGTCCGCTCCTCCCTTTATCCTCGCCACCTCTCCTTCCCATCTCTCCTTCTCCTTCTCGCCACTCTTTTCCCTTTGCCTTTCTTTTCTCTCCTCTCCTATCGTTTCTTTCTCTCCCTTTTCCTCCTCTCCTCCCATCCTGCTACAGGGTAGCAGCTTGTAAAGCGTGTTCAGCCCCAGCATGCCATTCTGACTGGCATTCTAATTGAAAACAGCCCTGTTTAACACACATTAGCATGCACACACACACACACACGCAAGCATGGATATACACACAAAGTCACACGCACTAGCACTGATACACACACAATCTTCCATAGACAGACGCGCATATACACTTCCACACTAGAGTGACCATACAACACACACACTCCTAGAACACACACCGTAACGCCATAACAGCTTGAAAATAGCATTGTTAGGTACGCAGTAAAATTGTTCTTTATACCCAATTTAGCTATTTAAAATGGAGAACCTGGGTGCCCTTGCTTCACTGTATACCTGTAAAGTCTAGCTCTATGTGGCCAGGACACAGGATGAATAAAGTCACTATGTGCCAGAATCCCATTTCTTTTAATAGTCTGATTATTTGGTGCCCTTTGGTTTGAGTGCTGCAGTGGTCTTCCAACCAGTCGCACCTTCTTCAACCCCCATGCAGAGCTGAATTTAAAGCCATCGAATGGTTCTTCGTGTCGGGATTCCTTCCCAAAGGATCACTCATTGTCATGTGACTAGGTTCATGGGCGGTTACCTTGTGGGAGTTGTAGTCTTTCTCTTCCTGTGTGCTTTAATTCTCTCTACAGTCAGATTGTAATTTCTCAGCCATAAAATTGCAATTCACTCAACAGAGAGCTTGGCTTTAAGGCCAAAAGTTAAACAGACAGATACACGATCTAGGGTTACATTACAAATACACTAAAAGAAATCACACATGAACACTTTAATAGTAGGATAACTGACTGAACATTTTTGTACTCCCCCCCCCCCCCCCCCAACTTTAAATAGCCGACACCAGTGATCACCTGCCTGTGCTACTGAAGGTCTCCACTACACAAGGCACAAAGCAAAACTGGTATATGTTTGACAAAGCAAAACAATAACTTCATTAATAACAATAACTTAATCTAATAAATAACTTGATAAGATTCAATGTGCTGTTATAGGAAATTACCTTGGAACATACTAGCCGCCTCAGTCTGCGCTCTGATTGGACGACTGCCCTTGTTACCTGAATTCACTGGAAATAGAAGAATCAGTGCAGATGCACTGAAAATGACAACATTAACATTAACTAGAGAAATACTTCCTTGTGTGTTTTCCATTTCCTTCCTTCTTTTCCAGACATTATGCTTCATGTTCTGGCCACCAGCGATGTTTGGTGCTATCTCCGTTATTAGGATCGGTGACCGATGCTCTTTAGTAAAGCTCTCTCTTTGAAGTTGATAAAAAGGACTAAATGAAAATGTATATGCTTGCGATCCTATTTTATGACGGTCTGTCGTTTATAGTAGCTGTCAAGTCAGTCAGTTTAAGTTGGACAGGTTTCCACCAGGGTTTGCCAATCAAGTTATATTGGCATGTGACTTCTCCTCGTGCAGGGCAGTGGAGCCAGCATTGGAGAGTGTGGCGTGATGTGTTTTGAGAATGAAAATGTGTTTAGAGTTTTGCTGTGGTTAAAAGTCAAAGTGAGATCTGCAAATTGTGTATTACCATGTAAACGGCACACTTTGCTGAATTAGTTCAATGACCTCCCAGAGCCTATTTGGACTCAGGGAGACAAAAAACTGCACGAAAGTTAAAGAAAACCATGAAGGAAAGGGGTTTCGATCACGTATATTTCTGGTCTGTCTGAAAAACGACAAACTAACTTTAGACAGCCTAACATTCCTGTTGACTTGAAACCAGGCAACACTTTAAAATCGATTCAGTAAGTCAGTATTTCTTTCAACGAAAAAGGGTAGGTAGCTTTCACTCATGTGCTACATCTGATGTACGGAAAAGCTTTGATTCACTTTTGTCTGTGAGGAATCAGTTGGGGTTACTTATCACCTTTTTTGGACACAACAATTAGATCAGGAAACAGTGACGCCTGTGTCCTGATAGCAGACAGGACCATGGTGAGCTCAGAAAGACGGTCTGTCCTTAACCGCCCTGTCAAGCACTGAAATGGGCCGTCCAAGCAGACCAACAGGCGCTGTTTTCTTAGTTAAGTCACCTTTTATCAGGAGAACTGGCCCTGCTGCCCTTATAAGGATATGACAAATAACCTCCTCAAGCAAATGTGTATGTTTGTGTGCCTTGTAAGGATGTGTCACGATAACGAACTTAGAGGAGGCCTAGCAGAGACCATGTGGTCAGGTTTGTCAGCACCATGCTAACCAGCCTCTGGGGTCAGTGTGGAGGTTTGTTGGTCTGTGTCTGAGTTCTCGCTGACAGCGTCTCCATCTCTCAGCGTCACAACATGGAGGTTGACCTGAGGAGATCATATGGGAGTTCTTCCTGGTCACCCATGAAACCATGACAGATTTATTTATTGTTGCGCTGTATTTCAAATCGAGGTGGTGGTCAGGAGTTGGATGGAGAGACAGAGAGAGATGAACCTGATATAGCACTAGGTCATCCCCCAGTCTGTGTGTGTGTGTGTTTGTGTGTTCATGTGTGTGTCTGGTTTATTTTGGCCCCAAGTCAGACAATCGATGTCATCCCAAAGTGATTGGTCGGAAAATATGA
Source organism: Neosalanx taihuensis (assembly GCA_030340665.1). Taxonomy (NCBI): domain Eukaryota; kingdom Metazoa; phylum Chordata; class Actinopteri; order Osmeriformes; family Salangidae; genus Neosalanx; species Neosalanx taihuensis. The sequence goes on along the minus strand of CM059299.1, from coordinate 5,098,880 downwards.
GGCACCCCTGTCCCTCCCCATCCTCTCATGGGCTAGTGTTTCTCTCCCGTCTTTGACCTCTATCTGCTGATGAATGATAGTATTCATAAGAGCCCAGAGAGGGGATCTAATCAGCGTTCTGATTGGTGGAGAGATGATGCTTGGGCTTTGATCCAGAACCTGCTAAATACTGGGCTTCATCACAGCCTCTTTTCCGAAGCTCATTTATCGTTTCCATGTCCACATCCATCCCAACTCTCCATTGAGATCCACTCAACCACTGTCTAAATGGCAGGGGGCTGTATTGTACGGATGGATCAGAATGGATGTGTTTGTGCAGTGTGTGTCCGTTTCACTATGTGATTGTTCAATATGTTGTGTGTCAGTCTGTTGTGCCAATGTTTTTTGTCTATTGTTGTGCCAGTTTCCGAGTGTGTGTTTGTGTATGTGTGTGTGTGTCTGTAACAAGGCGGGTCGGAAGTGACATTCATATATTTAATCAGTAAGTGTCAGCGTCAAGAATGTGTATGTGCATTTGTGTCTGTGTGTGTGTGTCTGCTTCGGTTATTTATGCTGTTGGACATAACTTTGTTGGGTGGCAATGGGGTGCCAGTTCGGGTGTGCCAATGTTTTGTGTCAGTTTCTTAGTGTGTGTGTGTGTGTGTTAGTATTGTGTGTGTGTGTATTCAGGGCTCAGTTCCCTTGCTCATTAGCAGGCGCTACACAGAGGTTCTTATGTACCAAACACATGCTGACCAAGCACTTCTCTTCAGGAAACTGCGCCACTCCACACTGAGGAAGCACTCGGCCCTCACATACGCTCTCTGTTTCTCTTTTCTTTCCTTCTCTGTCCCTCTCTCCTGCAATCTCTCTCATTCCCTCTCACAAAATCTCTCTTTACGCCGTCTCTCTTCCTCTTTCTCACCCTTTCCTGTTTACTTAGCGTCTCTTCTCGCTCTCTCTCTCTTTCTCTCTCCTCTCCTGATCTTTCTTGCTCTCTTATTCTCTCTCTCTCGCTCTCTCTCTCTCTCTCTCTCACTCACTCACTCTCTGTCTCTCTCTCTCTCACTCACTCACTCTCTGTCTCTCTCTCTCACTCACTCACTCTCTGTCTCTCTCTTTTTCTCTCGCTCTCTCTCCCTCTCTCTCTTTCTCTTTCAGTCTTTATAGTTCCCAAGGGAAAGGGTGCTGGTGGTGGTTGGAGCATGGCAGGATATCCGTGCATACTGCCCCCCCCCATACCTTCTCACCTTCTAACCCCTCCTCCCACCCTCCTCCACCACCACCACCCTCCAGGCAGTGACTGTAGCCCTGCAGCCAAATACCAGGCATTCAGGGCACTTGGTTTAGTTTACCCACTACATTCAGTGTGCTCAGTAAAGCAATACCACATTACCCCAAATCTAAAAAGGTAAAATACAGTGCTCTCTAACACATGAGAAGTGTACAGAAGCTACCAGTCCGACAGAATATAGGGTTAGGGATAGTCCAAGAATCCTGGCTGCTCTCTCTGTTGTTCACATTTCAACATTTCTTTCATTTAGCAGATGCCCAAAGCAACGGCCAAATAGAAGAAGAGAAATAACAGCAAAATATCAAGGAAAGGTCATAATTCATACAGTACTCATACAGTCTTTGTTATTTACATTTATTCATTGTGTGAGTGTGCCTGTGTGTGTGTGTATGTGCCTGTGTGTGCGTGTGTGTGTGTCTGTCTGTGGGTGTGTGTGTGTGTGCGCGTGTGCGTATGTGTGTGTGTGCTTAGGTTGGCAGCTAGTTGGCCAAGGCCCTTGTGGTCCTTCCCAGCAGTCCACTGGTAAGCTCTTGGGTGACCGCCCTACCTACCCACGATGCTTTGAGCCAGACTGGTCTGTGTGAGGACAAACAGGAAGTGACAGAAAGGAAGTGCCAGCACAGTCATCGGGAAAAGGGTGTCAGCTGAAGCTGTCACAACAACACAGTCGCTGCGTCTGTTCATGCCAAAGATCAGAGACAACACACAGTTCATCAGAACAATGACATTACCGTGTACATTACATTTCCTTTGGGGCAAAGGGCATTCAAACCCATATTCGAACCCATGTAACTGTAACACATATCCTGAGAGAGTTTTTTTTTTTTTTATGCCATGAAAACCATCATATATGCCCTGCATTTATGATATTTGTGCGACTGTGTGTGTGTGGCGTGACGTGTGTGTGGGTGTGTTTCATTGAGGAACCCTGCAGTGATTTGGTGTGTCTTCATAGCTTCCATAGTGAGAATTCCTATCACTCTGTGTGTGTGTGTGTGTGTGTGTGTGTGTGTGTGTGTGTGTGTGTGTGTGTGTGTGTGTGTGTGTGTGTGTGTGTGTGTGTGTGTGTGTTTATGTGTTTTTAATACTGCTTGTGTGTGGATGTGAGTTAGTGCTCAAGACTGCATCATGTGTTTGACTGTTGCAGATAGCCGTTAACGGTGTTGTTAATGGGTCACTTTTAACAAGCGGTGTTGCTAACATAACCACTAAAACAACACAGTCTATCCTTCCATCGTTCCCCTCCCTTCCTCCTCTCGTCCCTTCCACATTCTTGCCCTTGCTACCCCAATCCTCTTCTTCCTCTCTGCTCTGCCCCACTCTTCCTCCCCTCCTTGCCCCCTCCTTGCCTCCCCCCCCCTCAGGTTGTCTGCAGTGAGAGCTGGGCTATGTTCTCCCTGCATGTGCTCAGTGAGCTGGGAGCAGATGAGCAGGAACCACGTGTGCTCTCGGCCTCTTACACACCCCCTCTGCTGGCTGGACATTGAAATTGCAGCCTCACACTCTCAAAACAACACAAGTAGAAGTCTGAAACACACAAACCTGTCATACTATTCTATTACTGAGAGAGTCAATTGTTTGAAAATTAAAGGAATGGTTCATATATGTCTTGTGTCATTTTCTTATTGTATATGTGTTTCCTCTGAGCTACTGATGTTGGAGATCATGTGGTTGGTCAAGGTCTTGGCTTGGTTTAACACAGTATGTTATCATGCAGGACAACACAAAGGCAGGAGCACGCATCAAAACGTGCCTTTGCCATTGATCCTTTCCCCTGTCCTCTCTCTGGATACAGGCTGAGGCCCTTGATGGTTCAGTGAGTTCAATGAGGTCAGACTGGATCAGGGCTGTCCAATCCTGGTCCTCGAGGGCCCCTGTCCTGACAGTTTTAGATGTTTCCCTGCTCCAGCACACCTGATTCTAATGAAGGGGTCGTTATCAAGCTCTGTGGAAGCCTCATAATGGTCAGCGGGGAAACATCTAAAACTGTCATGTGACCTGGGGTATTTACAGATGTCATCTTATAGCATTTCAACGAACATCCCAAAGGGCAGTGATCATGAAAATGCTCACACACACGCAAAGGCAACACACAAACATGCAAACACATACACACATATACAATCACATGGACAAAGACACGAAAACAACAACACACATTTATACACACACTGGGAAAATGCGCTAATTTGGAAGCCACGTGGCCCCAAATTGAATTGAGACTGCAGTGTGCACCACCCTGACCTCCTCTCCAGAGAAGAACGCAATCACACACACACACACACACACACACACACACACACACACACACTATACAGAAATTCCGTCTGCCAGCTAATTGATAAATGAAATTTGGAGGGAGGTTCCCCAACTCTCATGGAAGATGTATAGTAGAGTTAGACATGGGCTTTCTTTGATAGTGCAGATGTCTGTGGAACTGGGAAAATGTGGCCCTCTTACTAGTCTTACCCTCTCTCTCTCTCTCTCTCTCTCTCTCTCTCTCTCTCTCTCTCTCTCTCTGTCTCTTTCTCTCTCTATATCTTTCTCTCTCTTTCTGTCTCTCTTCATGAGACACACACACAGAGGGACACACACATACACAGAGGGACACACAAACACACACACACAGAGGGACACACACACAGAGGGACACACACACAGACAGCGGGACACACACACAGACACAGAGGAACACACACACACACAGAGGGACACACACACAGAGGGACACACACACACACAGCGGGACACACACACAGACACAGAGGGACACACACACACAGAGACACACACACACAGAGGGACACACACACAGACAGCGGGACACACAGACACACAGCGGGACACACACACAGACAGCGGGACACACAGACAGACAGCGGGACACACAGACAGACAGAGGGACAGACAAAAGCAGAGCTGCTCCTCTAACACGGGTCTGGGAACACAGACAGGGATGTGTTTGTTTTCCCTCCACATTAGAAGAAGACTCCAGCCATACAGAAAACACACTCCAGCCACACACACGCGTGTGTGTGTGTGTACATTTCTGTGTCCCTGTCTTTGTGAGAGTGTGAGTGCATTCATCTGTGTGTGTGTGTGTGTGTGTGTGTGTGTGTGTGTGTGTGTGTGTGTGTGTGTGTACGTGTGTGTGCATTTGTCCATGTGTGTGTTTGATGGAGTGTGTTCAGACGAACTGGGCCACCTGTGGGAATTGTGGCCTGCTTGATATAAAGCCCAGCACAATAATAAAGTAAAGCTGCAATAGATCATACAAGCACTCACACACAAGCACACACACACACACACACACACACACACATGCTAAAGGAATGTGCCTGTATTTGGTTCCGATATATGAAAATGGTTCAGTTGGTGTTCGAGCCCTCACGTTCAGATGATGGATGTCAACATTGTGAGGCTGTGTGTTTTCCTCTAAGTGTGTTTGGATCTGTGTTTGGATCGGAGCGTGTGATTGGGTCAGAGTGCGTGTTTGGATCAACCCATGTGATTGGGTCATAGCGTGAGTCACACCTAATTACTCTGATTCCCTCAAAGATGTGATCAGGTTGTCGTGAGAAGTGATGCTGGTCCTTGCGTGTGTGTGGGTGACTCTGCTTCCAGTGGAGGGATCCAGGGAAGGTGTGTATCAGGATGGCTGAGTAGTTAAGGCCTTGGACTTAAGATCCAATAGACATATGGGCGTCAGATAGCTCAACGGTTAAGGCGTTGGCCTCATGAGCGTAAGGTTGTGAGATCGAGCCCCTGCTGTGGCTTGACGTTGTGTCATTGGGCAAGGCACTTCACCCTACTTGCCTCAGGGAGAATGTCCCTCTACTTACTGTAAGTCGCTTTGGATAAAAGCGCCTGCTAACTGAATAAATATAAATGTATATGTCTGCGTGGGTTCGAACCCCACTCCTGGTAGGATATTTTCTCTCTCTTGTAAGTCGCTTTGGATAAAAGCGTCTGCTGAAAGGATATACTGTATGTAAATGTAAGGTGTGGAAGAGGAACATGGACGCTGATATGCAGCAACACACCATCCTTCCAGTTCTGCTGATGTAACACTGGTCAGAAAGCCAATCACAAGCTGTTCATCTGCTCCACAAGGTCTCACTCACACGAAACATCACTCAGACAACACAGAGATAAAAGAGAGGGAGAAAGAGAGAGATGCTTTGAGTGAGAGTGCCAAATAGAGAAAAGGGGGGAGAGATAAAGGATGAGAGAGACTCACAGGGACAGATGTTTCATTCAGACATTCTTGCATGGAATCAAACGAGCGGTTTCATTCAGAAGATTAGTCACACACGCAGGCGAGCACACACAGATAAACATGTCAGATTCCATAACAACAACCCACCACACTGCATAGCACTGCACTGACTCATCTGCACACTAACAGTGAGACGGAGACAGGTAGGAATTACAGAGACATACTTGCAGACGGACAGACAGTCAGACAGAGACAACCAGCCAGACAGCCAGACAGACAGCCAAACAGCCAGACAGACAGCCAAACAACCAGCCAGACAGCCAGACAGACAGCCAAACAGCCAGACAGACAGCCAAACAGCCAGCCAGACAGACAGGCAGCCAGCCAGACCTGTGCATGTCCTCCTGGTTCCTGTGTCTGGTTTGGAGTGTCCTCTACCAGCTTGTCCTCCTCCAGGTCAATAGACTTAATCTCAACGGACCCACATGTGTAAATATTTACATATGTAGCCCTTCAAAACAGGACCAGATAAATAAACATTGCAATTACACTTCACAGCACATTGGTTTTCCTGTGGGATGCAGTTCTAGACATACCTCTGTCTAATGACAGTCTGAGTTTGGTCTGGACCACTCTGGTCCAGCTTGGTACTGGACTGGTTTGAACCAGTCTTGGTTTGTGATGACCTGGTCTTGTTTTGGATTATCTGGACTGGTCCTGTTACTGGTCTGTGATGGCCAGGTGCTGGTTTGGTCTGGTTTGGTCTGGTTTGGTCTGGTTTGGTGTCAAATTGGATAAACATTAGTCAAGAGAGAAAGGGGGGCGGGAGAAAGAGAGATAGATAGATTGAGAGAGAGAAAGAGAAAGACAGAGAGAGAGAGAGAGAGAGAGAGAGAGAGAGAGAGAGAGATAGAGAGATAGAGAAGAATAGAGGGGATGCCAAAAAAAGAGTCATACCTTCACATGAGAAAAACCTGTAAATTGACAAGATGCAGGCAGTGCACACACACACACACACACACACTGAATGAAGCACTTATGCACACAGGAATCACATGAATGTCTCTGATGTTGCTCTGTGTTTGAGCTTTACACTGTGGCTACATCCACAACAGAGTTTCATTTGACTATACGGGAAACACAAATGTACATATTTACACACACACTCACATACATTCATGCATACATAAGCAACAACACACGCATCAATAAAAACACACTTATACATCACACACTTTCACCACGCTCTTTCTCAAACACACAGTAACACAAAATTGAACACACACAAAGAGACAGACAGACAAAAACACATGCTCCTCTTCAGTTAACATCTGCGTAACACATGACAATGCAAAGTATTTCAGCACCTCACACACCACCGCACCATCTTTTAAAAGGAGAAAGAAAACACACTTCTCGAAGTTTGTTCTGGACAGGAAGAATGCCCACATTGTGTGTCTCTGTGTGTCTCTGTGTGTGTCTGCATTTGTGCCTGTCTGTGTGTGTGTGTATGTGTTTGCATGTGTGTCTGTGTGTGTTTGTGTGCGTCTGCCACGTGTTTGCACGTGTGTTTGCGCATGTGTCTGTGCGTGTGTCTGTGTGTGTTTGCATGTGTGTCTCCGTGTGTGTCTGCATGCGTGTCTGTGTGTGGTTGTGTGTGTGTCTGTGTGTCTGTGTGTGTGTGTGTGTGTCTGAAACAGCTTGTGGAGCAGCTCTTTCTCTCTCTCTCTTAATGTGTGCATCCCAAGCGATTGAGACACACGCGCACACACAGTCACACCCACACTTCTGCACACGTCTTCGCACGTACACACAAAAATACACACTCGCATGCACACCCACTCTTAGTCTCCGTCTCAGTCTCTGTCTCCGTCAGACACACACACACACTCATCCCATCCTGGAGCCATGAGAGGCAGGTCTAAGCTTGGCCCCGTGTTCCCAGCATGCTCCTGGGTGTGCCTGGCTGGGTGGGAGGAGCTGGGAGGAGCAGCTATGTAGCAGGATGGAGAGAACACCCGTGCTCAGGACCATCCCTCAGACAGGCTGTTCTAACCCGGCCTACATCCCCCCTCCTCCTGCCCTCAGCCCCCTTTGAATGGGAGGGAGAGAATGGTGTTGGAGGGGTGGGGATGGAGGGAAAGGGATGGATAGAATAATGACTCGCACCAATACTGGGATGACACAGGAATGTGATAAGGAAACAGTTATAGATGAAACATTCTACCAACACCATGAGATGAGTCCGAACGGCACCATAACTCCTTCCTATGTATATGCCTGTGTTGCACACCTGAAGATTTGCTCCGAATTTTGTCTAAGCTTTCTCCGGTGTTTCCGTCGTATTTAATATAATTTAAATATCGTTCATCTCCTATTCATCTCCGATTCAGTCTACACTTTACACTTTAAAGTCTACACTTTACAACCGTGTTATAGTTTTTACCGACCGACTTTTTTCGAGTTCCCTCCTCCCCCCGATTTGCAGCTGGACCTGGGCTAGCCAACAACGCCAACCGGCTTGACGGATTCTCTTCGCTGGTATAAGCTACAAACGTAAGTTCGCGACAATGTCTTTCACCCACTCACATTGTCCTTCATGTGACATTTTACTAGAGAGGTTGGCTCTGCTAGAGAGCCGTGTCCAGTCGCTGGAGGGAGAGAGTAAGTTAGTAACTTTAGATGCGACTGGCACACCATCACCCATAGGGAGTTCTAGCAGAGAGGGCTCTAGGTTAGCCTCACCGGTTTCACCTCAGCAGCATGGTGGGAGTGATGGCACTCCTCAGACTTTAGTCATCGGTGACTCTATCACTCGCAACATTAGATTAGAGCCACCAGCGACAGTTTACTGTGTACCTGGGGCCAGAGCTACCGACATAGAATCTAATCTTAGGGTGCTGGCTAGCACTAAGGCTAAGGCAAAGGCCAAAGCTAAGGCACATGGCACACACATTGACGATAAGTACGAGAATATTGTCATTCATGTTGGCACCAATGATGTTAGAATGAGGCAGTCAGAGGTCACGAAGGTTAATATAGCCCGGGCATGTGACCTTGCTCAAAAGATGAGTCGGCGTCGAGTAATAGTCTCTGGTCCACTACCTGTTAGTAGGGGGAGTGATGAGATCTACAGCAGACTTGTCTCTCTTAACCGCTGGCTGGCTCGCTTCTGCATGGAGCATAATTTAGGATTCGTTGATAACTGGTCTCGTTTCTGGGCCAGACCTGGCTTGTTGAAAAGTGACGGACTCCACCCGAGCTGGAGAGGTGCTTTTCTTTTGTCTAGAAACATTGAAGCTAGTTTAGTGCAGACCTGACACTCATTAGAACAAGCCAGTCTAATGTCTCTACTGTCTCTTGGAAAGACTGATAGGTCTGGGGCGATGTGTGCGAGGCCCGATAGCTTAGTTTGTAGTGTAGCCAGTGGGGTTCCTGATGTAGTTTTTCCCATTGAGACGGTGTCGGTCCCCCGCTACTTCTCAAAAAATATTCGGCCTGAAATTGCTAGGAATTATTCCAACCTATCTTATGTACAGCCTTGTTCTCCTGTTGTCAGCGCTCCTAAAGCTGCTGCTATTAATGTTATATCTTCAGAGGAAGCATCTAAGACTAAAGCTGTTGTAAAGCCTTACTGGACTATTGGACTCCTAAATATCAGATCCCTACCTACAAAGGCTGTTTTGATTAACGATCTGATATCTGAATGTAACCTGGACTTGATTGGACTCACCGAAACCTGGTTAAAACCTGATGAATATTCTCCCCTGAATGCAGCGTCACCTCCGGATTGCATGTATTCACATATCCCTCGTGTCTCTAAGAAAGGTGGTGGTGTTGCTATGATCTATAAAGCCAGTTTCAATTTAAGGTTAAAAGCTCTGAACACATTCAAAACATTTGAAATAATTTGCATGAAGCCACCAACTACACTGAAGAGGAATAATGCTACCATTCCGGTCCCTCCACCCTCTTTTTGTATAGCCACGCTGTATCGTCCACCAGGTCCTTACTCCCCTTTCCTGGAAGAATTTGCTGAATTTTGTTCGGATCTTGTGATGTACACTGATCATATCTTAATTATGGGTGACTTTAACATTCATGTAGATGACCCAAAAGATCCCTTAAGTAAGGCATTCAATGCCCTCATAGATTCTTTAGGGTTCACACAGGTAGTTTCCGAACCTACCCATCTTCATTCACATACTTTAGACCTAGTCCTCATACGGGGTATTGAGATTACTGATCTCACTGTTCATCCTCACAATCCTACATATTCAGATCATTACCTTGTTACTTTTAGAATGGACCTTTGCCAGAACCTTGGAGGTGCTATGCACATTTCTAGTAGCCGTCACATAACTCCAACTACAACTCTGGAAATGGCAAGTATTCTACCTGCAGCACTAGAAGCACTTGTTGCACCAGATAGATCCCTGAATGATAAAACTAGAGATCTGAATCTAGCTCTTAAGTGTTCGCTGGACTCTGTTGCCCCTCTCAAATCGAGGAAAAGGAAGGATAAGAAACTTGCACCTTGGTACTCAGAGGAAACTCGAACTCTAAAAAAGTCCACTAGAAAGTTAGAACGTAAGTGGCGGACCACTAAATTGGAGGTCTTCCGCTTGGCCTGGAAGGACAGCCTACTGGACTATAAGCAAATCCTCAATGAGACCAGATCAGCATACTTTTCTAAGTTGATCAGTAAGAACCAGCACAATGCTAAATTTCTATTTGATACTGTTGCAAAACTCACAAGTAAAAGTACACATAGTGAGAGCACGGATCTTTCTCCAAATGAATTTCTGGAGTTCTTTGACAACAAAGTCCATGTAATTAGGGACAAGCTGCAGACTAGTCGTGGCCAATTCACCATGAGCACTGAATATCCCTCTATACCAAGCATTCTTCATGTTCAGACTCTTCGGCACTTCAACCCTATTTCTTTGGAAACATTCATAAAATTAGTAGAGTCGTCAAACCCGACCAGTTGTCTTCTTGACCCCCTTCCTGGCAAACTACGCAAGGAACTCTTGCCCATTATTGGACCACCTATGTTGAGTATTATTAATGAATCTATCGAAACTGGCCAAGTCCCTGATTGTTTGAAAAAAGCTATTATCAAACCTTCACTTAAAAAACCAAACTTGGATCCTGGATGTCTCTGCAACTACAGGCCAATTTCAAACTTGCCATTTCTCTCAAAAATTCTTGAGAAAGTTGTGGCACATCAGCTTACTGAACATCTTACCGTAAATCAGCTATATGAACCTCTCCAGTCTGGATTCCGTTCTCATCACAGCACTGAAACTGCACTAGCTAAAGTAGTCAATGATCTTCTATTAGCCTCTGATGCAGGCTCTATCTCTGTCCTGATTCTTCTTGACCTAAGTGCAGCATTTGACACTGTCGATCATCAGATTCTCCTGGAACGTATGGAAAATTATGTTGGAATTTCTGGAATTTCACTTCAGTGGTTTAAATCATATCTATCTGATAGATCACAGTTTGTCCACTATGATGGCCACTCATCCAGGAGCTCCCTTGTGAAATATGGAGTGCCACAGGGTTCTGTCTTAGGCCCCTTGCTATTTTCTCTATACATGTTACCTTTAGGAAATATAATTAGAAGTTTTGGTGTACATTTTCACTGCTATGCAGATGACACCCAGTTATACCTCTCCCTTAAGCCTGACGAACTGCCTTATGCTTTGGAACAATGTGTCTCCGGGATAGGAAATTGGATGTCAGCAAATTTTCTACTTCTGAATTCTGATAAAACAGAGGTTCAAATCTTTGGACCAAAGAAGTACAGGAACAATCTATCCGATTTTACCCTAGACTTAAATGGCTTCAAAGTCTCTCAAAGCCAGCTGGTAAAAAATCTAGGTGTCACAATGGATCCTGATCTCTCATTTGAGCATCATATCAAGCAAATTACCAGAACTGCATTCTTCCATCTCCGTAACATAGCCAAAATAAGAAACTTCCTCTCAAAGGATGATGCTGAAAAATTGATACATGCCTTTGTTACATCCCGATTGGATTATTGCAATGTATTATTCTCAGGCCTCCCAAATACCTGCGTACTAAACTTACAGCGGGTGCAAAATGCCGCTGCTAGGCTACTGAGCAGAACTAGAAAGTATGATCACATAACAGCTACTCTAGTCTCTCTACACTGGCTCCCTATCCAAGCCAGGGCCGATTTTAAGGTTCTACTACTAACCTACAAATCCTTACATGGATTAGCACCACTGTACCTCTCTGGCCTTCTTGTACCTTATCACCCTGTAAGGACACTAAGATCCAAAGATGCTGGCTATTTGGTGATTCCCAAAATTAACAGAAAAACTGCTGGAGGTAGGGCTTTCTCATATAGAGCGCCTCTTCTCTGGAACAAATTACCGGTTTCAGTCAAGGAGGCTGATACCGTCTCGACATTCAAAGTTAGGTTGAAAACATTTTTATTCAGTCAGTACTACGACTGTTAAAGTGTGTAGATGTGCTGGGTTAGTTAGTGTGAAGTTATTTGATATCTGTTGTACTGTGAAGTTATTCAATATTTGTTGTAATATGACAGCGATCTCTTGTGGTAGAAAGAACTCAGTTTACGGTGGGAGTTATTAGGCTAGTGTAGTTAGCTTAACAAACTTTAAAACTTACTACTGTGAATTCTGTATTATTGTTTACACTACTGTGAATATACACCCCCCCCCCCCCCACGTACTATATATATCCATTCCAGTCTGTACCCATGTTGTTTGTACTTCCATGTTACCTTTATTATTTGTACTATTGCATCACTTGTATTATTTGTATTATTTGTTTATATGTATCATATATGTAGTGTATTTTACATTGTATTTATTTATATTTTATTAGTATGCCACATATATGTTCTATGTTTGCACATTATTACCAGAGTGAATTCTATGTTTGTTAACCCTTGCATAGCGAATAAACCCCCATTCTGATTCTAAAACCGTACAGTTAGAGACGACAGGAGACTTGGCTTTCAAAAGATACTATCTTTCAAAAAAAAAAAAAAATATATATATATATATATATATATATAAATAATAATAATAATAATAATAATATACATATATTATATATATCTTAGAGTTTTCTCTCATGGAACAGATTTATGTTCCAATTGAGGGGGCTGGTGCTGTCTTGATGTCTAAGGCTGTGTCAATAGCCCCTTTTTTTAAATTGCTGCATTAGCCCACATTGACCGGTGGGGACCTCATTCTGAATATTGCTATAACTGTTAGCTGTTCCTTGCACTCTCTAACATCTCCTCTACTCCGTCTCACTGTCCTCCCCTCCATACCTCCCTTTGGTATGGGGGGACTGAGCTCTCAGCACTTGCGTGGTCATCGGCCAATGTTGGACCTGGTGCCAGTGGACATTGATCCGAGATGGTCTTCCAACCCCGGATCTGGTCGCCAGTCGGACGTCAGTCTCCCTGATGGACAAGGAGAGAGTTCCCGGTCCTTTTCCTCATCCCCCTGCGTGTGATGCTGCGCCAATCATGGGCCCAAGCCCAGTGACTGCCTAAATTGACGCTGTGCAACCTAAGACCCACGTTGAGCATTGAGTATTGATGTTTCAGCAACTTGTTAACTCTCTCTAGAGTTATGACTGTTTTAGCCTGTGTTCCGCTCTTCACTTTCTCCAACCGTCCCTGGAGGAGGGATCCCTCACTGAATTGCTCCTTCCAAGGTTTCTTCCATTTTTTCTACCTAGTGAGTTTTTCTGGGAGTTTTTCCTTGTCTTCCTTGAGGGTTTAGGTTGGTTGAGGGGCGGTTCTAGGGGCATATGTGAAGCCCTCTGTGACATTGCTTGTAAAAAGGGCTATACAAATAAATGTTGATTTGATTTGATTTGATTTGATATAAAAGCAGACGTGTTGCTGTGTTCTGCTGAGTGTTAGGACTTCCTGGTGCTGCTGAAGGAACAAATGAGAGACTTTTGAGACCCTTTTTGTGGCTCTGTGGTCACACATCCATCAGGGAACAACATCTGAGTCTGTGAGACCAAACTGGACACCTCTCCTGGTCTCTCCTTCCTTCCTTTTCTCTGAAAGACACCAGCTTCCTGCTGGTGTATAAACAGACACACACACACACACATATGCTAGCAGGCACACAGACACAACATATACTTATCTGTGTGTGTGTGTGTGTGTGTTTGCAGATCCTCACTCCAGCAGACAGGCCCAGGGTTAGGGGATGATACAGAGAGCTGAGTAGTGGTTCATTATCCACTTATGTAGTCACTACGCCCCAATGACTTTGGAGTACATGTATGATCTCTGGAAATAGAAACCCTCTGTTCCTCTCTCCCTCTCTCTCTTGCTCTCTCTCTCTATCTCTCTTT
>CM059299.1:4662500-5082500 GCA_030340665.1 Neosalanx taihuensis | reverse complement strand
ATGTCAATGTGAGGCTGTTCATCATGCAAGCGTGCTTTCAAACCACGTCTTCTGCGGAGGGTTAGATGGAGGGTTAGACAGGATGGAACAGTAGTGGCGTCCTTGAGAACTGCAGCTCTCTCTCTCTCCGCGAGTCTGGAATGTTCTCCCTCTCGCTGCTTTAACAAGACTGTGTTCTGGGAGGGACGTGTTATTGGCTCCTGTGAGGCCGTCTGAATCAGAACAGCAGTGTTGCAAGGCTGAGGCACGAGCTGTTTAGCAGAGAAAGAACAACCTGGCTTATTATAGACACAAATGAATGTGTCTGCCAGGTATTCTGGTTGGATACAGCTCCACTTCTGAAGGAGGGAGGGAGGGAGGGAGGGAGGGAGGGAGGGAGGGAGGGAGGGAGGGAGGGAGGGAGGGAGGGAGGGAGGGTGGGTTGGTTAATGGGGCTTTCCATTTCACATCTACAGGCCACGAATGAGACCCACCTTAACCCCTGCCTCTGTCATCCATTTCTCTCTTCACCCCCCTCCCTTAGCACACGAAGAGCAGGTTTTACAGAAGTCAAGGGTCACCACATATCACAAGGTCACCAGGTTCACGAAAGGTCACCAGGTTCACGTGTACATTCGTCCACCAGGTGCTGAAGTGTGGACCAACTTCACTTTCCTCCCTTCAGTAGAAGCTAACAGCCAAACTCCACCCGCCCCCGATCCTCTTTTCATCCACCTCTCCCCCCCCCCTCCGCCCTTCTCCACCCTCTCTCCACCTCCATCCTCCCCAAGCCTCGTGGACAAGGTTCTCAACAAAAATACAAGCAGCCTTCTAGCATGAGCAGACCTGTTCTTCCAATAGCTTCATCTGGAGAGAGGCTGATACAGTCCAGTGACCGTTCTCAAAGCACAAAGCCCTGGACTGCCTTGTAAATGACTGTAGAGGTCATAAAATTGATTCAGTGATTAATTATCAAGCTATTCGCAGATTTAGCTGAGAACACCAGGTTATTTTTATTGGATTATTACTTATTTTACAGCCCCCAAAAAATCTGGACACTTTTCGCACTCAGCAAATCAGAAACAGGGGCTAATTCTCTCCCCCAGAATACAATCTAAACACCAACCGGTCTTTCTGGATGGGCTCTTTATTTTGCAGGCAAAATGTGTGTGTACCTGGGTACTGTTGGTATGTGTGAGGGCATGTGTGTGTGCATGTGTGTGTGTGTGTGTGTGTGCATGCATGTGTGTGTGTGTGCATGCATGTGTGTGTGTGAGGGCATGCATGTGTGTGTGAGTGCATGTGTGTGTGTGAGGGCATGCATCTGTGCGTGTGTGCATGTGTGTGCATGCATGTGTGTGTGTGAGGGCATGTCTGTGTGTGTGAGGGCATGCATGTGTGCATGCGTGTATGTGTGTGTGAGGGCATGCGTGTGTGTGTGAGGGCATGCATGTGTGTGTGTGTGTGTGTGAGGGCATGCGTGTGTGCATGTGTGTGTTTGTGTGTATGCATGCATGTGAGTGTGTGGGTGAGGGCATGCGTGTGTGCATGCATGTGTGTGTATGTGTGTGTGTGCGTGTGTGTGTTTGGTATCCATTGAAGAGAGCAGCACAGCTCAGCAGACGTTGCAACATTCCAGGAGAACAATAAAATAACAGCACAGGGATCTATCCCCCTCCTCCTTCCCAAAATCCCCTGCTGAGGGCCTCACCTGACGCACAGCGTGTCAGGAAGTCCCCCCCCCCCCCCCCCCCCCCCCCCCCCCCCCCCCCCCCCCCCCCCCCCCCCCCCCCCCCCCCGCCCAGCTGCAAACTTTCCATTGGGTTTCATCCTGGATGTGTGTTATAGTTATTAACTAATGCTTCTGCCAGAGGTGGAAGTCCACCTGTGGTCTGGAGAGCAGAGGAGAGTGTGTGTGTGTGTGTGTGTGTGTGTGTGTGTGTGTGTGCGTGTGCGTGTGCGTGTGTGTGTGTGTGCGTGTGTGCGTGTTTGAATGTGTCTGTGTGTGTATACGTGTGTGTGTGTACGTGTGTGTATATGTCTGTGTGTGTATACGTGTGTGTGTATGTGTCTGTGTGTGTATATGTTACTCTGTGTGTGTGTCTGTGTGTGTGTGTCTGTGTGTGTGTATACGTGTGTATGTGTGTGTGTATATATGTGTCTGTGTGTGTGTGTCTATGTGTGTGTGTCTGTGTGTGTATACGTGTGTGTTTGTATGTGTCGTGTGTGTGTGTGTGGGTGTGTGTCACCCACACACACACACATGTTCCTTCATGCACACACAGGCGTGTCCCCTCGGCTGGAACACACAAGGTTGGCGTCCCTTCATGTCTTATCTGTTTTAGTAAACCCAGGAGGTTTTCACAGGTGCAGAACCACACTGTGGATCTCTGTGTTGAGGAATCCCTCACACGCTGTGGGGGGGGCAGGTCTGGCAGGGCAGAGAGCTGCCTGAGGCTGAGAGCTGAGCTCAGGGGTGCTGGAACAGCCTAGAGGAGGCCGTGGCTGTATGGGAACCAAGTCTGGAGGAATGGTGATGCTGGGGACCTGGTACATCCTGGCACCCCTCTCTCTCTCTCGCTTTCTCTCTCTGTCTCTATGTCTCTCTCTCGCATGCTTTCCTCTCTCTCTCTCTCTCTCTCTCTCTTCCTCTCTTGTATTCTCTTGTTCTCCCACACTTTCTCCTGCCTAGTCTAGACGGAACATCAAAGATGTGGCTGTGGGAACTCCATGGGTCGAGGGTGTGGGTCAGTGGAGCAGTGTGGAGCTGAGAAACACATCGCTGTGTTAGTCTGCTGTGGGCTTGTGATGCCGCTTGCTTCCAGTAGGGCCTGAAAAGACTGGAAGGATGAAAGGTGGACAGTGGGAACTGCTTCGACACGTTCCTACATGGTGCCTCAAGAGGAACCAGTGACATCTGCTCAGTGTTAGAGAAATTTACATTTATTCATTTAGCAGACGCTTTTATCCAAAGCAGCTTACAGTAAGTGCAGGGACATTTTCCCTGAGGCGAGTAGGGTGAAGTGCCTTGCCCAAGGACACAAAGTCATACAGCCACAGCCGGGGCTCGATCTCACAACCTTCCGATCATGAGGCCAACGCCTTAACCATTGAGCCATCTGACCCTGAGACCATGTCAGCAGCTGTACGCAGCCAGCATCAGAACCGTTAGCTTTGCTTCTGGGTGCGGATTGAAGTCCTGCCCTCCCTGTGAGAAGCACAAACGGAAGATCTCAGTAAACCAACTCACGTGGAAACGCACGTGCGTTTACTGTTACAGGAGCGCAGCCTCGGTGTGTATGTATGTGTGTGTCTGTGTGTGTGTGTCCATCCATCTGAATACCCCTTTTGTCCTCTTGATGTATTGGTCTGTGGATGCCAGCACCCGCCTTGTTCCCCTCAGAGGGGTCAGAGGTCAGGTTTGTGCTCCTTCCCTCCTTTTGTCTTGTGTGGACTCTGCTTTTCTCTCTGGGCCTTTCTACCCGGGTCCAGCCAGGCTTGGGCCTCTGTGGCTGGGCCTGCCAGTTCTGAACCCCCTCCCGAGGGTTCGGACATCATCCCTCAGGGGTCCAGCACCCAGCCAACACTCAGTGTCTTTATCTCCAGCAGCTTTCATTACCCCATGTGCCTTCATAGAGGCTGGGGTCCAAGCTCCAGCTAGCCCACCTTCCAGCCTCCCCCTGCCCCATCCTTCCACCTCCAAGCCTCAGCCTCTCCCTCCACCCCCTAACCTCCAGTACACAGCCTCTCGTGGAAGGAGAAGAAGAAATAGTGCATTGCTGCCTCTTCGAACGATCGAGCTTAGCAACAGCTTTGTGCTTCGCTTGGACACGCACAAACAGATCCCTCTCTCTCTCTCTGACACACACGCACACACACACATACGCAAACAAATCTCAAACACAAGTGCTTCAAAAAACACGTGCGCACGCACCCACACACCGGCTATGACACCGTGACGTCTTGATGAATTAAACATGGTGAGCTGGACATACTGAGAGATGTGCTTCTGTTGATTTCTAATGCTTGGTTACGTAACAGAGAACCAGCAAACAGGCTTTAATGAATCTGAGTAACTGGCAGCTTGGGAATTTGGTAAAAACACTCCGGAACTTGACTTAGTGGGACAGAAGGGCCTGGGTGGGGGGTGACAGGGGCTTCAATAGGAGAGAGGTGGGGGGCAGGTCAGTGGAGAAGTGTTTGTTCATCAGATGTTTACTCACTTCAGGGTCATGTCGGGTCTCTCTCTCTCTCCTTCCTTCCTTCCTTCCCTTCCTTCCTTCCTTCCTTCCTTCCCTCTCTCTCTCTCTCTCTCTCTCTCTTTCTCTCTCTCTCTCTCTCTCTCTCTCTCTTACTATCTCCCTTCCCTCGATGTACGATGTATCTCCTCCTTTCTCTCCCTCCTGGTCCATCTCTCTTTTCCTCTATCTTCATTTATCCATCTCTGGCTCTCCTCGTCATCATCCCCATTTCTTTATCCATCTCTCTCTCTCTCCCCCTCTTTTCTCTGTATGGTGCCCCCCCCCTCCCTCTCTGCCTCCATCTCTCCATCTTCTCTCTATCTCTGTTCTTCTTCCACAGAGCTCCTCCTCCTCTTGCTCCTTGTTAGGCTGTAAATGTTGTCAGGTTTACAGCAGAGGCCTGGCAGATAAAACATGTGACCACACGGAGCTTGCAGAAACCACAACTCCCTGCAGCCCAGCTCCCAGCTCTGCACAAACTAGCAGGACAAATAAAAACACTGCATTTCCATTACGCCATGCTGGGGATGAAGCTAGCTCATGTGCTGGTTCTGATGCATGTCTGGAACCGATGGTTCTGCTTTGTCTGGTCTCGCTCGTGCACTGCGAGCTGCATCGCCCCCGGGCGTCCTCTCCGGCCCCCCGGCGCCCCCTTGCACCCTCCGCCCTCCCCGGCGCCCCTCCCTCCGCCCCTCCTGGCCCTCGCCTCTCGTCCCCTTCCTGCCCGTCCTGCCTCTCTGTTTATTGGTGAGGTGGCTTTGAGAGAATGTCCGCTGGGCTTCGTGTACCTTCTTGAAAGTTGTCTGGTATTCCTGCCGCTCCCCTCACAGGAAATTGGATCGGCAGGTGAGGATCTGTGAGGAACGCAGCAGTTCAAACGTTCCGGAACGTGGGATCTTTGTCAGGATCAAAGATTTGAGGGAACATGTCCCAAAGCTGTGTGATGGGGAACCGAGGAATGTTTGAACATGAGACTCCCTGTAATCCAGAGAGATGAGGAGGGGTTGTGTGTGAGGAGAGGGGAGGGGGGGTCGGGGGAGCTGTAAAACGATGCAGTTTCCCTTCTTGCTTATGTGGGTCTCATGTGAGAACCCCTTCAATGCGTATTCTCATCTCGAAGGGAGTTATGTTGACCCAGGTCAGTAACGTAGTCCTTCTCCATTAAGGAAAAACAACAAGCTCTCTTTTTTTCGCTTCTCCTGGAAATTGTGCTTTTAGAGTCACAGGAAAAAAACTCATATCCCTTCAGTTGGGTTTAGCCTGTCTCTGACGTGAAGTCTTCCTGTGTGTGTTCCAGTCAAGTGACCACGATGTGAAGAGCTCTAAGGATTAACAGCAACGGGCCGTTGCTCGATGACAAGGTGAGTCACAAAAGCAGGAGCCTGGTCACATGACAACGTTCATACCTGAAATCACATGACCCAGAGTTAGGTTCACAGGATCAGTGGAATCTGTCAGTGTAAGTCCAGTTCATCTTGTGTGGCACCAAATCTAATGAGGCGACTTCCCCAGCTTTATTATCAGCATAGAAGAGAAGCATTAGGGAAGCTTTGAGTGTCTTTGTGTGTGTGTGTGTGTGTGTGTGTGTCTGTGTGTGAGAGGCAAATTCACAAATTCACATGCTTTGCTTGCATAGAAAGCCATCAGAAAGACCATCTCTGAGGCACACAGCAAAGCACACACACACACACATGCACAGGCACATACACGCAAGCACGCAGCAAAGCGCACACACACACACAGGCCCCACACACACAGGCCCACACACATGCAGGCACATACACACAGGCACACAGCAAGGCACACACACAAGCACACCTGTGCTTCAGCCACTTAAAACAACAATAGCATGTGAACACTTCCCTATGAGATAGCATCTCCATGGCTGTGACTGATGCTGGCGGGTTGAAGTGCTTTAGAGGAGGACAGGCCATACATAGACATGTAACTTGCATGGCGAATACATTACAAATGTATGCATTTTAACAGACGCTTTTATCCAAAGCGACTTACAGTAAGTACAGGGACATTCTCGCTGAGGCAAGTAGGGTGAAGTGACTTACCCAAGGATACAACGTCACATAGCCACAGCCGGGGGTTCGATCTCACAACTTTCCGATCATGAAGCCAACACCTTAACCCGCTGAGCCATCTGACCCCAAAAAACGAATTCTGTTTCTAAAGACTGGCCCCACTGTTCAGCTGCCATGTAGCCATCCTCCTGGTACCTCCCACTCTTCATCAGGAACACGGCGTGGGGCAGACTGGACTTCTGATGGGCGTGGGGACAGGGATACCTGTGGCGGGTCCTGTGGGAAGAGAGGTATCAGCATGTGCAGTAGGGTGTGGTCTGCTGTGTGTGTTGGGGTGGGGGGGGGGGGGTGTGAACTCTGCTGATTCCTGCACGATCTAACCCAGCCTCTGTTAAACTAACAGAAGCAGGGCCTCTCCCGGAGAGCCAGGGCACTTGCTTGGACACTGACGAAGAAGCAGAGAGAAGGGGGTGGGGGGGAGAGAGGGGTGGGGGAGGGGGGGGGGGGGGGGGCGAGAGGGAGGCGGAGGGGTGTGCAGGTGTTGCGTTGCACGTGTGCCTGAGGAGTAACCGATTTCAGTTCAGACTCACGAGGGGATTTGCAGGATGGTGTTCGTCCAGCTCAGATCAAAAGGTGTTGTTCGACAAGGGTTGGAGGGCAGATTGAGGTTTAGCTCTGTCTTCAGACAGAACTCTCCCATAACAGCTCGCTTCAACAGGGGAACATCTGGTAGAGCGTGATTGAAACCACACTCCTTTTACTAAACATGACATTTCTGGATGTGTGTTTCTCCCCTGTGAGCTGATGTAGGCCCCTGCGGTATTTGATGGATATTCTGTAGTCATATTACTCTCTCTTTCAGAACGTTCTCTCCCCACTCTCACAAGTGTTTCTCCCTCACTCTCTCCCAAGAGATGAGGCCACAGACTGCCGCAGTCTGTTCCAGTCTGAGCTCTAATTCAGTTCAGCATCCTGACGGGGGGTCATGCTGCGGAGGTTGAGAGTAGACCTGAGGGGAGACAGTTATGGAGGTCTCATCTTTTAACCGTCGGTTTGAACCTAGAGCAAGCAGCAGCGTCGTCTAAACGCATGTCATTTAGGCATTAAGAGATCTGGGAGGGAGATCTACACTGGAGACAGGCTGGACGGGGACGCACAAGAAAGAACAACTGGTCACAATCTTTCTGCAGCATCAGCGGATTACTGATAGGAGACAGTCAGACCAAAAGGCAGAGAGACAGACTGGCAGACACACAGACAGACACACAGACAGACACACAGGCAGACACACACACACAGACAGACAGACACACAAACAGAGAGGCAGGCAGGCAGCTGTTTTGTTGTGAGATTCCTAAATGTACTCTAGGGTGTTTGGACTCTCTCCCTTTTTCTCTTCCTCCATCGGTGTTTACAGTTTGATAAGTATACACCAGTTACTGCCTTGTTGTGCCTGTCTGCTGGTTTCCATAAAACAAACCTCACACTTTTGTGTATCCCCCTCACTCCCCTCGCACACACACATACAACAAACCACACACATAAATGCACACATGGACACACACCCGCAGCCACCAAGAAGGCATCTGTTGCTTTGTCTGTAACCTGTAATTACACCTAGTTTTTAGTTGCTTCGACTTCCTGTTTTACACGTCCTGTCTTCCTGTGCAAGGTCCTTCTCGGGGTGTGGCCCCGACACAGCAGACGGCCCCGTCCTAGAAGTGGTCAGAAGGAACTGTTTGACATAGTTAGACGTCACGCATAAAGATTCCTCAAGGTTCACTCTGGTTACAGCAAAACTGAACACTTAACTGAGCCAGGTGGCGAACGACAGCTACAAGGAAGCCCCTCCCACTGGCTCAGGACTGCATGTAGGAAGCCCGTGCCACTGGGTCAGGACTGCATGCAGGAAGCCCCTCCCACTTGGTCAGGACTGCATGCAGGAAGCCCCTCCCACTGGGTCAGGACTGCATGCAGGAAGCCCCTCCCACTGGGTCAGGACTGCATGCAGGAAGCCCCTCCCACTGGGTCAGGACTGCATGCAGGAAGCCCCTCCCACTGGGTCAGGACTGCATGCAGGAAGCCTTCAGTAAGTCAGATGTGATGACACAAGGTCACATGATATTCTTATGTCACTTCAAATGATGTTTCACTGGAGAATTCCACGGTCATATGAAATTCCATTGCTACAGGTTTACATGGGAAAATGTTTTAGGCAGGAAAGATTGCGTCTGTTCCAAGGAGAAGCAGCCTGCACATACACACACACACACACACACACACACACTGGTTCACATGTACATACTCTTAAACTTTCATTCACAGGCACACACACACGTTGATTCACACTGGACACACACACACACACACAGGTCCATCTAAACCAGGGGTCTCCAAATCCTGGTCCTCGAGGGCCGCTGTCCTGAAGGTTTTAGATGTTTCCCTGGTCCAGCACACCTGATTCTAATGAAGCGTCGTTTATCAAGCTCTGTGGAGGTGTGCTAGAGCAGGGAAACATCTAAAACCACCAGGACAGCGGCCCTCGAGGACCAGGATTGGACACCCCTGATCTAATCGATGTGAGCTCCAGCCAGTCTCTCCACTGTGAGTCACTTCTCTGCTCTTACTGAAGCGCTGCTGTGCCTCTCTGTGAATGGACCCAATCAGCACAGCTACAACAGGAGTAATTACATCAAGACGGAAATAGACTGTGGAACAACAGGGTGATTCCTTTAACTAGTTTCCATTAAAGTTCTTGCTTGGCTTATTGATAGCAGTTTAGCCCTACCAGACTGAGAGATGCGGACGACAATGCCAAGCTGTTAAACCAACGCAAGGGGAAGGAATGAGCTTGAAATACATTCAACAACTTTATTTGACAGTCAACCAATTATTATGGGTGACTATGGAACATTTGTGAAACCCAAAATGTAATTAGAGATATCTCATAAACGTTAACAATAATGAAGCAATTAATTTGTTGAACGTTTCACTTCTTTTTTTCTTAAATGCTTATTTTTTTTCCTTCTTATTCGAACAGAAGTTTGTGGTTCGTGAGACACAACCTCCATGCCTTCCATGATCCTGCACGAACCTGGCTCAGCCAACCTTCTGAGAACACTTCGGCGTACAACAAACACACAAACACAAACAGACATGCAGATATGCGAACACGCAGACACATACAAACATGCAGTATACTTCTGACCACGTACTCAAAGGAGCCAGATTAAATCCCGAATCACAGAAAACATCCTTAAAATTCACCTATCAGGCGTTCTAACACCCTTCATCACTTTATTCCCTCAGTTGTAAGTTGCTGCAAGTCAAGACTTCATCTGACTTACAGCAACTCATGTCATGCATGGTCACTCTCCATGCATGACACATAATAATAATACCTCGTTTAGCAGGAGGTCTAAAATGCAGGTGTGACCCTGTGCTGCCCCCGTTAAGCACAAAGATTGTTCCACTCATCTGAATTTCATGTCATGTTGTTATTAAGGTGTCTGAGGTAACCTACTATAGGTTTTAAGACAACACAATGCACACACATTTACATGTATTCATTTAGCAGACGCTTTTATCCAAAGCGACTTACTGTAAGTACAGGGACATTCTCCCTGAGGCAAGTAGGGTGAAGTGCCTTGCCCGAGGACACAACGTCACATAGCCACAACAGGGGTTCGATCTCACAACGTTCCGATCGTGCGATGAATGTCTTAACCCTCTGACCCCCCTTGACACATACAGAAGGCATTTCCCCGGGCCAAAAATGCGACCGCAGCACCTGCCATGTCTTTATCAAGAAGCAGGTCAGCACAAAACAATCCACACACACAGACACACACACATAACACATCCAGCACACAGCCTCAGGGTCTGCCAAACACCTTCGCCTGCTACACTGTATTCAGCGATAAGGGTTTTAGCTACACGGTATTTCCAGGGCCTCAGCAGCATCCAGGGCTGGAAGAGGAAGTCCGCCGGTATCACCCTGCGGTGGAAGCGTGCGCTCGCGTCACAGCGGTCTCAAGGTCGGAGGAAGAAAAGGTTTCAGTGTGAGCCTATCTAAGCTCCGGCACTGCAGGTGCTCCAGAGCTTCAGTATCTCCAACCCAGATAGACAGTAGCAGCATCGGACCGCAGTAGCAGTACGTCTGCCAGCGTACAAAGACTGTTGTTCTTAGAGGAGAGGAGTGGAGACGTGGCCTCCAGCAGATATTGTAGGGATGTAGAGAGAGCATATCTGCTGAGGAGACACACACACCAACGCAAACACACACACACACAGATATCCCAGACATCTGCATCACCTTGGAGTTAGTGAGATTAATGGGAGGATGTTGATGAAGAGTTTGTGTGTGTGTATGTGTGTGTGTGCATTGAATCTTTGTTACCCGTCTTTGTTACCCGTCACACTTTTTGGCTTTTATAACAAACATGAAACCCTCTCTGTTCTCTTTGCCGTTCTCTCGTATTCACTTGATGAAAACACTAACTCTAATGAATTAGAGTTTGGGGTTTGAAGGGAAGGGGGGCGGTGGGAGTGTGTGTGTGGGGGGGGGGGTATCAGTAATTTACTCACATACTGAGGACTGACAGAGGCTTGGAAACTTTGTTGCCATGGACTCAGTAACTAAGCAATAGACTTTGTTCTGGATTTTCTGCTGTTTTCTCATTTGGCTCTGAATTGTCTCTCTGTCTCTATTTTTTGGGAGGATAGGACTCCCCCCTGCCGCCGCAGTTTTTTTGTTGCTTCGCAATTCGACCATAAATGAACTTCTAGTAACTAAAGTATATTGCCTAATCTAAAAACGTAACTTAAAAAATAAATAAAAAACTATTTACGACTCTCAAAGTCGTAAACAATTTCCTGGTATCTCCCCCTGTTCTCCATGAACCAACTGCTAACTCTTAACGGTTTTCATTAATGCTGTCTCATTCTTCATCTGAGCCTTTGTAACTGACCCAGCCTACCCTACTCTAACAGTGAACCCAGATATCCCAGCCCAAACTGAACCGAAAGCTACCTTGTCCTACCTACATTTACATTCAGACACTCTTATCCAGAGCGACCCTCTGAGTCAAGTAGGGGTGAAGTGTCTTGACCAAGGACACAACATCATGTTGACACAGCCGGAGTTCTAACCAGGGACCTTCTGATTACTAACTACTATTACTATTATTACTATTAATCAACTGCACCCAATGACACCCTTCATCCTCCATCTTAACCCTTACCCAGCCAAGCTTATCAAGCAACATACTTTCATCTCCTGTTTCTACCTCTAGTTACAGGTTAATGTAGTTCTGCACCTGAACCTCTTCACCTTCACCAGGCTGACTGAGACCTAACTGGAGCTCTATCTTCCTGTGTCGGTGCATCGGGTCACAAGCCTTTGTGGTTCTTCGTTCCCATTTGTAGTTCACTGGCGGGTCATGTAAGGGTCCCTGAGGAGGCTGTCCGGCCCGTCCCCCTGGCCTGGTGTCACAGCTAGAGGGAGTTTCTGCTGCCACTAGGCAACCAGAAAAATGTTAATACCCGTACACATAAACATGTGTGCCAGGTGGTTCTGAAAACATTGGGAGGCTTTTTTGTTTATATATTTATTTCATTTTTATGACCCCCTCTCTTTCTTGGCGAGTCTTGGATACTGGCGGAGAGGAAAGTGTGCGTAGTTCAGTGCGTTCAATTCGTGTGTGCGCGCTCGCGCGTGTGTGAGTTTGTCTGTGTGTGGGGGGGGGGGACAAATTGCTCTGTTTAATCACCTCAGAGGTCGAACGGGGAAGAGATGTTGGTGAGAAAGTAACGGTGAGAAGCAGGATTGTCAGACGCACAGCTCATACCACAGACCGTGCAGAGCTGAGCTGGGATGTGGAGGTGTGGGGTTATGTAATGTCCTCTTTACGTCGGCGGTACAAACACTTGTGTATCCTCCCGTCGGTCTGAGCTGCCTGGGATCGTTCGTAATGGGGTCAGGATCAAGAGGGATCAGGTGTTCCCTCCGCAACAACTTGATATGATTATCAGAGAGTGATGTCACAGGTGAGGCATCGTCGGACATAAAATGATGTCACCTCGTTGCAGATGGCTGGAGAGTCCGAAGACGCGGAGCAACAGGCTGTAACAGCAACAAGAAGCAGATGCTAACCTGAAATGGTGTCTGTCTGTGCACCATGCAGATACCTTGTGGTCGTGGTGAGGGGGAGGGAGGGAGGGAGGGAGGGAGGGAGGGAGGGAGGGAGGGAGGGAGGGAGGGAGGGAGGGAGGGAGGGAGGGAGGGAGGGAGGGAGAAGGGGAGAGGGAGGAATGGAGGGAAGGAGGGAGAGGATGGAGGGGGGAGGGAAGGAGGGAGAGGATGAAGGGGGGAGGGAAGGGGGGGGGAGAGGGGAGCAGGGGTGATACCCTGACTTCATGTCATTTATTTTGATCCATGTTACAACAGATGGATTTGAGGAGCATAAAGGAGGGATGTGTGAAGTATCTTCATCTGCAACCAATTCCTTAGCGTTCAGTGTGTAAAATGAGTCTGGTACACGGGAGGTACGTTATATATATATATGTATTTAAAAAACAATTACTTTGAAAGTGATACTGAATTATATGGTTCTGTGGTACTTTAGGCTCAGTCTTCCATCATGTACAATAACTCACATAGTAAAATTATTTCATACAACCTAATAAAACATTTTTAATAATGGTATTTTTTCTTATTCTAGCCTTTATCCAAATATTTCCATCTAATATGTTGGTTAGAAGCAAACAGCCATGGATGTGCCCAGAGCACAGGTGGAGCACTGTTACTCTACAGGTGTTCTCTTATCCAACTCATCCATTATTCTCATCCAAAACTTCTAAACTGGTTTCAAATGTGCAAAATATATTTTATTGCTTCTGACCCTTGAGCTGTCTTAAATCATCCCAAAGCCTTACCAAGCTCTGACAAAAAAAAAAGAATAAAAGAAGAGTGTTTTATGTTTTTTTCTTTTTTTAAGAACTTCCTCAAAGAGAGAAGTAGAAAGGAGAATAATAAGAGAAGAAATGGCTGAAGTCTTTTCTCTAACATCCAACTAAGAAGGTGTGTTTTATTGTTGTGCATTAATACATGGCTCTTAAAAATAACGACATCTTTGGTGAGATCATTTGACTTTTCTTTGCATGGCAGGATGTGGAAATTCAGCCCCAATTAATATCCAGAGGCACACCTATTGGCTTACACTTAATCAGTTCATATTGAGAGGCACAACTATTGGCTTACACTTAATCAAAGATGTTTGAAACTGCTGTAAAAGTGTAACCTTGGCATTCTGAGGGCAGTCTGATACCAACACGGCATTCTTTAAACATACTTATTCATTAGGCAAAAAATACGTCTGCTGAGATCAGCACTAATATATTTTTCTTTGGTCCTTTTCGGTTCTGTTAGACTTCAGGATTAATCGAATAATGAGAGAGAACAACAACTATAAAAAGAGTGTCCAAGTTCTACATCCAATGGAAAATGTCAATTCATTCCAACGTTTCTGTTCCAAATTTGCTGCAGAGTGGTAGAGAGAGGAGAGAGAGAAGGAGAGAGAGAGGGAGAGAGAAAGAGGAGAGAGAGAGAAAGGGGGAGGGAGGGAGGGAAGGGAGGGAGGGAGAAAGAGGGAGGGCAAAGAGAAAGAGAAAAAGAGGGAGGGAGAGAGAACGAGAGACAGAGCGAGGAGAGAGACAGAGAGAGAGTAAGAAGAGAGAGACAGATATAGCTAAAGCGAGAGAGCAGCAGATCGTTTGAGCTGGACAAAAGAGACAGAGAGGAAAGACATGAAAAGTATGAAAAATACAAAATGGGAGGAAGAGAGAAAGAGCGCATCTGAGAGAGGGAGGTAGAGAGATAGTGTGCAGCCTCACAGCTACTACCTGAGCTACAACCCATCCTCCCCCATCCTCCCCCCCCCCCCCCCTTCCCCTGTCATCCGCTCCATTCCCTCAGTCCAGGGATATTAGAGTGGAATGTTTTGAACAATTGCAGCGCCTCAGTCCACCTTAACAGAAGCCCAAGAGCAGGAGAAAGCTGTTCATGCCTGAAACCTGTTGCAACAATCTACAAACATAACTATCACACCTGAATGTATGTGAGGTGGTCCATACTGATGTATATGGATGATAACACACATGATTACACATATATTGTATCTTTAAATATGTCTATAAAAATGTCCTTCAATTCAAATCAACATTCGATTTTTATTGTTGTTTTTTTTTTGTCTGGTTTAAACTGGTATGAATGCAGACACGTTAAAGTCTTTCTTGTATGTTCCTTCTGTAGACAAATAACCCTTCTGTGTGATTGCACATCCCTACTGTAAACCAGGCCTTGAATGTCACCTTACTTGCTTTAATTTATTGCGATTTCTCTCCGTTGCTGTAATCTCTCAGCTTCAGAGTCAAAGACGGCCCTAATTACAGCCATTTATCAGACTGCTGGGACATCTTTTGATGTAACATTACTGTCCCTCCCAATTAGCAGTGCACTTGTCAACCTTGTTTTGTTATGATGTCGACCCTCCTATGTTAGTACAGACATGCGCTGTGGATCTCTCAACCAAAACTGGGCCCCTAATGCACACACATACACACACGCATATACACACATACACACACACACAGACACGCACACACACATACAGACACACACACACATACACACACTCATACAGACATACACACACATACAGACACACATACACACACACATACACAACAACCTCCACCGTGTTGGTGGACATCAGTGTTGTAAGGGTTACTTACTACTTAAGACAGGTATGATTAGTAGGTGTAGCGTACATATTCTGTAGTTCCACATCTGGTTATGGAGAAAACCAATGTGTTTCATCCATGCAGAGTTCGATCTTAATGTGGATTTAGAACAACAACATACAGATAGTTAGCAGCTCACCCCCCCTCTCCCTCCTCCTGTGTAAGTTCCTAGTGCTCTCTGACACATACATTTCTCTTCTATCTTGTCTATCATGTTTGTCCAAGATCAGGCTGGTGTGTCAGTCAGCAGGCCAGGCTGTCTTCTTGTGGGTGGTTTTCTCTCTCTTACAGGAGCTCGTCCACAGTGGTCTGCTTCTGTCAGCAGCGAAATGGTTTTACTTAACCTCTGAACTGTTCTTTATGGCTTTTTCCACTCAAATGACTATAAAAGTCTATTGATTTCTTTTTCATCTTTTCTTTTTTTTCTTTCTTTTTTTTTCCTCCCCCCTCATGTCCTGGTCAAAATGTAGTCTAGGTATTCTAGAATACCTAGAATCATTCTAGGTATTCTAGACTAGCCTTGGAATGACTTGGTATTACTGTAAGACTTTATCGGCTTGTCTGCCCCCCTCCTCCCTACATACCCCAATCCTCCGCACGGGCCTAAAATAAGTGGGTGACACGTCACAGAAAATATGTCGCCTAACTATCCTAATTATAACCAACGTACACTATACGCAAATATTTGCTATACAAACATTACATTCGACACATGAAAAGACAGTTAGACATTTTTGTCCCATCATCTGATGGTGGCTTTGGTACCTGGTTCGGTACCCGAATCGGGACAAGAAAAAACGTCACGGGCTTGATTTGGCATGATCCAAGCCTGACATCCAGTGGTAATATGACATATTACGTTTAGTGTTTTAGCAGAGATGGGCGTGATCAAATCTTAACAATGTAAACAAAGTACATTAGAAATATATTAAAAAGGTCATATTAGAAAAAATATATTGGTTTGAGAAGCGCTATTTATAAGTTGAGTGTAATTTACTATCGATATTATGGTTACTAAAATGCTGTTATAAATATGTATTTTTATGCCCTAGTTGCACAAAATTGACATATTAAATGCAAGTGAAGTTAAAACGTAATGAACCTTAAAGATGTTTTGCAGTTTAAAGATGTTTAAAGATTTGCAGTGTTGTGATTTACGAAAGAGACACAGCACGAGGCGCCTTGTGTGTATGTCTGCATGAGGCTGCACGTGAGGGATCTTACGTAAGTTCCTATTTGACCAATCGAAATCGGCCCCTGCAAACCGGAAGTTGCGTGTTTTAACTCACACATCGACTTTCTTCACCTGCAACGAACAACATTGCGTATTTTGTCTTCTTGTCTTTTTAAAAACGTCTTATTTTCAAAATGAAACAGAACTCAAATGTCCCCGCTTTCCTCACCAAACTGTGGACTCTGGTTGAAGATGCTGATACGAATGAATTTATTTGTTGGAGTCAGGTAAAACTGTCTCTTATTATCCCTTTTCGGCCAGCGAGCTAGCTAGCATGTGAGCTAGTTGAGTTAGCCACCTCAGCAGTTCACACCTCCCCCATACAGTCATGCAAAACAGGACATATTTAAGCTATATAACTCTTAATTCAGAGCAAACTATACACAGTTTGATAGTTGACTAGCTGGTTAAATAGCCACCAGTGTGATTAGAACACAGTTTGATTTAGATCTTTACTGGTTAAACCCACTGCACACTGTTATTTAGTCATCTGGTGTCTTTTTCAACCAACACTTTTGGTAACCATAGTTACCCCAACACGATTTAACAAATCATTGACCTACAACCGTAGTTCATTTTGTAGGATCAAATTCCTGTACAGACCTGTATGATATGAAGGCTGTTGATTAAACTGTAATTGGCTACGAAGCTGAACTATTTTGTTGTGTTTTTCCATAAGGAGGGGAACAGCTTCCTGGTGCTGGATGAACAGAGGTTCGCTAAGGAAATCCTTCCAAAGTTCTTTAAGCACAATAACATGGCCAGCTTTGTAAGACAGCTGAATATGTGTAAGTTTAAAATAACCCAGCTCAACTGTTGTACTGGAATGCACCATCCCTGAGGAGTGAATGGGCACAGTTGTGTTTGTGTGTTTAAGTGGGGGGCGTTTCCAACCAGCGCACTCTAAGGCAATGTGTTGGTTAAAAAAATCGTCATTTTCAAATAAATAAGTCAAAGTCTTATTGTGGGCGCTTTTTGTAAATGTTGTAAACCCTTGTTGTGAATGTAAAAGCCTCAGTAAAGCCCTGTGTGTTCACCCATCACTACGGGTGTGGTTTCAGATGGTTTCCGGAAGGTGATGCACATCGACACAGGCATGGTGAAACTTGAACGAGACGGGCCTGTGGAGTTCCAGCACCCTTACTTCAAACACGGTCAAGACGACCTGCTGGAGAACATCAAACGCAAGGTGAGGACCAGGATGAGGAGGCGGGAGGCAGGGCAGGCAGGTGCTGCTTTGGTTCCTTATGACACATGCTTGTGTTGACTTCCTGCCCCCCCCTCCCCCCATCTAGGTGTCCACCTCAAGGCCAGAGGACGGGAGGAGCAGGCAGGAGGACCTGTCCAAGATCCTCGCCAACATGCAGAACGTCCAGGGGAAGCAGGAGAGCATCGACTCCAGACTGGCCACCCTGAAGAGGTAGGGGTCAGAGGTCAAAGCTCAGGGGGTCAGGGGGTCATGATTCTCTCTCTCCTTAGTGTTGGCTGTCTCATGGAGTCGCTAGCTTTCATGCTTGCTTGGTGGCGTGTGTGGCCAAAGGTGGTGATGATTGTGAGCCGTGATGATGGTGGTGTCTGTATGGATGGGTTGTGATGATGGGGATGGTGATTATGGTGGTGGTGTATGTATTGATGGGTTGTGATGATGGTGTTTGTGATGATAGTGATTGGTTGTGATGATGGTGATAGTGATGATGGTGTTCCTCCAGGGAGAATGAATCACTGTGGAGGGAGATATCTGACCTGAGACAGAAACACTTGCATCAGCAGCAGCTCATCAAGAAGGTGAAAGTGTGTTTTTGGAAAAAGCTGAAATTCTAATAAGGTTGTAGAACCACAAAAGACCAATGCATCTAAACCGAAACTGGAACTTCTGTTCACAGTTGATCCAGTTCATCGTCACCCTGGTTCAGAACAATCGCATCTTAAACCTGAAGCGTAAGAGACCCCTGCTGATGAGCACCAATGGGAAGAAGCCTAAATACATCCACCAGATCTACGAGGAGGACATGGACCTTAACAAGGTAGCTCACCTGTTCTGACTGGTCTGGAGGTCTGGAGCCCTGCCTGTGCTCGTGATGACAGCCATGGCTGCCATGTTTTTTAGGAAGTACTGCAGGGGAACCTCTCCTGCTTCTACTTATGCATTCGGATCACCAGACAGCAAGTAGATCGTCATACCTACCTGGTTACAATGACTTTATTCTAGTTGAGTTTGAATCTTCTGTCCAGCGAGATGTGTGTGATCTTCTGTACGCAGTGGGGATGGTGTGTGTGGGTATTTAAGAGCAGACGTTCTGCGTGTGCTGTGCTCTGATTTAGATTAGATTAGATTCAACTTTATTGTCATTACACAGGTACAAGTACAGGGTGACAAATACAAATAGCATCCAACCAGAAGTGCAAAACAGTTATTACAACAGAATATAATTGTAATTGTAACATGTAATTTAACATGTGATCATGCTGCTGTAGTCCCCTGTCAACGGAATCAACGGCTCCGAGATCACAGACGATGTCATCATATGTGACGTGACGGACGAGGACGCAGAGATCGCCGAGGAAACGTCCAGAGTCCTGGATCAAGGGTAGGAGGGAGCGAGGTCACGAGTATGGGACTGCTGTTATGACGTCCTCCCACGGAGGACAGGACACAGAGGGATGTCTTCCTGCTTTCTGTCTGTTCTTCAGTCCCTGTTCCAGTTTGAGTGTCTGGTACCATTGAATGAGTTCACCTGAAACTGACCTGTGTTCCAGGGATGTGGAGATCATCGAGGTGGACTTTGACAGCGGGGTGGTCATCCCAGCTGACACAGAGACCCAGGCAGACGGAGACACCCTCAGCAACGGAACCGGTACCAACCCCGAGGAGAAGGTCCTGCAGACGGGCTTCTGCTACAGCGGCGGTGGGCTGGAACCAGAGGAGAGCTCGTCTCCCTCCAGAGAGCAGGCCAGCGACAGTCTGCCTACCAGCAGTGCTCTGCAGCTGAACAAGCCGTCAGCCCTGAGCCTGGAGGACCCGGTCAAGATGATGGACTCCATCCTGAACGAGAGCGGAGCTATCTCCCAGAACATTAACCTGCTGGGGAAGTAAGTGGGCTTGGCCTGGGCATGACCACGACAACTGGAGGTGATGTGGGGGGCCTATGCCTGTAGGGGGGTGCACATGAGTAGGTAGTGGTCCTCTATTGAGCCAGCTGAGCAGTTCTGTCCTCCTGTGGTACTTCCCTGGAGAGCCATGTTTTACACAGGATCTGATAGCTCAAGAGGCTCCTTAGGAACGAACCAGGGAAATGTAATTGAAATACTTTGAAGTCTGTCTCTGAGGAGTCTTTTCTGTTTCCTGTGTGTGATGCGTTCTCTTCTTCTGTGGTTGGGCAGGGTGGAGCTCATGGACTACCTGGACAGCATTGACTGTAGTCTGGAGGACTTTCAAGCCTTGCTTTATGGAAAACAGTTCAGCATTGACCCAGACCTGCTGGAGGTACTTTCAATCATCACAGTCCCCAACATTACTTTCACACATGCCATCTCTTATATGGAGTCACTTTGATATGGTCAGTGACCAGGGTGACAGACCCTGTAATGGAGCTAGTGAGGAAGAAGAGGAAGAGAAGAAGAAAGGAGTATGTTTACAGCTTACAGCAGAGAGAGGGGGGAGGTGTTCCTAATGCTTGACTGTGTGTTTCTCTCTGGCAGGATACTGACATCTCTAAAGGGAACATAGAGGAGACACCAACTGACAAGCAGCTGATCCAGTACACCTCCTGCCCCCTGATGGCCTTCCTGGACGGCTGCGCCCCGCTGCCCTCCGATGCAGACACCCTCCCCGGCCTGGCAGAGCACCTGGAGCTGGAGTCAGACAACCTGCTGGCCCAGCCTCTGGTGTCCGACCCTGCAGCCTCTCCTCTGGAGGAGCAGCCACCCACAGAGCCTCTGGAGCCCAGCTTGGACACATCCAGCCCCCCCCGCAGCTCTCTCATCCGCCTGGAGCCCCTGACGGAGGCTGAGGCCAGCGAGGCCACACTCTTCTACCTGTGTGAACTCTCCCCCCAAGGGGCTGGAACAGACCCCACCCAGCTGGACGTGTAAGCCAATGAGGAGCTTTCGGGTGGGTGGGAGGGAGGGGTGGGGGGGGTGAGGAAACAGGGGAAGGCGGGGCTTGGTTCTGGACGGGGAAGTTCCTGTACGGCTGCGTGTTGAAGGGCTGGACATGATATGGTCAGTGACCAGGGTGACAGACCCTGTAATGGAGCTAGTGAGGAAGAAGAGGAAGAGAAGAAGAA
Organism: Neosalanx taihuensis; assembly: GCA_030340665.1. NCBI lineage: Eukaryota > Metazoa > Chordata > Actinopteri > Osmeriformes > Salangidae > Neosalanx > Neosalanx taihuensis. Next base: position 5,061,925 of record CM059299.1, on the reverse strand, counting down.
AGGACTGAACCTTTGTATATACTCATCAAAATGATGATTTACTGTTTGCTTGTATCTTTCTTTGGTACATAACCTACATTTCTATTCACTCTCTCTACACACACTCACACACCACAATCATTCAGTAACACACACACAACATACATACAGACAAATGGAAGGCACAGAACCACTTATTCCATTGAGTTGGCGATCCAGTATCCCTCCGCCAGTGTAGTTTGATGCGCTTCCATGGTGAAAGTAGAGCTGTGACTACCTAGGAGAGGTGTTCATAATGATTGTTGGTCATTTTTATGTTCCAGTATCTCTTCGAAAGGTATTTCTTTTAAGTCTTTATTTTCTACACATGGTCATTATGTACATGAAGACTGCTGTCCTTATTTTACGAGAACAGAAGTGTTGTTTGCATTGTATCTCCCCACTGTATTTATCAGTAAGCCCTCCACATTTCCAGCTCCTATTGTGTAACGTACTGGTGCATCTAAGTTCACTTGTATCATTACACTGGTGTGATTCAGCCTCTGTGAGCTTCTTGTCAGTTTGTAGGCTTGGCAATAAAACATGTTGAGTTCTGAGATCGTCCATGTCCTGTGTTCCTTCTTAATGTAGGGAAGTCATAGATCAGCTAACAGAGAGTGGAAATAAGCGACAGCGCCAAGTAAGTTGCCTTTTAATCTTTATTTGATGCACTTACATGACAAAAGGCAAGAACACAACACAAACATAAATGCCAGGTTTGAACATTTCGCTGAAACATTTCGCAATACACATCACAGCTAGTCAAGCTCTTACGAAATAACTTATCTGCTGTTTAAATGTCAGTATTTTATTGTATTTTTTTTACGATTAAACTCCAGTGCAAATCCTAAAAACAACATACGCAACTCCAGAGTTAAGTAGTTGATCTACAGCCACTGCTAATATGTGCAATTTGCAAAAAAGGAAAGAGAAATCAGGTTAGAAGTCTTCAAAGGGAAGGGCACAGCAAAGCGAGGATACAAAACGGTAGATAATCCTAGATCATGCAAATGCTACATTAAAACCTTTAAACTGATCATGCCCTCAAACTAAAATGGTACCTTGGTTAAATCTAATATCCTAAACTTCCAAGCTATTAACTAGCATGAACACATGAAGCTTTTAAGAGATATTATGTTTTTTTACATTTGAATACACCCATGGCTCTTCCTAAATTTGTCAATTCCTTAACCAATTAGAGAAGGGACAGATTTAAGCTCCACCCCTCAACTTCCTATCATTCTTCAAGCCCCACCCCCTTACCAACAACACTGCAAATTGCCAACTTTGCAAACACATCTTCAAAAAACATGTCACATCATCTTACCACTCAAGTACAAAAATCAATCGCATGCAGTTTTGTTAAAAGACAAAAAAAAAATTCAGACTGCAGAAGTAAATTGGTGAAAATCACTACTGAGGAGAATGAACAGACACTATTTACAATGGCAGGAGGGAGCGTTCACCAAACACTAGGCTGAGTATTAACAAGGACTGGGAGTTAGTGGGTGATGGAGGAGGGAGCCTGAGGCATGTTCAGAGATGGCAAAGGCATTAACACTGATCCATAGAACCCACGCCTATCTGAAGCATTCCAGAACCCTCCACTTCCCTGAACAGGCCCCAGGTCATACTAGACTCAACTGAGATGGGTGGGGGGTGGGTGGGGGGGTGGAGGTCAGCTGGAGGTCGGCTGGAGATCGTTCCTCAGTCGAAGTCTCGGTTGACGAGGACCAGTGGAGCCACCAGGGTCCACACATAGAGGGCGATGCAGATCCAGCTAGAGGAGATCTTCACCCACACTGACGGCCAGCGGCTGGTCATGGTCTCATACTTGGCATCAGGGCTGGAGGCAGAGGAGGGGACAGACAAACACACACAGGGCAGTGTTACAGGTTTGACAGGAGGACGCACCTTCCAACACAGCAGCAAGCTTTGAGCTGAGCAGTTAGGGAGTCGGGCTGGTGGTTCCCGGTTCGAATCTCAGCCGTGCAAACATGACATTGTGTCCTTGGGCAAGGTACTTCACCCTACTTGCCTCAGGGGAAATGTCCCTGTACTTGTGTAAGTCACCTTGAATAAGAGCGTCTGCTAAAAGACTAAATGTAATGTAACCGAAGCCAGATGTGTGGGGTGAGGAATCAGAGCAAGGTGGAGTATCAGATCCAGGTCTATGTGGAGCCTAACAGAAGTCCTGGATCAGCACCAGACACCCACCTGTACCAGTTGGTGAGGGTCATCATGATGTACAGGGAGGCCAGGAACAGCATGAAGTGGAAGAAGGAGTAACTGTAGGTGACCCCGTCCTTCTCGTTATCCACAGCTCTGGCCTGGCTCTCGCCATCCTCAAAGTTCTCAGGGTGCGGCCCGTCCTCGATCAGGGCGGACTCATCGCTGGTGAGGGTGAGCTTGTTCACCTGGGTGTTGGACGAGTTACGGATGCTAGGGAGAGCCAAGGAGCAAACGTATGTGTTAGCGTGTGAGCCAAGGAGCAAATGTATGTGTTAGCGTGCGAGCCTATGAGAGAGAGAGCGTGTTTGTGATGTGGAAGTGACAGGAATGTGACCATGTCTTCACCTGGAGTAGAGGACACACATCAGGAAGAGGATCAATCCCACAATGCCCTGGGCGTCCCACCACTGCACCACCTGGTCTTGGCCGGCAGGGCTGGTGCTGTTCAGCCCGATGATCCCCAGCAAGCTTGGGTTGCAGTTCCTGTCTACGAGAGAGAAGTAGACAGTCCACAGAAAGACCCAGATCAAACACCAGAAGAACTGAGATCACAGAATGTTCTAGTCAGGGTTCGGAGTGTTCTAACACAGGGATAACACAGCTGGTTCTCTTCCAACTGAACTCATGGAGCCCTGAAAGATGATAGATCGTGTGCTATTAGCACACCACTTTGATTGGCCTGTTGGAACTGCCAGCCCATTACTTTTATCAATGCTATTCTCTTTGACCTCTACAAGATTTAAAGGTTTGAAAGGGGGGAGGACATGACTGAAGCCTTATCCAGCTGCTGTGGAGCCTAGCAGAGTAAAGAACTATGGAGAGGCTAGCCTGATCAGGGATCCTCAGCTGGAGTGTTGTGAGTCTTACCAGGCTCGTTGGTCATGGCTGACCAGGTGAGGTACATTGTGTAGAGAGTGACCAGGGAGGACTGCAGCAGGCCCGACCTGGGCTGGGACTCCTGAGATGGGGTGAAGGAGGGGTGGAAGAGAGCAAGGGGGGGTGAGAGTGTGGTCAGTGTGCTGCAGCGTGTCAAGCACCACATGGACGCCATATTCCACCATTGTGTGCTCTTCGTCTTTAGGAAATGTTGTTACCAGTCAGAGTATGTGATGTTCTATACACAACCCCAACGTAACGTTCAACCTCAATCAATGGAAAAGGTCTGTAGACGTGTTCAGTCGGGTGGTGTGTGGTTCAAAGCTGGACATGCTGATGTGGTAGCTGACCTGGATCTGAGGCAGGATGGACAGGACTGAGGAGCCCACACACAGCAGCATGTTGACACTGATGAAGACCTTGTTCTCAGTGCAGCCGTCAGCGTGGGTGTAGTAGATGTAGAACATGACCAGAGACACCAGGGACAGGACATAGTTCACTGCTGTGGCTGACAGCAGAGCTAGAGAGAGGAAGAGGAGAGATAATGATGGAGAGAGTGAGTGGGTGGAGGGAGAAATAATGATGGAGAGAGTGAGCAGGTGGAAGTGGAGAGGGTGACAGAGAAGGGTTCATCTTCTTTAACACAACTAGAAATTTAGGCCCCAAAAACAAAGCATAACATCAGCAGATCATCATCTCCTCCAATCTCCCCAGTCGATGATCATGTATGTTGTGCTCAATCAAACCCAATCAAGCTTTATTCATATAGCTCTTTGACAAACAATGACATCATAGTCCAGATGGGGGTTACCTGCATACCAGCACCGGGAGTTCCCCTCCTCCATCTTCTCCACCCAGGCCTCGTTCCACGAGTGGGCAAAGTCGATCAGCAGCACCAGCTGGATGAGGATGAAGCAGAAGGCTCCAGACATGCCGATGTAGAACCACACTGGTGGAACGAAGCAGACACACCTTGGTTATCCTGAAGTAGGCCAGCCCTGGGAGAGTAAACAAGCACACCTAAACTCTGCAGACAGGGCGTGATCGTGTCCTCACCTGTAGTGAAAGCTCCATCAGGAATGAAGAACGCTCCAATGGAGATGGCGGTCGCTGCAGCAAACTTGAAGAACCAAAATCTGGAAAACAGAAGGAAGAACGTCTAACTAGGATGCAGAATCGTGTTTCCCCACATTAGTAGAAACTAAATCCCAAACCAAAAGCCTGGTAGAAGCTCCAGGTGCTGGTCACCTGACCCGTACCCGTTATGGAGGGCTGCTCGTGGGTCTTGGCTGCTCTTCACCTTTACCATAAGGAGGGAGAACAGGAGGAAGAACATGGCCATGCCGAAACACACGCGGTACACCGCCTTGTAGCCAACGAGGACGTCACAATTCACACGACCTTCGACCCCAGGGATTGATGTCCCCATGCCCCCCTCACAGAACCCGGGGATCTGCAAAAGGGGAGAGACCGTGTTAGTCCTGTGGGGAACCCTGGCCTGATGGGTCTGTTAGTCTGGAGGTCTGGTCAGGAAAGGTCTGTTAGTCTGGAGGTCTGGTCATTTTCATTTACAGTACATTTACATGTATTCATTTAGCAGACGCTTTCATCCAAAGCGACTTACAGTAAGTACGGGGACATTTTTTCTCTGAGGCAAGTAGGGTGAAGTGCCTTGCCCAAGGACACAACGTCATATAGCCACAGCGGGTTCTCGCTCTCTCTGATCAGGGGAGGTCTGTTAGTCTGGAGGTCTGGTCAGGGGAGGTCTGATCATGGGAGGTCTGGTCAGGTCTGGTCAAGGGAGGTCTGTTAGTCTGGAGGTCTGGTTAGAGGAGGTCTGGTCAGGTCAGGGGAGGTCTGGTCAGGGGAGGTCTGTTAGTCTGGAGGTCTGGTCAGGGGAGGTCTGATCAGGGGAGGTCTGGTCAGGGGTCTCCCACCTTCATCAGCTGGGTCTCCATGCCGGGCATGAGCATGATGCAGGCGATGCCCACTCCCATCAGCATGAAGAAAGCATAGATGAGCCGAGTCACCGTGGAGTTGTTCCCACTGGGGCAACACCTGCACAGCAGACAGGGGGCGCTACCACACAGACAGGGGATCTGCGGCCCGGGGCACGAAGAAAAAAACATTAGTTTTATGAAAACAACCAATAGCACCTTTGCCGGGTGCAACAAAGGATCAAGGAGCCTGGAAAAAAGATGGCGCAGTGGACGAGGATGGTAGTTAACAAGGGTTACACTTATGAGCAAGCAACTTTACCGCTGGTCTTAAAACCTGACATGACACTGTTAAGGTTTTAGCTGGGTCAGATCACATGGGGGCCAAATCCGTGCTAAGAATACAGCAAGTCCAGGTCTGCAGTCATCACTTCCACCATGCGTCATCAAGAAGCGAAAATAGACAGTCATCACGGTATGACTGTAGGTTTACGTGATGACCACACACATTTACAAACACTTCAATAAAATCCCACTAACATTACATTACTATATACATATATATACATATATATATATATACTTTTTATATATATTTTATATATATTTATTATCTAGGCTAGGTCTGTATATAAACATAACTTGTAATCTATTCCAAGTCGTCATTACCAATGTTACGAAATGTGACCTACTAAAACACTAACATGCTGCAGCTGTTAGATATCTAATCTGTTTTGCAAGGAAAAGATGTCGCAATGTTTGCAGAACACCAATATAAACAAACAACAACAAAGATTATTAATCGAATTATAATTCATGTTGTCCAATTAGAACCTATTTAACTGCATCCTTTTAAGATTATTCACTTTGTTACTTAGGAGTTTTTTTATTTTCTTTTTCTCAGAAAATATGCTTCTTGTTCTCGCTACCCACAATTTTGGTTTAGTTTGACCTCCAGTTTAATGAACACATGTAAATATATTGGAGCTCTAATGACATTAAAACGCTAGCCTACTAGCTAACGTTAAGGTAGGACTATGGAAATAATAATAGAAAATAAACACTGATCTTGCTACACAGCTAGACTATCATGCGAATAGTTATCTAACATTGTCACCGCTCTAGATCCTTCACGTTAAGTAAAGGTAGATCGCAGGTTTGTGTCATTAAATATTTGTAAAATATTGAAAAGCAAAAACAAGGTCAGACTAAAACCAGCTGTGGACGTGAGACAAAAGGCCCACAATTATCTCCAAATATGACCAGTTTACACTTAATCATCACTTTCAAAACCTTGCAAATATACGCATACATACAAACTATATTGGACGAAGATCATAGTTACAAGTGTGTTTTAATACTGGTTGTTTAAATGACACATTTATTAAAGTTAATGCGGCATCAGCTGAACAGGGAACCACCCTTCATCTCTCTATGTTCAATGTTGTTGCGCAAAACGCTCGTCGAACACCACCACTAAATTACTAAATTACATTTCTCTTTTTTTCCATCGATAATTGAACATTCATGTCTTACCCAACTCGCCATGGAGCATAATCCAAGAACTGCCCCCATGATTTGTTAAAATAATAACGTTCCTCTCTGGAAAAGATGGATGCTGACCGTCTGTTTACAATCTGACTGCCACTTCCGGTAGGCCAGGGAAACTCCTCCTCCTCTGTGACTCACTTCCTGCCGACGTCATTTTTTATTTTCTTCGTCAGGACCAATTTAGATAAATTAGAAAATACCATACTGGAATGTTCTCTTGTCTGTAAGGGTTTGTTTGTCCGTGTGTGCGTGTGTTTATGTGTGTGTGAATCCACATAGTTCAACTGGTATCTATATAATAAACGGTTTGCTATCACAAAACACTACTACCAACACACAGTGTGTCTGTGTGTGTGTGTGTGTGTGTGTGTGTGTGTGTGTGTGTGTGTGTGTGTGTGTGTGTGTGTGTGTGTGTGTGTGTGTGTGTGTGTGTGTGTGTGTGTGTGTGTGGACCCTATGCTCCTAGCTAGAGGATCAGTTAACCTCAGACTCCCTCACAAGCAGACAGACAGCAGGGTAGCTCAGCACCCAGAGGGGGTCTGGGAGTGAAATGAGAGCCAGACAGACAACAGACACCTGCTAACCACAACCACAAGGTCATCTCTACCATCTGGCCAAGAATAGATCTGGGCTGCATCTTTATCCTTCTCAGCTTTGTTTCATGTCGACCATATTGTCCTTCTTGACTTCATACCGTTTCCAAAAAGTTGATCTCCCCTTGCGTCTTTGTGGAGTTTCCCTCGCAGATCTAAAGGTTGTGGTTGGAGAGGTTCTAGAAGATGTCATAGAAGTCCTAGATGTTTCCAACATACCATTACTTCTCACACCGAGGGGCTCACTCATGGAGGGGGGGGGTGTAGATCTGTAAAAGTAGTGGAGGAGGAGAAGAAGAACAATAAGAAAGGCAGAATTATGGGAACTTAAAATGGAACTGTCAAAGAACAAGATAACGTCAGGTCCTGACCTTGATCCCTCAAGGTCAACCATAGTACAGCAGTGTGTAAGTTCCATTGTGATGGAATTAATGAATCAAGATAGATCTTTTTGGTTTGGACCAATAGGAGGCCAGCTTCTTTCGAAACTTTGACTTTGCTTGAAATAACTTTCGTTGTCACTTATTTTCTGAATGGAACAATTGTGCGGCACTTAGCCGTCCCCTGAATGGAGTCATTTAGCTGTATTTGAGGAGGATGCACTACAATCTGGGGAGAACAATGATCTGTGGGAGATGAAGCCACGATTGATAACCAGCCTAATCTTTTACAAAGATTGGGAGAACAAAGGATTACTTGTGCATCCCTTCTAATAAGGCGAGGCATTTCAAAATGGCACCATTGATTTGGTTCTATGTATAGCTTGCTCAGGCTAAGCTGAGTGCTTCAGTGTGTTCCACACTTGGCTGATGTGTCATCACTGGAGAGAGTTGGGCTTCGTCCCTATGGATGTCATTAAACCAAGGCGATTGTTTTTATCTCAGTGTTCCCAAGCTATATCTTCTTTACTGCAAAGGAAAGTCTGTGTGGACTCAGCCGTATCAGTACAATGAAATCCCTGAGGGTTTCAGGTAATTTGTTGACTTCATACTTTACTCTCAGTGCAGTGGGTGTTCTTCTATAGACAAGCCTCTGTGTGATACATGATAGTAATTGCCCTAATGGGTATCAAATGAGATTAGGGACACCAGGGTAGCCTAATTCTGTCAAGGCTAGTCTATCTGATAGGTTGATATTCACAATAGCTCCTCACACAATAGCTTTCAAACAATTACTTAAACACTAATAAATGATTGATTAATGAAAATGAAGCCGATTTGTTGGATTGGAAAAGCGCAGAAGACATAGGCTGTTATGTGTGTGGTCTGCCTGCCACTGAATCTTCAAATAAGAGTCATTATTCTTACAACACATGAGCCCTTTGACATTAGGCCACATTTGACATTCAGTACCACATATTCAAATCACACAATATCCCTTCTTATCTCGAAAGTTGTCAACAAGTGAAAGGAGAATGGATTTGCTTTGCATGGCAAATCTGGTTCTGTAGTACCCCTGAGACAAGTCATTGTTCTCTGCTAATGCGACTATCTATCTTTCTCCATCTGGAAATTGGGTGCACTTACCTCCTCATCCTTAACCAACCATGCATATTTAATGACGTAATTACACACCTGGCCGAATTAATGTTCTCTAAAACTAGATGTCAAGTGAAATCTAATGGAACCCTCATGGTAAATTTCATTTCTGGCGTTATTAAACACCCCATCTAAATATAGCCTTTTATAAAGCAGAAGAAAAACACTTGTGACGTTGCAGTAAAAATAATCTATCCACTTGCAAAGGTTGCATTAAAACAGATGCAACCCTAACCCTTTATCACAAGCTCGAGGAGTTCATTTCCTATGTTAAGCCTACTGAGCTTACATGAAAAGGTATTACTTATCAGGCTCTCGGGCATTGTTATTGTCTGATTAAAATGCTTCAATGTTTCGGACTGTAGGCGGTACAATTTCTCTAAGAATTTAAGAATTTGCGGTTTTGCCAACGTGCGCGCTCCCGAGCTTGTGGAGTGTGTGTGTGATGTCACCCGCGCGGCGGCGGTGTGGGGGTAGCGCTCCTTGCGCTGCCTGGGAGAGCGCGAGGCTGAACCACATCACGATGAGGACGCACCGCGCGCATCCAGACCTGCTCTCCTGTTGTCGATGGTGATTCCGTTTTGCCAGTGAACGCAGTCACGTCTAAACATTCGTTCTACTCATTAGGTAAGTGAAAGTCAAAGTATTCCGGTGCATTTTCCTTTTTGACGCTGTAGCCCGGTTGTTGCGTCCCCTCGAGCGGCATAACCTAAAGATGAATGCGTAAGTTACAAGATTTGCAATGTGACTGGTCTTCATTGACATCTTCTGCGGTTGGCACAAAGAAAATAAATGATCGGAGGAATGGAACCTAATGCAAAATTCACTGTGGCAGTGCCGTAGGACGTGTGTGGACGTGTGTGGCGCGCGTACAATGGACAGATGTGTGTGTGTGTGCGCGCGCGTGTGTTTGTGTGTGTGCGTTTGCGTGTGTATGCATGTGCTTCTCGTGTGTGTGTGCGCGCGCGCGTGTGTGTGTGTGTGTAAGCGTGGAAACTGCAGTATTGGTGTCTCTCGATAGGGTACTGTATGGTGGATAGAAAACATCTCGTTATTCCGAATAAAGGCAACAATGGCTCATCATTTCTAAGCCACGACGTTAGAACCAATGACAAACCAACATTAAAACCTTAACGACAGAAAAAAGTCCAGATTAATCTTATTCGAACCCCCCCCCCCCCCCCCTCCAATATATGATGTTCCCCATCTTGTCAGTTAATCTCACGATAATGACAGTTACACTTGGTCATCCGACCACTATCATATCATCTTTGTTGAAAGGTTGATAAAAGGCAGCTAAAATCACCGTTGTGTTTTCGAACTGATCTGAGGATCTTGGTGTGTGGGGCTGGCTTCTTCCCGTCTCCTGGGTGATCGGTGTTTATTGATCCAAGTCAAATCAAATCAAAGTGTCTTGGTCATCTTTATTTGTGACTCGTGGATTCCAGTTGGGAAGATGAAGAGTCACATAGGAACTACCTTGTTAAATGAAGGGGCACCTGCAACAATACACGTGTTGTCATTTGACAACCAAAGATAGCAGTGTAACATGAAAGGCTTGGCTAGGCTGGAACATTGGTTTACTATGGTGGAATGGTATAATTTCAATCCTTATCTTCCGTTGACAGGTGAGTAAGCCAGTTCATTTAGTTTTCCATCACCCTCAGATAATCCTTTTAAATCCAGACAGATGCTGGGCTTCCTCCTGTAGCAGGCAGATATGATCCAGGTTGATTAGACATTACAGAAATTATCCTATATGGAGGGTTCAGCATGGTGAATTCACCTGGACAATCCTAATAACTCTTTTGGCTGTTGCATTGAAGGCCAGTGATTGGTCACATTTATAAAGAAAGCCCATGTGACTGTGTGAACAGCCTATAGAGCTCGAGGCATGTTTGGATGGATCAGAAGAAACTATGATCCTGTTTGAGATCATCTTTACTGACTTTACTGACCCAGCCTCTCAGCCAGCACCTACCCCCCCCTCCCCATCACCAGGCTCCCTCAGCCTCTCAGTCAGCACCTCCCCCCCTCCCCAGCACCAGACTCCCCCAGCCTCTCAGCCAGCACCTACCTCCCCATCACCAGCCTCCCCCAGCCTCTCAGCCAGCACCTACCTCCCCATCACCAGGCTCCCCCAGCATCTCAGCCAGCACCACCCCCCCACTCCCCATCACCAGGCTCCCTCAGCCTCTCAGTCAGCACCTCCCCCCACTCCCCAGCACCAGGCTCCCCCAGCCTCTCAGCCAGCACCTCCCCCCCTCCCCAGCACCAGTCTCCCCCAGCCTCTCAGCCAGCACCTCCCCCCCCTCCCCGTCACCAGGCTCCCTCAGCCTCTCAGCCAGCACCTCCCCCCCAGCACCAGGCTCTCACCCCTGCCTGGGGCTCGCTGCTAGACCCCCCTCTTTTCTCTCCTCCTGATTAGTTGATTAGAAGCAATCACACTGCAGTTTTCATTTATCTATAATAACACATCACACACGCTCTCACATATGCACATACACACAAACATGCATGAACGCACACAAGCAGATATCCATGAAGATGTCCATGCTGATGCACAGCACTTCTGAGCAGAGCACGACTGAAAAAGCATCTCACCCTTGTACGGCGATCAGTGCTTTGTGAGGTCATTAGTATTCTCCAGGTCGCTGATGGTATTTCAGTGGTATTTCAAATATGAGACGTGCATGAATCATGGAAAGTTTATTTGACTCTTGTCAAAATTGCCCCCTCAATACGGAAGACCGGGAATCATATTAGGAGTCATGTGGCTGTGCGGTTAAGGTTGGGCTGGTAATCAGAAGGTCCCTGGTTTGAACCCTGGCTGTGCCAACATGTCATTGGTGTCATTGGACAAGGCACTTCACCCTACTTGCCTCAGGGGAGAATGTCAAGGTACTTGCTGTAGTAGTTGTTCTGGATACGAGCATCTGCTAAATGACTAAATGTAAATGTAATGTAAGACCAAATAATTCAGGAGCATGACTTTACAGTATTACCCAACAGGAAGTAAACTTGGGTCAATCCCTGCATTAATTTGTACATAGTGACCCTCTCAACACTAGATTACATCTACAGTATGTCAATGGTGGAAATTCTAGGTTCTGCTCTTTGGGAAAACCCTTGTTTAATACAGATGTAAATCATCTAAATCCAGCCAATAGGAGCACCAGGATGGATCCAGTAGGTCTGCCACAGGTGACGTTAGCAACCTAGTGTGCCCAGGCTGCGGACTTCAGAATACATGTATTCTGTTAACGAGCTGCTAGCCCAGTGTCATGACGGCCAGGTGGGCTGCATCACTGTTATCCTTTTAATTGGCTAAAGTGATGACAGGGGCCCAGATGCTGGATGTAATTGGACGCACGGGAGGAAAGTGTGACGTGGAATTCTGCCTCCCCAGGCAGGGCACACTTGACTGAAGATAGCACCTTGCAACAAGAAGGTTCTGGATTCGATACCCTCCAGGGAATACGTGCAGGAGGAGAGAGTGTTACAGGAGATGAGTAGAGGCGTTATTTTCTACACAGCAGGTTTGATTACTCGTCTTGTAAATGCAGAACGATTTATGCTGTCTTTTGTCAGGAAAGAGCCAGAGACTTAAATGGTTTGTTTTTTTCCCCCCATCGAATCTGGGAAAGTGTGAAATCATCCATGATCAGCGTTTGATGTGCGGTGTTTGATTCAACAAATTGTCCTCTAACCTGCTGCAAAGGGGAGGGGAGGGGTCGGCACGTCAGGTTATTCACCACCAAGTAAATGATAAACTAGAAACACTGAAGCCTTTAGCATCACATACCTCCCACTTCTTCTTCTATGTCTCCTGTCTGAATCTGTCTTCTAATCTTCCTGAACCTTTCTCCCTTGTTCCATCTCTCCTCTGAGCCTCGTTCTACTATGAGAACCACTTTCTAACAGTTGTGTGTCTGGTCCCAAATGTAGGGCCATATTGTTGCCCCCCCCCCCCCCCCCCCCCCCAGAGAGTCATCCAGGAAACACTGAATGACTTTGACAGTTCATCTGCTGGTATTTCTCTGACACTGCCCTAGGAGGGGGGCTTCTGCCTATAGTGTACCACTACACATCCCCCCCCGCCCCCACACACACACATAAACACACACATAAACACACAATCCCACAATGCCCTCAGCAGCCCTCTGTGATTGGCTCTTCTTAAAGTCATGGAGCTTTCTGTCCGGCCAGGCTAGCAACATGTTCATCACTCTCTCTCTTCTCCTGTCATTGACTTCTGTGGTGAGTAAGCACATCACAAATCTGGACGTGTGCACGCAAAGCACACACATATGTTCAATCTGACAGATTCACTCACACATCACACGTTTAATCCCACATATTCACTCACACACAAATCCCTACAACCAGTCATACTATTTTGGTAGAGTTGTAGGCATCCATCAAAAGAATGTCTTGTTAGATATTTGGGATTGACTTTTGGAAAGATTCTGACTCGCTCGCATACACACACACCTAAAAAAACACACAAGACACACAAACACAAACTCTCAGAAGACAGCTGTTTTGATGTGGGTCGTTCGTTGATTCTTAGATCGCGTTTAGCTTTCTAAACTCCTGGTTCTATCAGAGAGGCTGTGGACGACACAACAGCAACACAGTTATCTGTCTTTGTTTGATTTTAGTGCTGTTGACTGAAGGACCACAGTGTTAAAATCTCCTAGATGGAGGTTTCAGGACCAGCGCTTCCTCTCTCACTGGATTACATCTCCACTGTTTGTTTCTGGCCTGGATTTAGAAACAAGACAAACATGAAGGGAATACCAAGCAGACATTCTGAGATATGTTTTTGGAACAAATGTATTTGTGAGCCAGACCTGCTGTGTAGGGGAGTGGAATACTTTCTGCTGTAGCAGTTAAAGGGCAGAAAAACAAAACTGCTTAATGACTCATATAATTAACACTCTTGAATTACAATTACAATGCAGGCTCCATCTCTCTCACCCGCTCGCTCACTCTCTCTCTCTCTCTCTCGCTCTGTCTTTCGCTGTGCCTCTCTCACTATCTCTCTCCCTCTCCCTCTCCCTCTCTCTCTCTCTCTCTCTCTCTCTCCCCCTCTCTCTCTCTCTCTCTCTCTCCCCCCCCCCCTCTCTCTCTCTCTCTCTCTCTCTCCCTCTCTCTCTTTCTTTGTCCCTTTTTCTATCTCAATTTCTCTTTTTCTCTCTCTTTCTCCCTACTTGTCTTGCTTTCTACTGTTTGTTTTCTTGGGGCTAATAGGATCTTGGCTAGTGTCCCAAACCACCCCCCACCCCACCCCCCCCCCCACCCCCAGGGGGCTTGCTCTACAGTCGTATGCTCATAGCGACTGGTCTTCCTTCACCTCGTCCTCTTCCGTGGAGAGACACCCCATTCTGGAGCTTTCATCAGCAGGAGAGGCCAGTGTGTCCCTGAGACCAGGGGCCCTTGGTTGGTCCTCCACCCCCTGGGTCTGTTCTGGCTCACCCACCCGGAGCTAAGTCCCTCTGGGCTTCCATCTGCCTGCTGGGCCCCTGGAGGGGGGCTGCACACTGGGTCTATCTGTCCTGACTGCTCCACTTGTTACCTGCTTCTGAATGGCTCTATTTACTGACTGTCTGGGTCTATGTGGCTCCAATCTTGTTGCCTGATTCTGTTTGACTTGTTGCCTGGCTGCCTTATTGTCTTTGACAACTCTCCTGACCGCCTGTTTCTTTATGGATGAGGGATGACTAATGTCACAATGACTAAATGCTTATTTGACGCTGTGTCAGGTCTCTGTCACACAACACATTGCATAAAACCCTGGCCAGAAAGGTTTGTTCAATATATATGATCAGCCTGTTTGCCTGGGTGGGACCAGAATAAGGTCTCGCATGACACCCAGCAGGAGTCAGGAGCAGCAGGCACAGACCTGGTGGAAACAGCAGGCAGGGGTCTGAGCAACAAACAGCAGAGGGCACAGCAGGCTGGGTGGGGAGGGGAGGCATTGACTGGCTGGGTGGGGAAGGGAGGCAGTGACTGGCTGGGGTGGGGAGGCAGAGACTGGCTGGGTGGGGTGGGGAGGCAGTTACTGGCTGGGTGGGAAGGAAGGCATTGACTGGCTGGGTGGGAAGGGGAGGCAGTGACTGGCAGGGGTGGGGAGGCAGAGACTGGCTGGGTGGGGAGGGGAGGCAGTTACTGGCTAGGGTGGGTGGGAGGGGAGGCAGTTACTGGCTGGGTGGGAGGCAGAGACTGGCTGGTCTGGGGAGTGGAGACAGAGACTGGCTGATGTTGGGAGGGGAGGGGAGGGGAGGCAGGCAGGTGTCTCATTCTGGTGTCATCACAGCTCTGAGTTCTGTGGAGGTGTGTGATGATGACACTAACTACAGCCAGTCTGTCTGCTTCACATGCTTGAGGTATGTTCATATGGCTCCTGTACGCAGGCATCAACCCGAAAGCAAAGTCGAAAAAAACACTTTGCCAAGCGAAGTGAAGTCAAGTACACAATAAATCCTTTGGAAGACGTTCTCTGACAGAGGTGTGTTACCTGAACATAGCGCAGGGCCTTTCTGTAGTGCAGTGAGTCCCAATAAGCACACACACACAAACACACACACACACACACACACACACACACACACACACACACACACACACACACACACCCTTCACCCTAGCCAACACCCAAATGCTCCCCCTATGACCAACCTTTAATCCTAGCTTTTACCCAGCATGCAGTGGGGCTGTAAGGGGGTCTGAAGAGGCCCCTGCGTTGGGCTCAGGATTCTCTGCTGTTTCTGAAATCACTGTGCAGATTAAAATAAGTCATCACAGAGAGGCTCAAAATACACCAGGAGGGAAATGAAGCCATACATGACTGTCCCTACTGCACACACAGCACACTACACTAACCATGAAGCAGGAACCACACTTAGAGATGCTCAGAGATTACTGTGTGTGTGTGTGTGTGTGTGTCCTTGTGTCTGTATTAAAGGAGCGTGAGATGGGTGGGTCTCTGGCATGTGATTCACACATGAAGGCTCCAAAATAATGTTATCTTCTCTCAGGCTAGAGGTGGGTTTGCTTGATATAGTCTTGACAACCCTATGGTGTGTCGGTATGTGTGTGTACGTGTTGGCATTTGTTTGTCATACATTAGTGTGTTCTCACACCTGTTCGTAATACTGACAACTTAATCATAGGCAGGTTCTTTTTAATTGGACTGTTTTGTATGTTTTCCAGTTCATACCAAAAATACACTGAGATAAAAAACCTTTTAAAAAAAATCAATAAATAAGGTCTTCGGTCTCAGAAATCAAATGTAAAATACATGTTAAACCTTAAAGCTATAAGTAAGACATCAACTATCACCACTGGCTCCCCTGCCCACCCAGCTGTCGATCCTGAACAGTGGGTTTTATTTCAAACAGTAGATGCTGGCTTTCTGTTCTTCAAAGCTCTGTGTAAGAGATCCAATAGAGCCAGATCCAGTTCAAAGCAGCCGCAGCAGCAGTGTGGTCCTGGGGGACGATCTGAGCAGCTCCCTCTGGAAGCTGAGGCCTTTCATCACGGCTGAATCAGGAACGAGCAGGATTCAGGAGAGTTTTGTGAGGTTTTATTGCTGCTGAGGAAGATCACTCATCTGTGAGGAAAACCGGCCTTTCACATTTAGTACCAGCCCTTTTATTAGCGGGGGTGTGTTATGGTTGTGTGTATGTGTGTGTAACTGAACACAGAAGCATGCGTAGCGGCCAAGCACAACAGGAATGTTGTGAAGTCAGGGTTATGCTACATCCTTTCCTTGTCAACAGAGACATACTTCCTGCTCATCGTTGTTGAAGAAGCCCTGTGACGTGTCATCGTATGAAAAACCTGGGACATCTGGGTGATTGATGGTTTATTTACAGACACGTGCTCGGGGCAAATCCCCTCAGAGAGTGGTGGGTCTGAGGGCAGGGGGAAATGGACAGTGGCCTAGATTGGACCCTAAGCATTCCTGGACCACCAAGATAAGAACATCTCCTGCCCAAGAACAACAACAACAGCGTCATGAAGCCAGCAGCCTATCAGAAGGGCCGGCTCTGCAGGAAGTTGAACAGGACCTTGTAAAAGAAGGCTTAATACATGGTGCTTCATATATATAGATATCAATGTGTGTGTGTGTGTGTGTCTCTGTCCTTCTCCAGTGTGGTCAGAAGAAGATGAATCATAATCCACTCATTGTCCTTTTTTGCATCCCACGCCTTCCTTCATTTTCTCTGTTTTTTGGGGGATAATTTGCCTTTTTTCATTCATTTCTCCTCTATTGTCTGTGCCTCTTTCTCTCTTCGCTCCTCCACTCCCTTTTATTCTACATTCTAGGTTATAAATAGAGGGATTAAATCCGGCTAACCTGCAGCTTCTACCAGTTCAACTATCTTAGCATGTTTACATAGCATGTAGGGAGCATGTCCAACACTGTAGGGAGTCAGGTGGCTGAGTGGTTAGGGTGTCGGACTAATGATTAGAAGGTCGTCAGTTGGATTCCTGGCTGGGGCAACATGATGTTATGTCCTTGGGCAAGGCACTTCACCCTACTTGCCTCAGGGGGAATGTCCCTGTTCTTGCTGTAAGTCGCTCTGGATAAAAGTGTCTGATAAATAAACACTGCTGGCCTTACATTTCTGTCTGAACAATTAGCTTCACATGTTTATGTAGCACACTCTCCATATCATACCACTGGTAATGTGCCTAACATCTTCAGCTAGCCAGTTAACTTAGCTTTTTTAATTTGGATCCAGGATTTCATGGTCTAATTCTGAGGGCTGTGCTTTGCTTGAGTCAGGGTCTGACTGGACCTTTGATTGACAGCTCAGTCCTGGGAGGTGTGGCCTTCCCTGCCAGCAGGGGAGCCTGAAGCCAATTATAGACATTCTGAGTGGAAAGGCAAGCAAGAATTCCTCCTTCTACTTAATCCTTTAATGTACTTTTTTTAACGCATGAGGTATTTGTCTGAAATAACTCCACTCCAAAGTGGAGAGATGTAACTTGTCAATGAGATTTGGTTTTGGTCTCAACCACGGCTCCCTCAAATGGGACGCAAACACGATGGTGGCTGTGACATCACTATATGGGCTGTATGGGTTGAAATGAGGTCCAAATGACCATTAAACTGTCATCCATCTCATATTCTAACAAACAAGTTAGAATTTCTCATGTTCTCTCCTCAGGTTTGTCCTTGCTGCTGGTCTCACTGCTCAGCTCATTATCTCTCTCTCTCCATAGTCAGCACCTGACAGATAGACACATTCTGCTGCTGGTCTCTCTCTCTCCATAGTCAGCACCTGACAGATAGACACATTCTGCTGCTGGTCTATCTCTCTCCATAGTCAGCACCTGACAGATAGACACATTCTGCTGCTGGTCTCTCTCTCTCTCTTTAGTCAGCACCTGAAAGACAGACACATTCTGCTGCTGGTCTCTCTCTCTCTCTCTCCATAGTCAGCACCTGAAAGACAGACACATTCTGCTGCTGATCTCTCTCTCTCTCTCCATAGTCAGCACCTGAAAGACAGACACATTCTGCTGCTGATCTCTCTCTCTCTCTTTAGTCAGCACCTGACAGATAGACACATTCTGCTGCTGATCTCTCTCTCTCCATAGTCAGCACCTGAAAGACAGACACATTCTGCTGCTGATCTCTCTCTCTCTCTCTATAGTCAGCACCTGAAAGACAGACACATTCTGCTGCTGGTCTCTCTCTCTCCATAGTCAGCACCTGAAAGACAGACACATTCTGCTGCTGGTCTCTCTCTCTCTATAGTCAGCACCTGAAAGACAGACACATTCTGCTGCTGGTCTCTCTATCTCCATATTCAGCACCTGACACATGCTGAACACGACACTGCCTCTGACAGGAGACCTCTTCACCATCTGACACACACACACACACATACACCTACACACACACACAGACTGTCACATACACACAGTACAGTTCCCTGACGGTAAATGACATGTAAGTGTTCTGTAGGCTAGTGGTGTCAGACTAGAATTGCCCTTGGAGAAAGGCTTAACACACAAGCCTGACTGGTTCAGATCTAGGCAGAGGTAGAACAGACCTCAGCACAGACAGAGTGGGCAAATATAGTCTTCAGTCATGGGAACATAAGTAGCACAGAACGACAGAGCTCACTTTGTTTTCTTTGCTGCCGCGCTCTTCACGACTGAAGGGAAATCCTCTCTAGTGTAGAGCGCCTTGCTTATTGGACAATAAAACACTGCTCAGTCCAAGGGCCTGTGTTTGTGTGCTGTGTTGGACACAATTTTCAGTTGTTTTTTTTCTAGATCAGTAGTGGGAGTGGAAGCAAGGTTAGTCGATCCCTTAACCCCGCTGTGGGAGCAGGGGTCGGGGGTCATCCTCTCCCATGGTAACAACGCCTGCATTTTGTTTTGTGTTAGCCTTGGGCTATGGGTCTCTGGCTGGGGTTGTGTGTGGCCATTCTTGCATTGTGTGTGATCCTTTTTGGATGAATGTTTGTTTGTGGGTGTGTGTATGTGTGTGGGGGGCTGTAATTTTTGCATGTATGTGGTATGTGTATGTTTTGTGTGAATGTGTGCTTGTGTAAGTGGGGTTGAACGTGTGTTTGTCCCAGTTTTGCAAGGTTGTGACCTATGACTCCGGCGGGAATAGTGACCAGTCAACTGTTTACCCTCATAGGCATATGAGCTTGTTCTTCTTCCCACTGTTCCAGTCTCGATCAGGGGCAGCTGGCCAATCCTCAAAACTCCCCCTACAGTTCTGCCCTTCCTAGCTTCTTTCCCATAGGAAATGGACTGAAAAACATGATGTTGAACTCTCATGACTTAAGTTTCAAGTCAACGTCAAGAGATTAGGAACTGAACTAGTCCCCTGGCAAGGAATCAAGGTTGTGAATTGGAACCCAACTGGAACCAACCCAATCCCATTATAAGGAGGCTAGAGTAGGTATGGAGCACGTTCAGTAATGATGACTCATCCGCTCTCATGCTGTTTGTAGGTAGGAGGTCACGTGACCCCCTCTGAGACATCAGGTGATCTGCTGCCAGTTCATCCTTTCACTTTTAAAGACTCTCCAGTGAGTTTGGATGCCGTCATGAGTGTTTAGTTAGGAGTCATGGATCAGCCTATCGGCATGCAAGAATAATGCTCTAGATTAGAATGTGTCTTAATCTAACTAAGATGACCCAGAGCCAAAGGAAGTGGAACGTACACAGAAAGGAAGTGGAACACGCTGCGGAACAGCTACTGTTAATTCAGTTTTAACCTAGATCCCAGCTGCACCTCTCCCCACCCGAGGAGAGAGCAGAGCTGGAACCATCTTCACAGCGAGACCTAGTCAGCGTATTGTCCGAAGGACAGGAAGCACATGGACAAGGATTCATGGCACATGGAAGATACTAGAATAGGTGACCTGGAAAAGAACGGGGACATGAAACATGTCACATCTCTTCTTTCTCTTTGTGTTTCTAATCCACGTTTCAATACGTTATCATCAGAGTGGTCAGATTGTCCCTCTTTCTCTCTCTCTTCATCGTTTTTTTTGCACTCTCGCTCTTTCTTTCTCTCGCTCCTTCTCTTCTCCAAATCTCTCTATCTTTCCTCCCATCACCTATCAATCCTCTTAGTTAGACCCTGCAGTTTACTGGATGTGTCTCTCTTTGTGGATTAACAGGGTTGACAGCTTGTTAAATTCTCTGAGAATATCAGACAGTGGGCCAATAGCAGCTCCTGTGGGAGGAGGTGTGGTTACAGGCGTGAAGGTTGGTCTGACACCATCAGAGATTTATCCCACATCCAAAGTCATTGTTTTTCCAATGTCATCATTCATCTCATTTGAGAGATGAAATAGACTGGTGTGTGTGTGTGTGTTTATGTGTGTTTGTGTCTATGCGTGTGTCTGTCTGTGTGTGTCTATGTGTGTGTGTCTATGTGTGCGTGTGTGTGTGTTTATGTCTATGTGTGTGTGTGTTTTTATGTCTATGTGGGTCTGTGTGTCGGTGTGTGTGTATGGTATCCTGTCCTGCAGGATGAGAAGCTGTTATAGTCTCTGCCCTTATCAGACTGGACCAAGCTGCTCTGTGTTCACAAGGCCTCATTGCTCCACGAGAGCCCCCTTGTTATAACGCTGTCTAAAACCCACATCGAAAGTCATCTGAAAGCCCCAAACAACAGTGTTGTCATTTATCAAGCTTTACTGCCTTCCCAGTCATGCCCTGCTGGCAGTCGCTGCCCCGCAGCACCATCACCAGCTTGTTTCTAAGAGACTTATCTCTCGTGGATACGCAGCCAGTCAGAGTCAATGTTTGTAGTGATAGGGCAGAGGGAGTGAGCTCAGTGTGTGTATGGCCTCCTGCGAAGTGTTACGGTTACACAGCCAGTGGGTACTGGGAAAGATGGCTGTGCTTGTTTTCTCCGTAGAAAAAACCCCACATCTCCAGTATTTGCAGGGATGTGATCAGTGATTTTGTCAATGGGATCGATACTTAAGTGTACTTGCCTGGTTGTTAGAACTGTGTGGTCACTGTGGTCAGTAGGTGTTAGCGGTGCGGGGTCAGCATGGCTGGATGTGTGTGTGTGGAGATCTGCTGAGTGGAGGAGCAGGAGGGGACATGTTCTCCTGTCTGAACTAGCTAAACAGCAGATGAGTCACCCAGCTAAATGAATGTCAGTCTAAACCTGGCATGCAGTGGGAAAGCTCATAGGGTTCAGTCAGTTAGGTGCAGAAGCCTTCAGGGTTCTGGCTGTACTATCTTGTAACCTAAACGGTTCAGTGTGTTCCGGAAGAATCTCCTGGTTTATATCAGTCCCAGTGCAGTTTGTGTTTTTTTTTTGTTAGTTTTTTTATGTTTTAATGAATACAATTTTATTAAAATTTGGTGCATTAAAAAAACGTTATGTAAGTACTGACATCATCATACATAAAAAGGTTTTTTTGTTTTTCATCTATTTATAAACACTGTTGCCTCAATAACAGAGTTATTGTTAAAGTGTCCTTTAGCATCTAATACTGAATATTACTTCAAAAAGGCTAGTCATTAAGTCAATACGGAGAGCTCCAGCTTTGTTGCAGCCAGGGTGAAGTGCAATCGAAATGCTTCATTAAAGTTGCAGCTTTCAAACCCTCTGATCAGACGGTCCAGCTGTCCGTCCATCCATAGGTCTGTTTGTCTTCCTGTCCTTGATCTATCAAGCGAATGTAGTTTGATTTGATTTGACCATCAGACCGGTCCAGTGGTTTCATGGCAGAGGGTCCAAAACGCTTCAAGATCCGTCCAAGTGTTTGACCGTTGTTGCAAATAAATGTGGTTTTCTTACGTTAGCTTTCTGATATAAATTAGACCTCTACTTGGAGGTTTACAGACAAGATAGAATGTTATTAAGGATTAGTACGGATTAGGGCTAGATTAGAGGTCTTTGTTTCTGTGGAGTTACCTCACACCAAAGTCTGTGACACCAATGTCTGGGTGGTAGAATGTCTCATGAAAAACAAGGCTTGTTTGTTTTGGAAAGGGTGGAATATGTTGAATGGAGAGAGGGCCGCAGGCTGCTAAATTCACCTTGTTGTTGAACTAGAAGTAAATCAAGCATCTCTAAATACCAGCCTAGGTAGGAAAAATCCTCAGTCTCCAGGTCGAACCTTCTTTCTCCTGTAAGACAGAAGGCATCAGGGACCCTGGCCTTTTGTGATACAAACTCATTGCAGCATTTCATAACAGCAGAAAACAGCATATTCAAAATGCTGTGATAAAAAAACACAAAGTCGAATCATATGTTACACGTGTGAGAAACACCCATTT
This sequence comes from Neosalanx taihuensis, assembly GCA_030340665.1. Taxonomy (NCBI): domain Eukaryota; kingdom Metazoa; phylum Chordata; class Actinopteri; order Osmeriformes; family Salangidae; genus Neosalanx; species Neosalanx taihuensis. The sequence continues at coordinate 5,039,386 of CM059299.1, read as the reverse complement.
CAGTTCAAAGGCCAAGCCTTGTGAAGACGAGCTTGTGTTTCTAACAGCCTGGAGGGTGGCCTGTGAGTAATGTTTTTAGTCAACGCTTGCACACAAATACACACAAGCATGCATGCAAAAGCACACACATACACACTCTTCCCACACTTGCAAGCACACAAGCTGCTGCTCCAACCCACCAGCCTTGGCAGACTCTGTACAGACTGTGTGGAGCTGTTTGGCTCAGTATCCCAGTGAAGACAGGCTGGCACATCTCCCATCTCTGTCTGCACCCACTGGACCAGGATGAGAGGGGCCAAACTGGGAGGAAAACCAGACCAACCCTGGCCCTGACTCCACCATCCCCCCTGGCCTCCCCCATCTCCAGCTCTCAGCTCCAGCTGGACCCCATCTCTGTCTCCATCACTTAGCATCAGCACCAGACCCTGGCCTTGGCCCTGACTTGAGCCCCCAGCCCAGTCCCCAGTCCTCACCCCCAGCCTCAGCTCCAGCCCATGACCCTGTCTCCAGCACAAGCTCCAGAGGCTCCATGACCCTGTCTCCAGCTCCGGGCCGCCAGCCTGTCCCAGCTAACGTCTGAGTTCTATCTCCCCTGACCAAGCCTACCTTCCCCCCCCCCCCCCCCCCCCCCCTTCTCACCATTCTTTCCGGTGCTCTAACAGGCCTAACCCAGGTGTTAGAACTGATTACCGGCATAAAGAGTCCAGCCTGGACCCAGAATAGCCCAGTGTTGACTCAGGGAGTTTGATTAAATTCTAAATCGTGTGACAACCAAGCCTGTGATTATCATCTAGTAAACTGAAGATGAGGGCAGGGCACCATCTGCTAAATGCGGGAGCACTGGCTGTTTGTCCCTGGGTGTGTGTGTGTGTGGCTGTGTGTGTTGTCTGAAGTGTGTGTGAAAGACAGAGAGAGAAAGAGAGAGAGAGAGAGAGAGAGAGAGAGATAAAGGGTGTGAGAGTGGTGATGAAGGTGGTAGACATGTTCAACTGGCAGTTATGATATCTGCGGTCTAAAATCATACATCCAACAGCTGTCGGCCAGAACAAGGTTACTGTTCACATCCTGTTTGAGCCCCGTCTGTGCTGAAAGTTGTCTCTGTGTGTGTTTTGGAAGATGGAATGAGTGTCATCTCTATACCAATAAACAATTCAAGATCCATTCAAGATTCATTACAAACATTCCCAGGAACAGACGTCAATTATACAGAAGAAAGTCTGTTGCTTCTACAGGGACGTTTTTTAGATGAGCTTGGGTCAACAAAACTAGATTCTTCTTCTTAATTTCGGTCCCAGATTTTTTACAAAGCTCTAAATAAATGGGTTTTACATCTAGATCCGTCCCTAACCTTGTAACAGTCTGAGAATCACCACCCTCTGGTGGTCAGATCATGCACTGCATCCAACGTAGCTAAGGAAACCACAGCAACCAGTCACTTCTTGGTGTGTGTCCCAGATATTTAGCCTTCCCTCCTCCCCTGCCAACAGATTCACAGCAAGAGATAAAAGTACAAATGCCAGGCAGGTACAACTGTCAGACCAGGTGATAGATACCCACACCGTTTTTCCATCTACAAAGACCCTTAGGCCTCGTAGAATCTACCATATAAAAAAACAGGTCACCAGTGTGATCGCTTGTCCAGCCTTGGATCCTTTACAGAGCAGCAGCTTCAAGGCAGGAGGAAGGAGGGAGTAAATGGTTCACTTTACACACGTGTTCAGGCTATATTTTAGGATAGTCATTCCCTTCGCATCCTGGTTATTCTGAGAACACTGAAACATCCATGTTGTGTGTGTGTGTGTGTAAATAAATGAATATTAATATTGATTTAGCAGACGCTCTTATCTAGAGTGACTTACAGCAGGTACAGGGACATCCCCCCCCTGCAAGTAGGGTGAAGTGCCTTGCCCAAGGACACAACGTCATGTAGCCAAAGCCGGGAATCAAACTCACAATTTTCCGATCATAAGCCCAACGCCTTAACTGCTGAGCCACCTGACTTCCTGTATGTGTGTTTCCTGCAGGCTATGCTATGAGGACAGGCTCCAGAGATGACTGATGTTGAGCCTGTTGTCACCGACTTTGCGTCCACGAGCCGTACAGGCCGCCGGAACGCCATGCCCGACATCCTAGGCTCCAACGCTGGAGCGGGCACCGCCGACCTGCCCGACAAGCTGGCAGAACTCTCCATGGCAGGTGGGTGGAGTCACCATCAACAGGTTTCAACAGAAAATAAACAAACATGTAGCTGGTTGCATTTAAATGATGGGAGATACACACAGTGGGATAGGCAATGAATCTTTGTTAATGGTATTATATGTACTCAGCTTTCTAAAACAAGATTTAATACATGAACAGTGAGGCCGGATCAGGGTTTGTGCCAGTCAGCAGCAATAGATTTCATTTTGTGTTGCTAGTAGTGTCTTGTGTGTGTTGGTCTGTGTGTTTGTGTGTTCAGTGAAGTAGATTCTGTCCATGTACTTGTGATGGCGTGTTCGAGACACACTACAGAGATAAGAGACCAGTCATTACACACACACACACTTAGGCAACGGGCTGAGTGCTCCTCAGAGCTCCTGTGATTACAGACGTGGACACACACACACACACACACACACACAGCATCTCCACCATGGTCACCCTGGAACCATTAGCAGCAAACTGCCTGCCTGCCTAAACTACTGTAATTCAGCAGGTTGGCTGGAGAGAGGAGGCCAGCTGAAATCACCTGAATAGAAATCAGTGAATGCTTTTAGAGAGTCTTAATGGAGGGGAGAGATGAGGCCCGTATCAGCTAGGATACTGTTAGTCATCACTGCTCACTAGCCTCTGAGAACAGAGCACCACTGGGAGGAGAGAGACAGAGAGAGAGGGGGGGAGAGTAGAGGGAGGAGGTGGGGATGGAGAGAGACAGAGGGGGGGAGAGGAGAGGGAGGAGGTGGGGATGGAGAGAGACAGAGGGGGGGAGAGGAGAGGGAGGAGGTGGGGATGGAGAGAGACAGAGGGGGGGAGAGGAGAGGGAGGAGGTGGGGATGGAAAGAGACAAAGAGAGAGGGAAGGAGAGGGAGGAGGTGGGGATGGAGAGAGACAAAGAGAGAGGGAAGGAGTGGGAGGAGGTGGGGATGGAGAGAGAGAAGGAGAGAAGGAAGGATATGGAGGAGGTGGGGATAGAGACAGAGAAAGAGGGGAGGATAGAGAGGAGGTGAGGATGGAGAGAGAGAGAGGGTAGGAAGAAGAGGTAGGAGGTTGGGATGGAGAGAACAAGAGAAGGGAGGATAGGGAGGAGACAGAGAAAGAGGGAAGGATAGGGAGGGAGGAGGAAGGAAGGTGCTCTACCTTGTAGGCTTGGTTAAGAGGACAGGATCAAGGTGTATTTTGCTGCAGTTTGTTCTCATTTTTCCTGGGTGTTTTCCAGAGGACACAGAGGGAGGCGGAGAGGGGTCATCCGCTAGCCCGCCCAAGACCCCCGCTGATGGGGAGGAGAAGGCTGAGGGGACGTAAGGGGAGACGCAGCTCTGGATTACTGGAGGACTGACCACCTGGGAGGACAGTCTGACTGATGGACGGATGGACGCATGGATGTACAGATGGGTGGAGAATGAAGCAGACTCTGTATCATGGGCCTCTTCTCCACAGACCCCACCCCCTACCCACCACCCCCCCGCTACACCCTCTCCCTCCCCACTGACCAGAAAACTGTAGCAGCTTCATGTGCTGTGCTATGCATCATCAGGACGCTCTACAAACCAGACTGGAGATGGAGGTGTAGGGAAAGGGGTGAAGACATCGAAGGAGAGAAGGGAGGATGAAAGGATGGAAGGGAGGGAAGAGGAGATGTTGCTTGCAGGAGCTGTTGTCTCTTTTTTATCATCAGTTTTAGGGTATCCATGGTTACCTCTGGCTCATGATTTGTTTGTGAATAATCAATGATTCTGCATCTGTCCTGTTTCTATGTTAGCATAATATGCATTCTAACTGGTGATCTACAACGTTGGTCGAACACAGGTTATGGCCATGATTAATGTCTTTGATGGCTTGGCTGGAGCACGGCTGGTCGTGTGTAAGATAATGGTGGCTTGTTTCAGTCACATCGTTGTTTCAGAATGTCTCCATGTAGTTCTGAGATTCTCTTTTTTGCACAACAAAAGTATAAAACATTCCATTTGGTGATGTAAGTACATTTTTATCTTATAATCGTTGTTTAATAGTGTGCTAAAGTGCAACCTCTACCTTGTGAGTGTTTTTTACTGTTTAAAAAATAAGAGATGTGTCGCTGACATTTATTAGAAGTAAAGAAGTGTTCTATGTGTATTTTCATTCTGTATATAGAATTTTACATGACTCTTGAATTCACCGCCCTGTAAAGACTCATTTCAACATTCACTAATAAACAATATTCTCTATGTACCAGTGCGGTCAGGGTGATTCTCTCATTGGTCCAATAGTTCTTCTGAGCCGTTAGGACAGAGACATCTTGGGTGAGTTAATTTAGCAGCCAGCTGCAGACCTTTTTATAGACAAGGCCACGTTTGGGAGATTATTTTACCTTCATTGCAGTTGAGTTGTTTGTGTTGTATGAAAAGTTTCAACGGAAGAGGGCAGCAAACACATTTTACACCAAACTCAAACCTCGGAGATTGTAGTTCTCCAAATTATTCATTAACTGAAAATCCGAGTTATGACAAATAATTAATACAATATATAAAATATTACTGTGTATGTACTGAAAGTGACAATTTGACAATTCGATTTTTTTCTTCTTTCTTTTGAAATAAAAAAACTCTTGTAGATGTATTAGGTTATATCTCGTAAATACCTACAACAGTAGTAGGCCTACTACCTTGTGTTTTAATCAGATTAAATCTAATTGGTGATTAACGTGATAATTTACCTTTCTTAATAGAAATACAATTGCATTAAAACCCCATGAAATGTTCCATTGTGTCGTGGACGCAGACAGGATCCAGGCCTTACAGTAATGAGTTTAACACTGACAAAGAGCTGTCAAACTAACTCATCTTCTGGATGAACGGGTTCATCCCAACAGCCAATCCCGTCCGTTTCCCTCCTCGTGTCATTTCATAAAATGTACCAACATTTGGTTTTATACTCATGTTGATGTTGATAATGTAAACTGTAGCTAGACTGCACTAATACTAACAATAATAACCTCCAATAAGATGTACTGCACAAACATAGATAACATTTAGGCCTAGTAATTCGTGTAGCATTTCGTAATTTGTCTTAAAATCCCAACCTGACCCCAAATTGAGGTTATTGGTGCGTAATACATTCAAGAATTCTGCACCAACCACATGGCAGGTCGTGTTTTTTTGAGCCAATGGGAACTTCAACCCCGCCCATAAACGCGCATATTAAACAGTCCCAGAATGACATTGTTGGTGCACCGGAGAACTCACTAGTTTTTGTCACCGCTCAAACTTTACCTCCGTTATCTTACGAACTCCTTTAACCATCAACATGGTCGATTCATTCTGTGCCACTTGGAAACTGGTCGATAGTGAAAACTTCGACGAATACATGAAAGCACTAGGTAAGATTTGATTATTATTTTTATCATTATGTTTACTTATGGACACAATTTTGTGTGTTTTAAATAAAATTGCTCTTGTAACAGGTCAACCCAAAGCAATATTTGAATCTGTAGTAAACTACGTGATAACGATCTGAATCAACTAGACATCACTTGTTCGCTCTCTTCTAAACAGGTGGAACAAATGTCTCAAATCTGATTTGACTTGACTTTGACAGGTGTCGGTTTCGCCACGAGACAGGTTGGAAACGTCACCAAGCCCACGGTCATCATCGCCAAGGAAGGTGATAAGGTTGTCATCAAGACCCAAAGCACCTTCAAAAACACCGAGATCTCTTTCAAACTGGGCGAGGAGTTCGATGAGAGCACAGCCGATGACAGGAACTGCAAAGTAAGTTGTAAAGACGCTCTTTATGTGGTGTCAAGATAACCTATTTTTCACTATAAATGACCCATGCTCGCACGCACGTTCCTTACTGTAAATAGGATTTCTCCATTGCAAGTCTGTCTCTTTGTGGGGCATTTGAGATAACGGGCAGCCTCCCTAAGAGCAGCACACAGGTGCGCCTATTGGAGGGTCTGGCTGACTTTGTTCTCCATCCTATAATAGTCCACCGTTACCATGGATGGGGACAAGCTCGTGCACGTGCAGAAGTGGGACGGAAAAGAGACCTCGTTCGTCAGGGAACTGAAGGACGGGAAACTCGTCATGGTGAGACATGAATCTACTATTTGCTCGATTAGTTACGGAGGAGCCGCATTGTTCTCCTTTCTGTCGGTTTGGAGGACTTGATGCTCAAAGTTGTACAGTGTGAATGAAATGGCAACCGTAAACTGGTATGATCAAGTGTCAGACAACATAATAATGGCCTATTCAGTAGATTCATGACAGATTAATTAATAGTTTCATAAAATGCGAGGCTATATAATGATTTTGAGTCAGATATTATGTTTGTTAAGTGAATAATTGCTCGACTAATATCACGTCCTGACTTTCCTTCGCAGAACCTGAAGTTTGAAGACATCGTGGCTGTGCGCACCTACGAGAAGGCGTGAGCTGGTGACGTCATTGGATCATAAACCCATAGTTGTATTGGACCACATCCAACAAGTGTTGTTTTTATTCTTCCTGTTTTTTTATGACAGTGCGCGTGGTTGTCCATTGTACATCATCGCTCCAAATGTTTTACATGTGCAGGAAATGTTTTCGGAAACTACATTTATTTCATGATTGATCATCTTGTGTCAAACGTACTTCAATAAAAGTGAGTGCTTTCTAACAACGTGTGCATTTTTTTTTTTATAACACGGCCTAAGGACATGTGAAATAACGTTAACCATGTAGTAGACTCGAAAAGGCACATACAAGGCCAACAACCCAAAATATAACGTTTCTAGCGGACGCTGTAGTAACCAGTGCGCGCGGCTGTAGTGAACTCGCACTGCTTGGTGTGTTTGGAGCGTGTCCAACACTCCCGTCAACGCAACTCTACACCGACCACACAAAGCACTGTCACGTGATCTCCGTGCTTCCTGTTTATATCATGAGACCGTTTCGAACAAAATGACCAAGGATCTCTGTCTCGCGCTGTGAATTTGACATGCGACAATGAGGTTTGTGTCCTGGCTCGCGCTGTCCGGGCTCGCGCTGTCCGGGCTGGTGTTGACTCTCGTTAACGCTGCTCCAGCTTTTCCTTTGGAATCTGCTCACCTGAGAGGCGCAGGTACGTCACTCATATGACCTGAGGCTCAGAGGACGGGAACTATACCGGAACAATAATATATAGCCTAATATAACAGCCTTCAGAATATATACATATATAGAACTTCTTATTAAAACATGTCTATGTCGGTGTAGTGCTGTTTGAACCTGTTTATGGAAATGTATCTAATGGACTTCTTGTTATAAAGGGTCCTTATAGACTTCAGGGAAACTACTTGTGCATATGCATAACCTGACACAATACTGACACCAGTATTGTTTTTATGGGCAATAGCCATGAACTCTTCGAACCCTGTTAATACGAGGGTCATTCAATAAATAAGGTGACATTTTCGGTATAAGTACTTGTAATACAGATAGAAGCTTGTTTTGTTTTGTTTTTTTTGTTTGTTTTTTTTTACAAATTACAAAATTACATCCATGTGAAAAAGAAGTAAAAAAAAAAATACAACAACAAAAAAGCTTCTATCTGTATTAGAAGTCCTTATACCGAAAAATTCACCTTATTTATTGAATGACCCTCCTATCTTAAGTGGCCTAATAATACCTGAGAAAGAGACACTTTTCTCTCCCCCTCGTTTTCTTGATCTCTCTCAATCTGTGTTTTTCCTTCCCTCTCTCACCCTCTCACCCTTTCTCTTTCACACACTACCTCTCCCCATCTTATCATGTCTTGTGTCCCTCCCTCCCTCCCTCCCTCCCTCCCTCCCTCCCTCCCTCCCTCCCTCCCTCCCTCCCTCCCTCCCTCAACGTTTCTCCTCAACTACCATGGTTTAGGAAAGTTCTGGCATGTGTCTGACCTGCATCTGGACCCCACCTACCACATGACAGAGGACCCCACCAAAGTGTGCTTCTCCTCCAAGGGTGTCCCAGCCTCCGCCCCTGGCCTGTTTGGAGACTTCATGTGTGACTCTCCTTACCGCCTCATCCAGTCTGCCTTCACACACATGAGCCAGGCTGGCCAGGCAGCTCGCTTCATGATCTGGACAGGGTGTGTTTTATCATCCAACCACGTCATGACCAGAGGAGTCATTCATGCATTCTGCAATTTCCCCGCTGTGGGACAAATTAAAGGATGATCTTATCTCATTCGTCTGTTCCTCTGAGTTTCATCTAGATCAGGGGTGTCCAATCCTGGTCCTTGAGAGCCACTGTCCTGATAGTTTTAGATATTTCTCTGCTCCAGCACACCTGATTCTAATGAATCCGTCATTATGAGGCTTTAGAATCAGGTGTGCTGGAGCAGGGAAGCATGTAGAACCTTCAGGACAGTGGCCCTCGAGGACCAGGATTGGACACCCCTGATCTAGAGTCTAATTGTAGAACGGTGGGGATTGGTTTTTGTGTAAGATGATCATGTTCAAATTGTTGTGATAACAATGGGATGTGAATGTCATTGTCTTGGCCTGTGCTTCACACTAGGCTAGTTCTTGTTTTCAGAACATCATTGTAGTTCCTTTATTCAGTTGTTAATGTAGCATATTTTAGTATATTATTACAACAGTCTAAAAGTTTATGGGGTTGATTCTGCCAGTTCCAGAATGAGGAAACATTTGTAAGAATCTTTAGGTAACAACCCTAGATTGCAATATCAGTCAATATCAAGTGTAGAACAGCACAGCAAAAGTGAAATAGTAGTTTAACTAGTAGTAGTTGCTGTGATGACATTGTGACACACACAAAAAAAAACTAAATAGGTCCTAATGTTCGTGTTTGTGCATGGGGGTGGGGCGTGGGTTGAGGTCTGTGGCTGAGATGAGACAACTGATTTTGATATTCGTCTCATGGATGTGACCTATTTATTATAGAAGGTGTTCGTATTGGTACAACATATTTTAGGATTCATATTCCTAGCATGCCTTCTCCTCCCCTCACAGTCTCACATTTCTACACTCCACAGGGAAATATGTTTGCTAAGAAAGCTGCACATGTGATAATCATGTATTGAGTGACAGCGTGTTGTAACACATGTTGTGCGTCCTCAGAGACAGCCCCCCTCACGTCCCAGCAGGAGAGCTGTCTACAGACATGGTGGTCCAAGTGATCAATAACATGACTCAAACCATCAGACACTACTTCCCTGACCTGCCTGTCTACCCCGCCCTCGGAAACCACGACTATTGGCCACAGGTATCTATTTCTTCGACCCTTTTAGCCGCAGGTATCCTTTTCTCCCACCCTATTGGCCGCAGGTATCCCTTTCTTCCACCCCATTGACCGCAGGTATCCCTGTCTCCCACCCTATTGGCTGCAGGTATCTCTCTCTTCCACTATATTGACAGCTCGTCATTTCTTTTCAGCTGCCATTTGTCATATGCACGTTTGCTGTTCCCTCTCATTTGTTGATAAGCTGTGTGTGTGTTCTTTACAGGATCAGTATCCCACCTCCACTAATGCCATCTACCAGGCTGCTGCCAAGCTGTGGCAACCCTGGTTAAAGCCCTCCTCTCTGCAGACCCTCCGAGAAGGTAGAGTGACATAAGGCATCTGTGGGAGAGAGAGAGAGGGAGACACAGAGAGAGAGGGGGAGTGAAAGGGAGAGAGAGGGAAGGAGAGAGGGTAGGAGAGGGAGATAGAGGGGGGGAGCGAGAGGGGGAGAGAAAGAGGGAGACAGAGATAAAGAGAGAGAGGGAGACAGACATATAGAGAGAGACAGATCCACTCCCCATGAGCCAATCCTATCAGCACAGCCTCCTAAGGTCCCATGATGGAGGTGATGATCTGGATCTTCTCCCTGTAGGTGGTTTCTATTCCCAACTGGTCCAGTCTGGCCTGCGTGTGGTCAGCCTGAACACAAACCTGTACTACAGCCCTAACAAGCAGACCCTGAACACCACTGACCCCTCTGGACAGCTGCAGTGGCTTCGGGAGACCCTGGACAGGGCTGCTCAGGCCAGGGAGAAGGTAACTCAGACAGGACATCAGATTTCTGTCCAGTACATACCTGTATTACATTCTATTTTTAGCTCTGTATGTCCGCTAATGATTTTTTTGTCTTCCGTCCAGGTGTTTGTGATCGCTCATGTCCCAGTGGGATACCTGCCCTGGGCTCGTGACACCACAGCCATCAGAGAGATACACAACGAACAGCTGATCTCCATTTTCAGGAAGTACAGTGACATCATCGCTGGACAGTTCTATGGCCACACCCACAGAGACAGCATTATGGTCCTGCAGGATGAGCAAGGTTGGTTCAAAAACAACAGGAAGTGAAATACCCTTCTATCTTATTAAGCTCAATAAGACAAACATACTACAATTCAAAGTAGTGATATAGGGCCAAAGATTTTTTATTTTATTATTGGATGTATTACATTATATTAATACACATCATACATTTTGGACTTGAAAATCATAGTGATCATTATCATTAAACACGATGTAACTGGCATAACGTTCAGGAAGTAGTTAATTGGGAGGAGGGAACAAACTTAATTTACTAGCCTTAAAGTCTTTATGATGTGGTAAACCAACGCTAGCATACATGCACATATGCACACACACATTCTAGGGACAGAGATCCACATGCACCAACACTCACAAACACACAAATATACACACGCACACACACACACTCTGTGACCTTCTGTTTACCCTTTGTGGTAATGATGCGTAATAAGATCATGTTATTGAGCTGCCTCTGGCTAACTACTACAATCAGACACTCTGTCAACATGACCTCTGCTGACCTGCTGCGTTCTGTTGTGGTGTAGCTCTGAACAGCCAGGAGCCACACACACAGAGCCAGGAGCCACACACACAGAGGCAGGAGCCACACACACACAGAGCCAGGAGCCACACACACAGAGGCAGGAGCCACACACACAGAGGCAGGAGCCACACACACAGAGCCAGGAGCCACACACACAGAGCCAGGAGCCACACACACACAGAGCCAGGAGCCACACACACAGAGCCAGGAGCCACACACACAGAGGCAGGAGCCACACACACACAGAGGCAGGAGCCACACACACACAGAGCCAGGAGCCACACACACAGAGGCAGGAGCCACACACACAGAGGCAGGAGCCACACACACAGAGCCAGGAGCCACACACACAGAGCCAGGAGCCACAAACACAGAGGCAGGAGCCACACACACACAGAGCCAGGAGCCACACACACAGAGCCAGGAGCCACACACAGAGCCAGGAGCTACACACACACAGAGCCAGGAGCCACACACACAGAGCCAGGAGCCACACACAGAGCCAGGAGCTACACACACAGAGCCAGGAGCCACACACACGCACATGTGTTTGGCCTAATGAGCTGACAATGACAAATCTACCTACCCTAAGTATTAAGTAGTAGTAGTAGTAGCGTCCTATTGTTTGTTTTCGACTTGTGTGTGTGTGTGTCAACGTGTGTGTGTGTGTGGCAGGTAAACCAGTGAACTCCTTGTTCGTCTCTCCTGCTGTTACTCCAATCAAGAGTTTATCAGAACCGTATTCCAACAACCCTGGCTTCCGCATGTACCTCTACCAGCCCCAGGACTACACTCTGCTGGTGAGCCCACACACCAACACACAGCAGCTGCTCTCACATTGTATCTCTCCACAATATACTACTCGTGGAAAACAGAGAGGGAAACAAAGAGAGAGAGAGAGAAGGTGATAGATAAAATGATGAATTGAGCGAGAATGCTTGTGTAATATTAAGGCTGAATAAATAGAGACTGCTCTTATTATTCCAGTTGCTATGGAGGTCAGCATCATTCAGGTAGCAGTTAGCTCCCTGTGGCTAGCAGTGCTCAGCTCCTCAACCTTCAGACAGCAGGCTTCTCTCATGATTAATGGGGCAGCCACCCATTATGCAGAGCGACTTCTTATCAACACTCTTTCTCAGAGTGGGAGTCTAACATAGCTTTTCACTGATTTCTATGGTCTTTTAACTATTCTTATTTTCCCCTCTTTCCCACCCCTCTCTGCTCTTTTTACTCTTTTTCTCACTCTTATTTCCTTTCTTTCTCCCTCTCTTCCTTTCTCGTTGCCAACCCCTTTCTTTCCTTCCCTTTCCCTCCCCTTTATCCACCCCTTTGTCACCCCCCCTCCCTCTTTTCTCTCTCTCCCTGACTGAAGGATGTTTGGCAGTACTACTTGAACCTGACAGAAGCTAACCAGTCACAGAGCTCTGACTGGAATCTTGAATACAGCCTCAGAGAGGTTTTTGATCTGAAAGACCTCCAGCCAGAGAGCCTGTTCCAGCTGGCTGCCAGCTTCCAGGACCTGCGCAGTAAAACCTTCCCTAAGTACTTCACACACTTCATGGTCAGCTACAACACCAGTATAGAGTGTGAGGATGACTGTAAGCTCACCCAGGTGTGTGCTGTGCTGTATCTGGACCATGATTCCTACTCCAAGTGTATTAAGAAAGGGAAATAAACGTATCATCATTATGTTTTTAAATAATATTTAGCCTAATAGGGGCTGGGGTCAATGTGTGTGTCAAAAAATCAATGTTTTGTTATACCTCATGTTTGATTGAAAATATTTAACCTTTAAGTTGCATTCAGCATTACAACTTCTACTTTCATCGAGTTACTGTATAATTGTATGCTGCTTTTGAAATCCTATATATTTTTATTAAAAGACTACTGTGGCAGAGGAACCATGCAATAATGAGAAATGTTTTTTCTTTTTTACAAGAATGAGATGTGAGGGGATGATGGAGTTAATTTTCACTTTAATAAATATCTGAGGGAAATACACAAAGATCTGTGGTGTTTGTGTGAAACAGGTTTGTAGATGTTCTCTCCACCTGCTTCCATCTATCCTAGCTTCCGTCCTAGTTCTGTCTCCTTTCCTCCTCTCGTCTCTTCTCCTCCTTAAGGAAAGTTAGCAGGCTAGAGGAGCAGAGGGTCACTGGGTCATGGAGTTTTGGGAGAGGTTAGTTCCCCTGTGTCGAGGATGAAAGAGAGTGAACCTGCTCTGCGGGGGCGGCAGACCCCAACCCCACATGACCTCTCCCCTCCTCTCTCTTCCTCCCACTTTTTGCTCCCCTCTTTCAATGTCAACCCCCCCACCATCTCTGACTCATAGGCTCTCTCCATTTCACCTCACTTCTTGCCAACTCTTTTTTTCCCCTCTTCCTCTGCCTCTTTCCCACCATACCCTCCTCTTTCTCAGGGCTCATTTGATCTGCTACTCTCCCTCCAAAATACTCTTTTCTACTCTTTTCTTTTCCTGTCCCAATGCTCGTACTCTCTCTTTCTCTCTCTCTCTCTCTCTCCCTCCCTCCCCCTCCCCTCTCCTCCTCTCCCCCTGTTAGCATTCCTGTCCTGACTGTCTGGCTCCGCCTCCGTCACCAGACCCAACCGTGCGAATGAGGTTGGCACAGGTTGTCATGGCGACAAAGTGGACGCCGTAACTGTGGAAACAGCAGTAGATGTCTGGTTGGGGCCCCTCACTAATGACCCTGTTAGATCAACTCTAACAAGCAGAAATCAGCAACCTGCCAATCAGAGACCAGGCTCCTGTGCCCCCCTCAGAGGAAGGGGAGGGGGTTGGGGGGGGCGATGGGCAAAGAGAGACAGATGGATTGGGCGAGGAGGGGAGAACGAGGGAGGGAGGGGCATGTACATGGTGTAACAGTGAAGAAAGGGAGGGAGAAGAGAGAGGGGGAGATCTAGTGTGAGGGAGAAACTGAAAGATAGGGAGAGGAGAGAAAGGGAGAGGAGGAGAGAAAGACAGATAAGATAGAGATGTAGTGTGAGAGATATAAGGTGGCTAGTCTGGGAGGGTCAATATTTGTAGGGTTTCCTTGGCTCTGTGAGAATAGAATGGCAAGTCACTCTCATTAGCACAATTCCTGCAGAGTTGTTCTGAGGACAGGCCGTCTCCTTGGAGATGAGGGACTAGGAGTCTCCTAGGAGATCTTAGAGTCAGAGTCTCATTGGGCCTAGACAGTGTAGCCATTATGCTGGCAGTTCATCATCATGTCGGCCTCCGTCCAGAGCAAGTTCATGTTAGGACGGGGGGGGGGGGGGAGGGCTGAGGACTGTATAATCACAGTATACAAATACACCCTAAATTGTGCTTTATTAAATACCTTCTTCTATATTCTGGGATTCATTTGAAACTGAGCTTTATTTCACTCCATGTTGCCGTGATGTGATTTTCTGGAGAGTGACAGGAAGCACCTGCACTTAGTCACCCTCACACACACACACACACACACACACACACACACACACACACACACACACTCCTCCTTTAGCCTGGGAGACGGCTGCTTATTACATTATCTGGTGGAGGATCTAGACATTACTGATGCTCCTGTGATACTGCCACACTCTTGTCTGCCATTATGGGGTTATTGGGTTTGGGCAGGGTAGGGCAGATTGTCTGGGAGGGGGTGCGTGCCAGGGTTTAGGGGATGGGGGGGTGTTGAGGTGATGCATAGGGCAGAGAGGGCGGTGGGGTGACGTGTGAGGGGGGTGAGTCCCCCACTCTCATTATGGGTTAATAGAACAGTAGAACCAAGCAGATTAGGATGGTGTGAGGTCCTGAATGTAAATGTGCTCAACATTCAGCCACTCTCTGCTCATCTGCTGTCGTCTATACACAGGGCTATACACAGGTTTCTGAATGAGCAAACTGTAATCTTTGTTTCTTTCTTCCTTTCTTCTCTCTCCCTCCACTCCCCCCCCCTCTCTCTCTCTCTCTCTCTCTCTCTCCCTCTCTCTCTCTCCCTCCACTCCCCACCCCTCTCTCTCTCCCTCTACTCCCCCCCTCTCTCTCTCTCTCTCCCTCCACTCCCCCCCCTCTCTCTCTCTCCCTCTACTCCCCCCCTCCTCCACCCCCCCCCTCTCTCTCTCTCTCTGCAGGGTCTCTCTCCTCCGCACTCATCTGAAGGATTACTGTCAGGATTATGTAACTGGCCTCCCTACAGAGCAGGAATCTCAGATATGGACATGAAGATCTCTAAAGGGACTCACACACACATCTGCACACACAAACACTAACACACACATGCACACACAAAAACCTATGCACGCATACACACATGCTCCAAACATACACACTCACAAAAGGAGCTTACAGCTGAGATGAAGGCATCATTAGTCTCCTTCAAAGGTATTAGCCCGACATGAGGAACATTGACTAAATGAAGCCCCACATCCACAGGACAGCAGTTTCACTGCTACTTGAAGTCATTCACAGCTTCATCCTCTGGCAGCTTTACTAAACAAGCATCATTTCTGTGAACCTCCTGCTGTTAGACCTGAAGTCTGGAGTATCAGCAGTATGCATAGTGTTCCAGTAGGAGGCTGCAAGGTGGCTGGTGTCAGCAGAGCCAATCAGAGGCATAGAGGCTTAGAGGCAGAGAGTCTGCGAGTCAGCACTGTTCTGCTTAGAGACAGTGAGTCTGACGTGTTCTGTTTAGAGGCATTGAGTCAGTAGTGTTCTGGTTAGAGGTAGTGAGTGTGTGTGTGATGTTTCAGTATTATCTCCATCCATCTACACTGTGTCTCTTAGACACCAGAGGGGGACCTGAGGTCAAACACATAATAGCATGTGTGACTGTGTGTAAAGTGTTTAAAGTGTGTGACTGTGTGTGACTGTGTGTTATGTTGAGTTGAAGTGTTGAGCTGTGATGAGTTTCATATGTTGGGTCAACATTCCACAGCATGGTTATAATGAACATCTGAGGGTCTTACCCTACTACCCCGACCCTGCCTACATACCTGCAAACTTAGCTCACTGAGCTAAAGCCACTGTATATTTTCCATTGGTTTCAAGCGTCATCAGAATCAGAATGGGTCTTTATTCGCCATATAAGTTGCACAAACACAGAATTGACTGTGGCAGGATGGAACAAACAACACATAGATAACAGCACTTCATGGTATTGAATCTGTTGTGTAACTGCTGTGATTCGATGACTCAGATCACCTGATGGGTAACTCTGTCCTGATTCCTTATTAAGGTCTTACAGAGAGCCCTGGGCTATAGCTCTGTGAGCTAACACATTGAGCTTGTCCAGTCTGTACCCTGCCTGTCACATTGACCTGGAGTTCCCTCCCTCTCTCTGCCTGCCTGCCCCTCCCCCTCCCCTCCCCTGGAGGCTAAAGTCATTGCCCTTCAAGAGGGACATGCCCTTGTCCTGCTAAAACTGCTTAGTGTTTTCTGCTTCCCCCTTCTCTTCCCCCTTATCCCCTCCCCACTCCCTCCACTCTGGGAAAGTCATTAGGTCACTGCAGTGTTACTGGGTTAAAGATGGCTCGATATGTGTTTAAATGCTGGTTTGTTTTGTTTTAAGCTTTAACTCCTTTCACTTCATTGTGTTAGAAACATTTTTTGTAATCCCATATTTGCTGTTTCATATAATTAATACAATTGTTAGCTTGTGTATGTGCTTTTTATGTTTGTGTTGCAGAGACAGAATGATTTGGAGTGGAAATAAACCAGAGTGGTTTATTATCTGCAGGATGGGGGTCGTGTCCTGATAACTTCGGTCCAACACAGACAAGACACAGAACAAGCTTCCACAAGCACATTCTTAAATGATATTTGTGTTGATTGATGAACTTTGGCAGTGTTTGCCACACATGACCTGTTGCTGACTTGAGATCTTTTTGTAATAAAACGAGGTACCAGAGAGATGTGAGGCAGATCAGATTTGGGATTGCCATAAGCACATCTCTGCTGGTCTCTTCATGAGTAGATTAGACCTTTGTCTCTTTTCTTATGCTGATACAGATTTAGAGAGAATCTAACATTTGTGGACTTTGATTAATCATCTAAGCACCTGATTAGGAGATCAGATGTTGGAGAGGTGGGGGGCTAATGCCTGCTAAACCTTACAATAATACAATAATCGTTTTTTTATATCAATCTGTGAGTGTAATTTCATGAATTAAAAGCAGTCTACTCATTTTATCACAAGTACAGTGATGAGAACTTCAGCTTTTCTCGAATTTATTAAGTTACTAAGAAATCAAGGCTGCTTCAGTAGCACTCTTTGAGCTAAACAAATCTTCTTAAACCTTGTGAAGGGTTTCATTGAGATCAAAATAGCGTAGAATTGTGGATCCCCGAGTCAAGTGTATCCAACCTGCTGGTCTGCTGTGCTCTCTTCCAGGTTCCTGTGCGCCAATGTGAGTTCGTTGGACAGCACAACACAAGGGACTATTCATGGGGCTCTTATGTGATGTAGTGCTGCACCCAGACAGACCCTGCTCTCCCAGAGGAAAGAGACACACACAAGCAGTGGGACACATTTCTAAAGACCTGCTTGCCCCAGCTTCCAGAGACGAAGGGGAAATGCACAGTCCTGCCTGTATCCATTACTGTGAGGGGGAGCTTGAGGGGGCGGAGGGCGGTGGGAGGGAGGGGGGGGGGTGGGTGGGATGAGTGAAAGAAGCAGTAAGTGTACTAAAGGAGGCTGTGGGAGTACAACAGTAGATGTGGAGGGGGTTGAAACAGTTGGCGTGGGGAGGGATGAGTGGGGGCACTTTGGGAGGCTAGGAAGGGGGCTGGGTGAGTTTTGAATGGGTGGAGCTGAGGGGATAAGGGGTGGCCAGGGGGGGTCCTTTCTTGTCATGCTTCAGTGGCCATTTGTCAGGCAGCATGAACTGCCGCCATTATGCTGCCCTCTCGTGAGGAAGCCCCTCCTTCTACCTCTGATCTGTTGCCCCAATGCTCTAAGCTGATTGGACACCGCCCTCCTAGTGGGACCAGCATAGCCCGTTCCTCTGCAGCCAATCATATTACAGAAAACCCATTACCTCACCCTCAGATGATGTGCACGCCAAGAACACCCCCCCCCACCCCCATCAAGTCCTCGCACCCACCCTAAACACACACCCTCCTTCCCTCTCTCTCCTATCCTTTTCAGAGAAAGAAAGAAATGCTGGGAATAGAGTTCAGCTCCATCCTTCAATCACTGCATGGGAAACGCTCTCTAGGAAACACACAGCAGCACAGAGAAGTGAGGGGGAGAGAGAGAGGGGGGAGGGAGTTAGGTAGGGAGAGGGGGAGGGAGGGAGAGAGAGGGGGAGGGAGGGAGATGAACGAGCTTGGTATCTGCAGCAGGGGAATGTTGTTCAGTATGTTACGGCTATTGTTGTAGCAGACATGAATGAAAAAGAGGAAGAGAGAAATAGTGAGAGAGAGGGGGGGGGGAGATTTGAAAAAGGCAGCTCAGAGTGAGGGACAGAGACAGAAAGAGAAAGAGAGGGAGAGAGACAAAGGGAGAGGGTGGGAGAGAGAGTGGGAGCTTTTGAAAGCAGACCCAGTCACCCAGTGATGGCGACCGCTGCCAATTAAAATGTGACCCACTGTGTGAGAGGTTTCCCATGGACCTCTAGGGCCAAGCTGTCAGCTTGTCAGCACAAAGACCAGAGTGGAACACTGGTGAATATGTGGACACACATGTGTAACAACATACAGCCAAACAGAAAACTGTGTGAGGAAAATTAGAGAATTTAAAGATGAGCAGGCTGGTAGATAATGTTTCGAGGAGACAGACAACGGACATCTTGGGGGGGGGGGGGGGGGGGGAGGCCAGGGACATGGAGGAGGCCAGGAAGTCTGGCTTGGTGGGGCAGTCAAACTGCCTCACTGTTGTAGGATGACTGAATGTCTATTACAATGGAAAATATAAGAAATGCATTTAAACTGCAATTCACAACAATTTTTTCCTTATTGTTTTCCAAACATACTGTGTCATTTTCACCCCACATAAAGCTAAACACGTTCTTCCAGAAAACTCTTACAAGCCATTTCAGCACGCCAGTGTGATCTAAGCTCGTTAGAAGACACTTACGTAACAACTTTAACTCAAGTAAGTATCATGTGTGTGTAAAAGACTCCCATTCTACTTCTTTATCCTCTAACCCCCTTCCTCTTTGCTCTATTGTAATCCCCCTTTCCTGTCCTCCACCCCTCATCCCTCCATCACACCGCTATTCCTCCTAATATCCAAACAAGCAGCCATGTTTCCAGTAATTACTCCTAGAGAGGTCACTAAGCTGCTTGGAAGTGGAGCAGGGTGTGTGCGCACGCAAGTGTGTGTGTGAGACTGTGTGTGTGTGTATCGGGGGGGGGGGGGTTGGTCCCCTCCACAGGATCCAGACTGGGGGGTCAGTGGGTTTGCCCCTGGCAGAATATCTAGTCTAATGGCTTTGATCCTGCTCGAGCCTAAAGAGGTTGCGACCCTTTTCATTCCACTTGATATACACTGTACTGACCCCCCGTGACCTCTGACCCAATGGCTGTGCCCTCCACAGATGACTTCACCTGCAGCTCAGGCTCACTGTCTGCGTATGGGAACATGGGGGTCTGAATGGTGGTTTATGGAGGGTGTGTGTGTGTGTGTGTGTGTGTGTGTGAGTAGGTGTGATTGCGTGTACAGCAGTACTCTCATTACTGCTGAGAGCCTGTGTTCCTTCACTGTTAATCTCAACAACCTTGTTACAAATTGTGCGGTGGTATCAGGGTGATATTCACTATATGTACGCTTTATGTACAGTCAGACCGGTTGCTGAGTGGTTAGGGAGTTTGACTAGTAATCAGATATGCTGTACTCTTAGGCACGTTTACACTTTGGAGGTCTGGTGACGGTGAACCTAGTTCCAGAAAACGGATGTCCATGTTGCAATACTGCCACCTTTAGGCGGCGAATGTGTACTTCATCTGTTTGACAGCATTATTACAGCTGGCACTAGGGCAGAATTAGCATTGAGGTGTGTCTGGTTAATCCACTTACATCGTGCAGTGCTTTCTATTTAATTGGATATTTTGCCACTGGAAATTTACGATGTGACCAAACTACCAATAGGACGAGGGAAAAGAGGATGAACGGTAGCTCGTTAATGTTTACATTTGAGACCAAATTAAACGCACAAACACATTTGTTGTGTGTGTAGTACGTGTGTGTGGATTCTGTTATGTCTGCACCTAACGCACACACATCATCATAAGACTATACAAAACATTATCATGTTATCTCATCCTAATTCACCCAGATGCCCCGTTGTGAGATCAGGTCGGACCCGCAGGCTCATGACAGCAGACCATATGGTGTTGAATGTATCACTGCTACAGCAGCACGGTCTGTTCCATCAGAACATCAGCAGACAGACACGCAGCCCCTGGCCAGACCCGAGCTAAACCAACAACACTATAGTCCATTATTACTACGATCTGAATCACTGTCTAGGACTGAAGATGGAAGATCAACCCGCCCAGACAGCGCTGAAGGCAGGCTGTCTATAGGCAGACAGACGCGCTGAACCCGACGGCCTTCAGAAGACAAAACATGACGCATACGTTCGACAATAAAGAAGAGTATGTTGAATTGAATTGCGTCCATTACGTATATCAGCTCAAACAAATGGCCTTTAGCGTTAATTGGCTGAATGCACAGAAGTCTGTGTCCCCCCCTTCTTTCCTCCTTCTCGAAACGCCTGGAAGAGGAGATAAGACCTCGGGTAGAGCCGTGAAGCCCAGCTAACCCCACCAAGCACTTTCTCACGCGGAACCGTTTGAAACGGTGACAAACTAACATTAGAGTGGCTGTCAGCCTGTACAGGAAACAAGGGGCATGTCGGCCAAGATGACTGCTGCAGCTTGTCTGCGAGCGTGGCCGTCCACGCACTCTGGTGCTGAATGAATCACCGAGTAGTTCTAGACTGACACTCAGGCAACTGTGAGTTCTTTAATGACATTAAACATAGGGCGGAAGATGGTCAAGGCCATTTTTTTTAATAAATAAGTCCCTCCACAAAACATAGACTTGTATAGATTTATAGATTGTCACACCGATATGTTGTCGTCCAATAACAGTTGAATGTCAGTCTAAATGCCATATAGAACAGATAGACTGAGACAAACCAAAATCTAACATCAGATGACATTTTAGGCCTCTGCTGCATCAGGGCTAGCAGCCATTGAAATACCAAAGTGCCAATTCAGAGGGGCCACTTCAGAAGTGACAGCTGCGCAACCACCACACAGCCCAATGTCATTTCCTATGCGGGTGCATAATTCATTTGATTTGCCTGACCATAACCCCGGAGGAGTCTAGTGCAATTATCGGCTGCCCATTCTCCCCCCCCTCCCGGGGGTGTGTTTTTCCTCCCTTTCACTGTTCAGCTGTCATCCTACCCCCCCCCCCCTTCCTTCCCACTACCACTCCCCCCACCCCCATCCCTCGATCCCAATGCGAGTTCACTACATTATCCATTCTGGCCCTTATCTGCCTCCACACCCAGAGACAATCCCCAACATGTGCGGGAGACAAGCTGACAAGACAATATAACTTATTGTGTCTGAACAGTGAAATGTAACTACACAAAACAACAACAAAGCAAGCCAACTGGTGAATCAATGACCCGTGCGCGAGAAAGCAGGCACCTACACACACAAGGTGCCGGGCTCCACTTAGAAGAACGGGAGACATTTATTTTGTGATACTGGATGATAAGCATGTTGCAGATTATTTTATTGATATCTAGCCTCCGGGTCTCTCTCCTTGTCTCGGCATCGCCCGCTGATATGTCAAGCCAGGACTCAGCCCCGAACAAAAAACTAATTGATTTTCCCAGATCAAACTAGAAAATGTTCTATATACACTCACTGCATTTATGAGTGTGAGTGTGTGTGCGTGTGTGTGTGTGTGTGTGTGTGTGTGTGCGCGCGCACATGCCTGACCCTGCATGCGAGTTTCACAATGGCAATAATTTTTATATTTTTTTGCCCAGTTGGAGAGGGTTATAAATACAATTAGTCCTACTGGACCAGACATAGTGCATGGCTAATTATTTCCACCGCGCTGGAATATACTAGAAGGACTTAGGTTCGCTTGAAACAACCTCGCCTATAACAAAGCCCACTCGGTTGGGGGTCCATCTGCCAGCAATCAATCAGAACGAACCAGAGAGATTCAACTGATTGCAACATATTCACGGGATGCGAATATTACGTTTCACAAGGGTGCACCGGCTTGATAAAAATGAATACGACTGGTTACACGTTTTCCAAAATAATCTGACCGCAGTTTAGTTATATTCACAAAGGACTTAAGGCAGAGATGACAACGCATGGAACTGCTCTTGGAGTCAAAGGTCAACTTCCCACCATCTATGTAGTGAGCGCGCCTTCAAGGAGCTCTGCTGTGTTGTGTTTGCTGGGAATAAGACGAAGATGAATCAACAGAGTGTCTACGTGTCAGAGAGAGGGAGGGAGGAGAGGGGGTGAGGGGAGAGAGAGAGAGAGAGAGAGAGAGAGGGTGGGAGGAGAGAGAGAGGGTGGGAGAGAGAGAGAGAGAGAGAGAGGGAGGGAGGGAGGTAGAAGGAGAGATAGGGAGGGAGGAGGGAGAGAGGAAGAGGGAGGGGGGAGAGAGGGAGAGAGAGAGAGAGGGTGGGAGGAGAGAGAAATAGCAGGTGTCGGGATGCAATGAATAAAGATCGGGTGAGACTCCCCTCCTCCCTTGCTCAGCCTCTCTCTCTCTCTCTTTCCTCCTACCTTGCTCAGCCTCTCTCTCTCTCTCTTTCCTCCTACCTTGCTCAGCCTCTCTCTCTCTCTCTTTCCTCCTACCTTGCTCAGCCTCTCTCTCTCTCTCTTTCCTCCTACCTTGCTCAGCCTCTCTCTCTTTCCTCCTCCTCCGCCATGCATGTGATGACGGCGAGACTGACTGGATCACCGGAGCGATGGATTTTAGTCACTTTCACCAGCAACCAAACGGAAACAGCAGCAGCACTGACGTAAACCATCCGCCACGGAACCGGAGCAGCTGTACTCACAGAACAAACGGGACGCGGACCTGGGCCGATATCTTTTCTCAGTATTTCCACTGAAAACCACAGGAAGGAAACAGACTATCAGAATGGAGTAAGGATGTCGACGGAATATTCTTTCAGCGTCAGACTTTAAATTTGAATCAATTTCTGGGGAAACTGTGCCAGCAGCATCGCAAATTGAGATGCGTTTAGACAGCAGAGTTCTGTTCCAACTTGCTGCAGGGTGCCGCATCGCCTGACTGCTTAATGTAGGATAGTGACATGTTTTCCTGGCAATTGTAGACATAAGAGCATATAGGGGTGGGGGTGGGTGGTATAGCGGCTGTTTGATGAGGTTGGACTACCAAGACAACCGACAGGCTGGATGCAATTGGAAGCTGAGCCTGTGATAGCATGTTGCTCCTAGAGTCAGTTTAACAAACAAAAAACAAAGGTTGTTGTTTTGATTTTCTTTAGGGAGAACAACATTATCAGAATGAATGGAACGAGTGGAAAGTTCAAGTGAAATGCCCCACACAGGTGGAATGGCTCTGCCCAGAAAGTGAATAAGAGCTTGGGGAGCACTGAGCACCACAGCCCCCCCCCCCCTCCCTGAATACCAGCTGTCATTAGAAATCTTCAGAGGAACTCCAAAGATCTAGAATCAGGCTACTTTGGGTGACACAGTCACAGTTGACAAATTAGTTGTCTTTGTCATTATACCTCCTCCTGTTTGTGTCCTTTAAGTTGTAGTGGTTGTTACAGGAACGATGACTCACTTACAGGCTGGCCTGTCCCCAGAAACCCTGGAGAAAGCCAAGGTGGAGCTGAGAGAGACTCCAGACACTCTTCATCAGGACATCCAGGAAGTAAGGGACATGATCATCACTCGTCCAGATATTGGCTTCCTCAGGACAGATGATCTGTTTATCTTACGCTTTCTCAGAGCACGGAAGTTTAACCATTTCGAGGCTTTTCGGTTGTTGGCTCAGTACTTTGAGTACCGGCAGCAGAACTTGGATATGTTTAAGAACCTCAAGCCCACCGACCCAGGCATCAAACAGGCTCTCAAAGACGGGTTTCCCGGAGTGTTGGCAAACTTGGACAGATTTGGGAGAAAAATCCTCGTTCTGTTCGCAGCAAATTGGGACCAGAGCAGGTAGGTTTGTTGGGTTCACAGTTGGATCACACTAGATGTTCTGTCAGAACGAGGAAACACTGAACACTGCATAGATCATCATGGACATCTGCACCCAAATGTTCTCATCCATCCACATCCCTGACATAAGAGACATGAGCCTTGAACTAAATACCCAACTAAATATCGCTTCTAGTTTTGAGCATGTACGACCACAGTCAGTGATTTTCTTTTACACTACAAAATTATTATACCTAAATGTTCAAATACATCTCTCTCTGTCTCTCTCTCTATCTCTCTCTCCCTCTCCCTCTCTATGTCTTTCTGTCCTACTCTTTCTGGTTTTTGTGTTGCTTTTTCGAGCCCCTCCTCCTCTATAGACCTCCATCTCATCCTTCCACCCTTGTACCAGGGCGTTCTCCTGACGTCATGTCCTCCTCCGCCAGGTACACGTTTGTGGACATCCTGAGAGCCATCCTGCTGTCCCTGGAGTCCATGATAGAAGACCCAGAGCTTCAGGTCAACGGCTTCGTCCTGATCATTGACTGGAGCAACTTCACCTTCAAACAGGCCTCCAAACTCACCCCCAGTATGCTGAGGTTGGCTATAGAGGGTCTACAGGTAAGTCAGACATTCTGTCGTGCATTTCGGGTGCTCCAGGGTTTTTTAGATGGTTTATACCAGGGATCGGCAACCCTGGTCCTAGGGAGCCACTGTCCTGAAGGTTTTACATTTATATTAACATTTGTTCATTTAGCAGATACTTATATCCAAAGGGACTTCCAAGAGAGAGCTTTGCAAAAGAGCATCGGTCACTGATCATAGCAACATGATAGACCCCAAACATAGCAGGTTTATAGATTATGAAACATACATCATGAGAAGCCAATAAGGCCAGCTAAATATTTCTTTTAGTTCTGAGCATGTCTGTTTAGATGTTTCCCTGCTCCAGCACACCTGATTCTAATGAATGGGTTGTTATCAAGCTCTGTGGAAGCCTCATAACGACCCATTCATTAGAATCAGGTGTGCTGGAGCAGGGACACATCCAAAATATTCAGGACAGTGGCTCTTGAGGACCAGGGTTGCCCACCCCTGGTTTAGACAAAGTAAGTCTACTGAATGTCTGTGCTTATGTTGCGCAACACCCTAGAACACTGTGATGCCAGAACACTGTGATGCTAGAACACTGTGATGCTTTAACACTGTGATGCTAGAACACTGTGATGCTAGAACACTGTGATGCTAGAACACTGTGATGCTAGAACACTGTGATGCTTTAACACTGTGATGCTAGAACACTGTGATGCTAGAACACTGTGATGCTAGAACACTGTGATGCTTTAACACTGTGATGCTAGAACACTGTGATGCTAGAACACTGTGATGCTAGAACATTGTGATGCTTTAACACTGTGATGCTAGAACACTGTGATGCTAGAACACTGTGATGCTTTAACACTGTGATGCTAGAACACTGTGATGCTAGAAGCCTTCTACCCTAGAACACTCCACCCTAGAACAGTGTGATGCTTGAACACTGTGAAGCTAGAACACTGTGATGCTGGAACCCTTCAACCCTAGAACACTGTGATGCTTGAACACTGTGATGCTAAAACATGGTGATGCTAGAACGCTCCACTCTTGAACACTGTGATGCTAGAACACTGTGATGCTAGAACACTGTGATGCTTTTTCGTTTACGTTTAAATCTACGGAACGTCTCTAGTTTTGGGTCTAGTTTTGTTGAGACAACACATCACGTTAGAAGCGGTAAGAGACAGGCTGCTGGAGGTCAGTTTGAGGTGCAGCATGTCCAGCTCTACTCGTTCATGATGCTGCAGCTCTTATGGCCTCTAGGTCCGCCTCAGTGTGAGGCCCATATGAGGTCATAACACGCTCTCCAGACACAGATTACAGTGTGAATAATGGATGACAGCTATTAGTCACAAACACTCTGGGGCTCTCAAACACACGGGGGGAAAAGATGTAAACAAACATAACCAGAAATCTTTAGCTGATGATGAAATCAAGGACAGAATCAACAGATTGATGTGCGACGGTAGTGTGTGTGTGTTAGAGTGTGTCTGTTAGAGTGCGTGTCTGTTAGAGTGCGTGTCTGTTAGTGTATGCCTGTTAGAGTGTGTGTCTGTTAGAGTGTGTGTCTGGTACAGTGTCTGTCTATTACAGTGCTTGAATGTGTGTGTGTCTCCGTGGAGCACGAGTGAATCTGCCATCTGTGGGTGGGCATCGGTGTGTGTATGCATATGTGCGCAAATGCCTGTGTGTGTGCGAATGCCTGTGTGTGTGTGCGAATGCCTGTGTGTGTGTGCGAATGCCTGTGTGTGTGCGAACGCACACGTGTGTGTGTGTGTGTGGGCTCCACAGCATCTGATCTCAGTCGGTTTATCATTTCCTTGTTGTTGTGGCTGGTGGGCGTCTCACTCCCAGCTAGCATGGCACACTTGATCTGGGTGGTCTTGCTGTTTCGCACCCTGGCTGACTACAGCTCGGAGCTCCCAGCCTCCTAACAGATTCCAGCAGATTACACAGGACTCTGAGATTTACAAGGAGAAATTGAGATTTACTCCAGAATATATTCACTAAATCTCTGAACTACCTCTGTGGAGCCAGATGGATTATTTACCTCACGTGTTTACGTGTGTTTAAACTGTGATACAGGCTTACTATCGTTTGCAACAGACTTGTAGTTGTTGATAATTGTAAATTCCCAAGGGCACAAATTTGCCACACCAGTTTCCTGTGTATCTAGTAGGTACTGATAGATGATAGAGATGAACCAGGACTGTTAGGTCTGTGTGTGTGTTTGTGTGTATTCCTGGCAAATCAATATAAGGAACCAGAAGCTTGGTGTGAGCAAATGATGCTTTCCTTGGTTTCCCTCAAACAATGCTTTGTTAGAGAATAGAGCTTTATGCCCTTTCTTCATCTCACCCATCCATTCCCCCTGCCTCCTCTTCCTTTCTATCTTCCGTTTTTTTTTTACCTACCTTAATTCTCTTTCTCTCTCGCTCTCTATCTCTATTTCTACCTCTCTCTCTCTGTCTCTCTCACACCTGTATTTTAACGCTTTCCTCCCACCTCACCCCTCTCTCCACTTTCCATTTCTCTCTCCTCCCAATGATTTCTTTTTTCCCCACTCACCATGTTCCTCTCTCCTCCCCCATGTCTTGATCTTTTTCCCCCCTCTCTCCCCTCCTCTCTCCCACCCTCTCTCTCCCCCAATCTCTCCCACCCCTCTCTCTCCCCTCATCCCCTCCTCCTCTGACTCCTCTTTTGTCCATCTTTAGTCTAAAGAAATACTGAATGTTTAGCAGCCAATCACCACTCAACCAGCTCCCAGCCCCACCCCCATCCACCACTGCCCCCGCCCCTTTCATCCCTCCCCCACGCTGAGTTTCCGTGGCAACCTGTCCGAGCACCATCCGCTCCTCTCTCTCCAGATGGGCTCCTCTCAAAGGGAGAAATGCTTGTCTGCCTCTCTCTCTCCCTCTGAGAGCCTGGTTAGAGGAAGCCTGAGCGTGTTGGCTTAACACAGGCCCAGGGAAGGACAGCGATCTGTTGGGGGTTGGTCAGCATATTCCAGCAGTGTGTGGGCTTTCGACAGCTGGGGCAAAATTTAGGGGAAGACTCCCAATATTTGGGTGCTTTAGGTATTTTTGTTGGCAATGTTTTCTTTTCAGTTGAACAGTTGCAAATAATTATATATTCTTTGAGTTTTCTGCTCTGTAGTCATCTATCCTTACATAACTCATTCAAATTCATATCTTCTGAGTGGATGACTTAAAACCCATTATCATTGGGCTCAATCAATCATGGAATATAATCATTTGAGATGGTGACACATTATTGAAATGCTCTTGTGCAACCAGATTCAGTGTGACCAAATCCTCATCAGCGCTAATGGTGAGTCTGTCACAAGGGTAATTGGGGACGTGAGAGAGGAGGATTGTGCTGGAGCCAGCTATCTTTAGACCTGATTTTTTGAGCTCCCTATAAAGTATTCATGCTGCACTGACTAGTTAGGTGGGGGAGGGGGAGGTGGGGGGTTGTCTGTAGGTGTGTAGTTGGGAAGATGCTAGCTGCTAGCTGTCCATTCACAACATACAGCAAGGTGTTAGTATATTTATGAGACTCAGCACATGCTGAAAGGAGTAAGACTCTTCAGGGGGAGGTGTTTATGAGTAAGGGGATTCAAGTGGAAATGATTCAGGGGGAGATGGTTCAGGGGAAGGTGTTTATGAGTAAGGGGATTCAAGTGGAAATGATTCAGGGGGAGATGGTTCAGGGGAAGGTGTTTATGAGTTAGGGGATTCAAGTGGAAATGATTCAGGAGGAGATGATTCAGGGGGAGGTGTTTGAGGGGAGGTGTTTCAGGATGGGGTGTATCAGGATGGGGGGGTTTCAGGATGGGGTGTATCAGGATGGGGTGTTTCAGGGGAGGTGTTTCAGGATGGGGTGTATCAGGATGAGGTGTTTCAGGATGGAGTGTTTCTGGGGGAGTCAGTTTCTGGGATTCAGATTGAGCTGCTTTGAGAGTGAGGTCTGTCAGTTGTTACCCCTGATCTTTCTTTAGCCCCATTTCCCTCATGATAGTTACTATAGTATGTACTGAGAACACTATACTGCACACTGGGTCTGGTTCTGTGTGTCTGATGGTATGGAGTAAGGTTCTGTCTGTTTTTCTGTTGTCAATTTCCTGTTGTGTATCTTATATGTTTTGTACTTCCTGTATTAGCAGACCCCATCACAGTGGGGGATGATAATAAAGCACATTCTTCACTTCAGGCTATGGGATCTTTCTATTTATTTTTTTATTTTATTTTTTTGAAGCATCTCTACTAAATGGATGCTTTTCTCTTCGTTTTTCTGCTACGGGAAGGGTTCACTCATGCTTTGCCAATGACTTATGACAGGAGCAGAACAGGGACTATAAACTGGGCAGTCAGGACTCTGAAAAAGATGTTCTCATCAGCCCTGGAAATAAAGAGGAAAGAGAGGGAGAAGGAAGAGAGAGAGAGAGAGAGAGCAAGTGAGTTCTAATGTGAAGGAGGAGGTAGAGGGTGGAATGGGAAAGAGAGAGAGAGAGAGAGAGGGAGCAAGAGAGAAAAAAAGAGAGCAGGAGACAGATATAGATAGAGGAAAGGAGCAAGAGATTCAGCATCCATAACGTCAAGTTGTCAGTGGTGGTAAAAAGTTCAGTAACAGCTTCACATCCTTGATGTAGACTACCCAGATACCTCAAGATCACTACGCCCTTGATCTTTATATTCATGAATGAATGTGCCAGATTCAATCCAAACCACCCAAGTTTAGATGACAACTAAACTAGCTCCCTGTCTTGTGCTGGGTCATACTGCGTAGAGTTCAAACGTCACATCTTATCAGAGGGTAAAAAGATGGGCAAGGCATGTCATCTGAGTGTCCTTGTGAGTAGACTCACAGTCAAATACGCACACACAGTGACAGACAGTTACACAGACATACACCAAGTGACAGAGACACGCAAACACACACAGACAGACGCACAAACGCACACCCAGTGACACAGACACACGGTGACACACAAACACTCATAGCGACACACGTATTCTCCCAGTGACATGTAGCAAACTGTGACTGTTAATCTCCCAGTGTTGGGGTTCTGCCAGTGTGTGTGTTAGTGTGTTCACTGAGAGGACTGGACAGGGAAAGGCTTCATTGGGTTTTGTGGCGCTAGCCGTCTCTGGTCCACAGTGTTACACAGACAGCAAAACAGAACACACTAATCTGCCCGGCAACCGTGATGCCCATCATGGACTCTCTTTGAACCTGGGCCTATTTGTGAATGGTGTTTTTCTCCCCTCCTCAGTAAAGTCTTGTATTGTGACGCTTCATCCGCTCTTATACTGGAATGGAACTGGACCTCCTTAGAGACAAATAGGAAAGACTGAAACAACTGGAATCCGTTGCTAACTGAGTACTGTGAATTCTGTGATATAGATAAAGATATGATATGATAAAGAGAGTCCTGCTGCCATTGGCTGTGCTCCTGGTCATGTAGAGAGGCCTGCTACCATTGGCTGTGCTCCTGGTTATGTAGAGAGGCCTGCTACCATTGGCTGTTCTCCTGGTCATGTAGAGAGGCCTGCTACCATTGGCTGTTCTCCTGGTTATGTAGAGAGGCCTGCTACCATTGACTGTGCTCCTGGTTATGTAGAGAGGCCTGCTACCATTGGTTGTTCTCCTGGTCATGTAGAGAGGCCTGCTACCATTGGCTGTGCTCCTGGTTATGTAGAGAGGCCTGCTACCATTGGCTGTGCTCCTGGTCATGTAGAGAGGCCTGCTACCATTGGCTGTGCTCCTTTTTATGTAGAGAGGCCTGCTACCATTGGCTGTGCTCCTGGTCATGTGGAGTGGCCTGCTACCATTGGCTGTGCTCCTTTTTATGTAGAGAGGCCTGCTACCATTGGCTGTGCTCCTGGTCATGTGGAGAGGCCTGCTACCATTGGCTGTGCTCCTGGTCATGTAGAGAGGCCTGCTACCATTGGCTGTGCTCCTGGTCATGTGGAGAGGCCTGCTACCATTGGCTGTGCTCCTGGTTATGTAGAGATGCCTGCTACCATTGGCTGTGCTTTTGGTCATGTAGAGAGGCCTGCTACCATTGGCTGTGCTCCTGGTCATGTGGAGAGGCCTGCTACCATTGGCTGTGCTCCTGGTCATGTAGAGAGGCCTGCTACCATTGGCTGTGCTCCTGGTCATGTAGAGAGGCCTGCTACCATTGGATTCTGGTATGTGGAGGAGCTGATAGGCAGGGAGGGAGTTCTGCCCTGCTGGCTGAAGAGGTTCAGCGTAGCACGTTAATGAAGAAATCTCCACAGGAGGCCTTTTTCTTTAGGAACACAAGTCTAAACCTCTTCAACTAAGAATCTGTCATGTCTGTGAAATTAAATATATCATCTGATGAATACAGTTTCAAAACTAAAGCGTTGTGTGTGGAGAGATTTGAAATCCTATAATTAGCTAATAACAAAAAACTATGCGAAATCCTTGTGAAAGTCTAAAACCTTTTTGATGTCAGGAAAAGGAGATTGAAGGCTTCAATAAGTTAACACAGGAGCACTTTGTTACTGTCTGTCGTTAGTAATGAGTTTTGAGCTGGAAGTGGAATCCTGTTGGGTTTTAAAATGGTTTTATTGTTCACATAAAAAGACATCCTTGTTTATCGGCTTCTGCTGTTAAATTAGTGTCAGTCAGAGGTTTTTCATCCTTCAATTTTCCTGTTTTCTTTATTGCATTTAAAAGCCTGTTTTCTGTCAGTAGTGTACATTATGTGTCTATAATAACCAAACTCTTCCCATGGTGCATTGTGAGATTGGGGTGTCGCAGACGGTACTATCCTGACTTAGATTCATGTTTTACATACATGTTTTTTGTCTCCTCATCTTTATCATCATCAGGCAGACTTATGTCACACTATAATCCCAGCATCTGTTGCACTGCAATCAAAGTATGACTAACGCTTGTGAGGTCATAAAACTATCCACTGAGTAGTAATGCACTTTCATAAATGCTCTGCTACTGTACTCTACTCTACTCTGCTGTGCTATACTATACTCTTGCACTCTGCCTGGTGAAGCCCAAATAATGGTTGTTTAGTTGAACTGCACAGTGTAACTATGTTCCTGTAATGGGCCCAGTGATTTGGTGACACCTGTGTTTTTCTACCTGTTTGTGTCTTCATGTCTCCAGGACAGTTTTCCAGCCAGGTTCGGAGGCATCCACTTTGTGAACCAGCCCTGGTACATCCACGCTCTGTACACTGTCATACGAGCCTTCCTCAAGGACAAGACAAGGAAACGGGTGAGACTGCTGGAGCGGATACAGGGAGCGTTACGGTTAGGGGGGGGGAAATGTTTGTCTGTTTGGTAATTGGGTGAAAGGTTTGGAGTGTCAGAGTGTCTGTGTTAATTTATGGTTCCTTCAACATGAGGGGTGTAAAAGTCTCCATTTAGGGTTAAGGTTACCTTGACTGCAAATTTGAGAAGAACAAATACCAGTACCAGAAAATGAGAGGGACACCTTTAATGACACACACTCTCATGGGAATAGATCACCTTTAACCTCTGTGAACACACATCGCATTGCTGCTATCAATGCATTTCAAAGACCCCGCACAGTCACAGGCCTTTCCTCTCATCAACACTTCTTGTGTCCCAGATCTTCATGCACGGTAACAACCTGAACAGCCTCCACCAGCTCCTCCACCCTGAGATCCTGCCCTCTGAGCTGGGGGGCATGCTACCCCCCTATGACATGGGCACCTGGGCCCGCACACTGCTGGAGCATGCTTACGATGAGGACACAGACTACTGCCCAGAGTCCTACACCCTGTCAGCCCAGGACCTGGAACGAGACCTGGAGAAGGATCTGTCCCCCAAGACCATGAAGAGGTAGGACAGCTAGGATGTTCATATGTTCAAACTAGGCCGCTGAGAAAAAGCCTGGATTATTAGTTGGATGTGTGCGTGCGTCTGCAGGGAAAGGCTACTCATCATACTAGCGAGCTTCACTGAACCGCCTCCACATCAGCTGCTGTACATTTATGTGACACAGATATTTTTTTCCGTTGCCAATCTGACAAATGAGGCTTGTAGAACAGACTGTGTGTGTGTGTTTCAAGAGTCCATTGTGTCAGTGAGCGAGTGTGTCTGTGTGTGTGTATGTGTGCATATGTGCTCTGTCATCAGCCGTCGCTCAGTGCTGCTTGAGAACGCTCTACCTTATAGAGCGTGAGGGAATGTAAAGGAGTGATATCTGTGGCCTTGGGCACCAGTCCTGCTGTATGGGGCCAGAGTTTGAGAGAGAGACCTGCTAGAACCCCCTGCTAATGTGTCAAATCATTCTACTTCTAAAACATGCTGCTGTTGTATCATTTCATCTTGGTTCTAGAACATGCTGCTGTTATGTCATATCATTCTGGTTCTAGAACACCCTGCTAATCATCCTGATTCTAGAACATGCTGCTGTTGTATCATATCATCTTGGTTTTAGAACATTCCGCTATTGTATCATATCATCTTGGTTCTAGAACACCCTGCTATTGTATCATAGTACCTTGGTTCTAGAACATGCTGCTGTTGTCTCGTATCATTGTGGTTCTAGAGCATCCTGATATTGTATCATATCATCTTGGTTCTAGAACATCCTGCTATTGTATCATATCATCTTGGTTTTAGAACATGCTGCTATTGTATCATAGTACCTTGCTTCTAGAACATGCTGCTGTTGTCTCGTATCATTGTGGTTCTTCAGCATTCTGATATTGTATCATATCATCTTGGTTCTAGAACACCCTGCAATTGTATCATATCACTCCGATTCTAGGACACCCTGCTATTGTATCATATCACCCTGGTTCTAGGACACCCTGCTATTAATACGAGGCGACACACAGCTGTCTGCTCTAGCCGCTCTGGTCTCCACTGACATCAGAACCCAGCAGACACAAAGGTCAGGAGGACTAGCTTGCCTCATACGGTACATTAGCTCATTAAAACACAGCACACACACGTCACTGGAGACTACTTGCAGTGTGTGTGTGTGTGTCTGTGCAGAGGTCTCCTCCCGCATGTGTGTCAGTGTAATAATCGATGCCTTCATAAAGGTAGCGGCTGTATAAAACTCTAATGTTCATCTCCGACTGTCATCAATCTGAGCTGCAAAATCTCAGACGTTTGTCACCCTCCTGAGTGAACTTGCTGTACTAACTCAACATTATTAGCTTTGGCCTCAGTCTCTGGCAAAGGTGAAACTGTGTGTGTGTGTTATGTGTTTGTGTGTTTGTGTGTGTGTGTTTGTGTGTGTATTCCCCCGTAATGGGTTGTAGTTGTGCTGCTCTTATGTCCGTTATGAAGGTGCTGTGTCTCTGTCACAGCAGACACTGGAGAGCATGTTGGCCTAGATCTCTGACCGTCTGATAAACGCTAGCCTAGCTCTCTCTGCCCAAAGCAGCTTAAGCCTCTATTACAGGAATCCATCTCATGTAGGTTAAAGACACAGTGTCCCAGAGTCACATTTTCTGATAAAGCAACCTTATGGTTCTGAATGCGTCAGGCAATGTACTTTCTCATTGTGTGAGGGGATTGGTTTTGATAATGGTTTTTTCTGTCTGCCTCTCCTTTCCTCTGGCTATCATTTTGTTTCTCTCCCTCTCTCTTTCGCTGAATGAGTTTCTTTCCTCACCCCCCCCCCCCCACACACACACACACACACACACACATTCTCCCTCCTCTTCACCCTCTCGTGGGTGTGTTCCAGTGTGCCTGTGTGTGTATGCACGTATCTGTGTTTACAGTGCATATTGGACATGACCTAAGGTCTCTATGAAATGTCATGCTAAGGGATTTTTGAGCTGCATTTATACAACCAATCTTCGCTGACCTTGATCTGAGCCTTGTGTTGTGTTGCACCATTCCCGATCCGCTCCTTCATCCCACCCTCCAGCTCCTCCTCCCTCCTCTTCCTGACCCTCCATCACATCGTTCTCCTCACTGTCCAAATACCCCCCCCCTCCTCCTTCTCCTGCATCTCTTTCTCCTCATCATCCTTCCTTTTCTAGTGTAGAGCTCCTATGCACAGTATCAGGACTTCTGGTGTACCAGAGCTGGTTCAGTGACTACATCACATTTACATTTATTTATTTAGCAGACGCTTTTATCCAAAGCGACTTCCAAGAAAGAGCTTTATAAAAGAGCATCGGTCACTGATCATAACAACGAGATAGTCCCCAAACATAGCGGGTAGTCAGATTATAAAACATACATTGTGTGAAACCAAACAAGTGCCAAAGGGAAGAGCCAGAAAGAGCTTTCAGTTAAACAAGTCACATTTAAATAACATGAACCTCAAACGTGCAATAGTGTACCTGTATTAACCCAACATGATTCTCAGTTTTGGTCCTGCCGGCTATTGAGGACCACCACTTTCTTTTAGACAGCCTCAGAGGTTCCACCATGACAGTAGTCCTGGTTTAAGAAGGTTGAACTGGTGTTGGTTCCCTGGCCAGTGATCATCTCTAACAGCAGCCGTGTTTCTTTCATGTTCTCCAGGTCTCAGTCGGTGGTAGAACCCGGAGTTCTGAAACGACCAGACAAGGTCAAGAGGGAAGAGGAGAACATGCAGCCTCTGTTGTCTCTGGACTAAACGGTTCCACCACACACACACACACACACACACACACATCAACACACACACACACATCAACACACACACACATCAACACACACACACACATCAACACACATATACAGTATATGCATACCCACATATATGCATACAAACACACACCCCTTTGCCCTCAGACTGTGATTAGAGGGCAAAGCACTATCAGACACCTCAAAGACAAAAACACAGAGGGAGGGAGACGGTAAACCTGGATAAATGGTCTGGAGAGAGGGGCCATCTAGACAATAATTCACTTTCCAGATGGGTTGAGATCAAAGAACAGCAACAGTACACTCTGAGGTTATCTGTTATGTAATTATTATTGTCAAGTGCCAATTCTGAACTGTAAAGTAACTCCTATTTTATTGTGAAGTCCTGAGAAGTTGGGAGAGGATGTTACCTCTAACGGGAGTTCTAGATGTTCAGCTACCCGGGAAGTGAGTCTGTGCAGTGAGCGATGGAGTAGCACACAACTGTGAGGTGATCCTACTTCATTGGGACTTGGTACTGTTTGACTGGGGGGACTGGGCTGAGGGGGACTGGGCTTGGGAGGCTGTGCAAGGGGGGCTGGGCTGGGGGCTGTGCTGGGGGGGGGCTGTGCTAAGGGGGGCTGGGAGGGAGGGATAGGAGGGAGAGATGGGAGTGTCGATACGCTATTTCAGAATGTTTCTATCTTGCAAGTGCAGCTCAGGATTAGTTTAATACCAAGCTTCTGTCTTCAAACAGGATGGATAGTAGGGAGGGTGTGGAGATGGCTGTAAAAACTGAAAACTCTAACTGGATTCAGAGCAGATGTACAGGGTTCTCCCAACTAAAGCAAACCCCCTTTACTAAAAAGCAAACAAACATAACAACAAGCTAGTGCTCTTGCAAAGCCATTTGGGTGGTTCTATGTTCATAGTTGGGTATTTCACGCTGTTCTTTCAAACGATAGAAACATTTATTGCGGGTGAATATTTTATATATAAAACACTGTAATATGTGCCACTCACATCTTATTCAAGCTGAGAACAATGCCATTGGTAAAACAACAAACAAACTGCCTATCTACATGCTTCTACTTAACCCATGCAGTTGGTAATCGTTTAATAATCTTCTAGATGGATAAACGTCTGATAATGTTAGGAGGGGATCTCGTCTTTGTGTCATGTGGTTCTTGAAAAACGTGTTCTTGTGTAAGGTGTGTTTTGATTTGAGAATGCCTCAAGAACCGAGGAGGGTTCTGGGTTCCCTGTCAGACGTTCTGTCAGCACGCCTCTTCACAGTCAAGAGTGTCACTTGAAATGTATTTAGAGACAGTTACAGTGTTAAGGGATAAAAACACATAATATTTTATGCTGGCGATGAATTTAACATGTGTGCGGGGAATTGGATGGAAACCTACAGCAGACAGACTTTAATCCATGTGGTTCAAATTGAGACAGAGATTGGAGATGTGCTTCAGTCAAATTCAGTGGTGACTCAAAATACTACTAGACCTAGTCAATCTGTATTCCTTTTAGGCACACACTGTCTGTCTGCCTACCTGTCTGCCTGCTGTTTTGTCTGCCTGTCTGTCGTTGGTAAGATCTGCTGTTAGGTACAGCAGCATTACTTTACTGCTGTTAGGTAAAGTAATGCTGTGACTTAGTTGCAGAGGGTCCTTTATGTATCCTAAGAGGGAAGCTTTGGTGTCCCAGCAGACAAGGACAGTTAACAGTCTAAAGGAAGTGGTCATGGATCTGTCCACATCCATCAGATGGTGTTGTATTTATGTGTGACTCTAGTCAAGGTATTTAGATCCAGTAGTCTGTGGTCTGACCTGTAGTGTTTAATCTGAGCTGTTGTGATTGTCTAGCTTGGATCAGCGTTCTGTGAAGGACGCTGATTCAGCTTTCGCAGTCGACTCAGCAGGGATGTTATTCTGCTGTTTCATTCACCTCCGTTATAACACATCAACAGATCAAACCAAGACGCTTCATTTTAATATGTTTTTATCCTTTACAATGGAGCTTTAATCCATCGCTAACTCGATCGGATGATTTAATTGACGGTAACCCTGGTAACAGCCTTTGGTGGAATCTGTTTTCATGAATCAGTATTTGGAACATATTTCCAGCCTCCTATCTTCTCATCTCAACCAAAGCCACCGAAACTGATCAAAGACAAAAGCGATCTTTGCTTAACTGTATTTATACAAAATGTTTTTTTTTGTGTGTTATAATTTATGTGTTAATTTATTATGTTTAAGTGGATACATCACCTTGATTTTTTTATTGAAGCTTTTTGCTTGTGTGTTTTTCACTTTGATTGTATATATCATGTAGAAACAAAGAGCTGGTCTGATGACACACCATTCAGAACATCAAGTGTGTGGACAGGTATTCTACTGTACATGTTTAAATGTCCCTAAAAGACAACTTGACGAAATAAACCACGTACCTGAATCAAACACGAGCAAGCAACGCAGTAAATATGGACATGTTATCATTTGCCATTAACTCTCTATTTACGGTCTGTAAACTCTGTTAGAAATGTTGAAACAACAACAAAGATTCATACAGTCGCTGTACATATCAAATTCTGTGGTCGTTAATTAGAACGTAATTACAAAGTACCACTTAACTTCCAGTAGACTGTGACTAATAGGTGGTGCCTTTACAAGAAGAAAATCATCAGATATAAATTGGAGCAGGAGGATCCTGCTCTGAGAAACTGATAAAGCACATGTGTAAAGCAAATGTGGAAGTGTAGCTATGATGGTGTTGGGATTAGGAGCACAAGAGGTTCTGACCCACAGCCTGTCTGCTATACAACCTCAGAAAACCTCCAGACTGAGTTATTAGAGCTACAGCATGTGTGTGTGTGTGTGTGTGTGTGTGTGTGTGTGTGTGTGTGTGTGTGTGTGTGTGAGAGTGTGTGTGTGTGTGTGTGTGTGTGTGTGTGTGTGTGTGTGTGTGTGTGTGTGTAGAGATAGAGATATGTTTAACAGGAAGTATGGCAGAATGATTTGCTACCTCAGCAGCTGACTCTCTTCATCCCACTGCTGTGTGGAAAGAAAAGGACAAACGCACATTGACACACACACACACACACACACACACACACACACAGACACCAACACACACTCTCTGGATCTCAGTCTCACTCTCTTTTGTCTCTCTGACACACATATAGACACCCACACAAACACACACAAACACACTGGCAACCCCTGACTGTCAACACACCCAGCATCAAACTGCCAGTCTTACTGCATTATTCAGTGAGAAATACTTCCCTTACGTTCCACATGATCACAATGGCGCAGTCTGATTGGCTGGGAGGGGCCTCTAAACGGTTGAACAGATGTGACATGATTCTGTGTGCATGAAGAGTGAGCTGGATATTCCATATCCTGTTCCGTATTCCTAAAAATGACCCATCAGCCACACTCCTGTCAGCAGTGAGGTGAGGCCAAGACCCTGGTGCGTCACAGGAAGGGAAGAGTCTACGGTCTGTGGCTGAGACGGAACTGAATATAACACCCTCCACATCCATCTCCATTTCCATCTCTGTCCAATCTCTGTTTAGGTGTGTTTGTTTCGGTTTCAATCTCCGTGCTGCCCTCCACGGTTTGCCAGAGGTGGGAGGTGTCAGTGTTAATTCAACAGGAGGCTTCATCTTTCCCACCCCCCCCTCCTCAGGACTCAGCAGCTCACATATGTTGTGCCTTAACCTCTGGTTGGCTGGCTGGATGGCTCAGGGGTAGAAGACCAATCCCCTGTCAAGCTTGCTGACTGAATGGACATATTCCTGCCTGATTGGCTGGTTGACTGGATGGCTGGCTACGTGATTGTCCAGCATGCGTTTTTACTTGCGACACCTTGCTGTCATGGTGACTAACTCATCCATGCACCATATCTGTCACACAGACCAGCACTAACGGAGACTCGAGGGACTTACCGAGATGGGGATGGTGTTCACACACACACACGCATGCACACAAGCACACACATGCACACTCACACACACACATGCACCCTCACACACACACAGGCGCATAGTCCTACTCGTCTTAAAGCTGTGTGAGTCTATTTAAGAAGGCCCTAATGAGAATTAAGCTCTAAATAGTGTCACATCACACAGCATTTAGGTATTTCGCTTCCAGATTAACAAAATGGGTTTTAACCACTTAAATTAGTCTTAAGGAATAATTCTCTGAAGCAGTCAGACCTTGTCCTTAATCACACTGAGTGGTACAGATGAGATTGAGATGGCTGCAGAGGTGCAGTGAAGCGTATCAATACACTAAGAGCCAGACCCATTCCTGGGGGACTGACAGGAAGGGGAGGAGCTGGACATGGATGATGGAGGATGGACATGGCCCACCAATCAGGTGAACCAGTGTGATCAAATGGGATTCATTCATTTCCCAATAACAGGACCACTGCAGGTGTCAGTCAAAATCAACCACAGCCAAAAACGTGATGAAACTCCTTTATTGTATTTGGGACTTTGTGTAGCAATCACATTGCGTTGTGATTTGAAGGCCACATAATGTCAAAAAAATGACAAGACAAAAAACAATTGATGAAGAGATTCTTCGGTTTGTACATTTTTGGGGTCTGAGTGTCAAAGAAAACACACACAATTTTGTTCCAGCTAAGGACTTCATGCAGTGATCAGCGCTTCAGTAGACAAAGAGCGGCTGTTAATCAAATATACGGGATCAAATAGCTTCAAAATTAAGGCTATCAGAAACTGCGAGTGTATGATTAATGAACTGAGAATATGGCAAGATTGAACAAAATAGTTTAACATTCAATTAAACCTAACAGGTACATTCTGTGCTACAAACAGGCATTGTATGTCAAAGCAGCTCTCACTCAATTATAGTCTGCAATGGGATTTTACAAGACGTCACATCAGTTGGTGTAGTGTAGTTTGCTGTTAAATACAAGACATGGAGTATGTCTCCAAAATACATTTTTACAGCCTTTTAAAAAGTGTAATTCTTGTCAAATCTATTAACGCAATTCCACTTGAGAATTTGTCAACCTGTGGTTTAAGTGACATCAAACATTGTGTTTAGCTAATATAGGCTAATTGTTTAAATGATATTGGTCATGCATAACACGTTAGAAATCAAAATAAGGATGTAAAAGAAAAGAATCTGTTAAAATAGATACAGTATGTTTTGAATTGTCAGATCCAACACATAATGCATTCATGAGTCATGTCCAGTTCAATTGAGCAGGTTTCGAATTCACACGGTGGTTTGGCCGACTGAGGAGTCGATTCAGATTCATATTCAGATTCAGAATACCCCCCAATGGGGATTAACACCAAACACATCGGCTCCATGTCAGGTTTGAAACCTGGGACAATCGCACGAATCAGTCATCTGAAAGCATCTTAAAGCACTTGAGGCAAATTTTATTTGTCTAGCTCTTGTTCACTGTGGCCACTGATCTCCATGTTTCAGTGGTCCTGGACATTCAGACAGGAGCACGTTGAGGAAGACGTGGCCCATCTGAACAGTAACCAGGGGAGAACCTTCAAAAAGCCAGTGGGATGCAGGAATACACCATAATCCCTGACTCAAACGTGTCGTAAAGTAAACAAGTTACTCTTGATCATGAAGAAGAGAAAGGTAAGACATAGCTAGTGACATTTCTAACAGCTGTCATGAGTAGGTTTTCTTTCAAGTTAATTACTTTGGCATCTTTCAACAAGAGCATTTTCAAATGCTTAGAATACTCATTGCCGAGTCTGCTTGATCATGAAATGTGAAATGTTAATAATAATTGTGTGATAATAATAATACTTTTAAAAAAAGAAAAAGAATCCTGGTTGTTCATTCGTTGGTCTATTATAGACTCTCAGCTGAAATGTGCTTCAAGCTATGAGTCAGAGACATCAACAAAAACAACAACAACATGATCACACAGTCGTGTTCCCTGTGGAAGCAGGAAGAAGCTCCTTCATACACAGGAAGCTCAAAGGCTCTGCTTCCTGTGTCCTACTTCCTCTCCGAGCTCCTAACTTTGCTGCCAACTGAACTGACTGTCTGCCTGGTACTACTTGCTGGATCTTCCCTGCAGTGTGATTAACTGTGTCGATGCAGAAAGTATTTTCTGCAACTGCAGGAAGAATCGGTGAAGATCGTACTGGTCAACAAATTGTCCCTCTAAGGAGGTCTCACACACACTCAGAGCAGCGAGGCATCGTTTGTCCTCGCAGACTGGTACAGTACCGAGCCTCTGCTCTGGTGTGTCTTTATCAGCTTCCCTTCTCTGCTACCAAGGACATCTCTCACACTGTCCAACAGTAGCACGCACATGGTCGTCAAGTATAGTAGAATTATAAGTAGGTATTTTGAATGTCCGTTTGTGTTTCAGTAGGTCATCAAGACTTCTTTAGTCGTCTTTACAGTAGGATTTCAGTAGGATCTGCTGAGAATCGACCCAGCCACACTACTGTCAAAATAAAGGCACTCTTCAAGGCCGTAGTAGGAACATAACAGTCGTGATGTCATCAAATAAGGACAATCGTACGACTGACTCACAAGAATCAAAGTTGGTCAAGTTGTAGTCATGGACAGACTTCGGTCCAGGGTTTCTCTCTCCCAGATAACAAACAGGGTAGCACAACACACACCACCAGTTGTTGACATCACTACCATACTGCAACAACATACGCTACTCCCATCAGCGCGTCGGTTTATGAATGAGTGATGTTTGCATAAGTTTGAAAAAGGCACTGAAGGCTCCATGTCTGACAGGCAGGTCCACCAGATGATGACAGGTCGTCACCTGATGTTACGGTTCCATCACACACAGATACGCTGCCTCATGCTAACCGCTTCAAACCTTCAAAGGTTGCAAACCCTGGAAGAGATGCAAACGCAGCATTCTCCAGTCACACACACGCTCCGCAGCTACACACACACTCTCTCTTTACTGCTTCACACACTGACATTCACACACTCCTCTTAGAGTCCAAAGTTGTTCAGATGAATAGCGTCTACTCCCGTGAGTCATTTCTGCATTTAAAATGTTTCCCATAATCCTTAGCACACATAAACTTCAGGCATTAGGTTGACAGCAGGACATGGTACAGTAAACTAAGAGGACGGTAGATCACTGACATAAGGGCAGGACAGATCCCTCTCCATGATCATTTTGCTGTTTTTGTTTTACATAAATATGGCCAAGAACTGCAAACATGGTGTCTTATGTTGAATAAACACCCTTGTGCTTTTTCAGGGGGGAAAGTAAATCAAATTAATTCATGAATTCAATATCATTGTCTCCATTCACTGTATGTGAAATAAATAATTCAACATATATGCTTAAATTATTCATAGTGCACTTGAATGTTCACAATAAATACACAACCAATTATGGGTGAAGGATACTGGGTTGTAGAAGAGGGCACAAAAATGTGCTTTCCAGTGTCAACATGGTCTCTATGTACATTGCATTTCAGTTTAGTGGTGCACACATTGCTCTGTTCAAACCATGAACATACTTTTGCTTGTGAACAATGTAAGCAAAAAATTATGTATAAATAAATATCATATATATATATAAATAAATAGTGAGATGGATACATTGTTAAACCGTTTTGAAACCGTCCTTGAACAGCTATAAATACAAATAGAGGGGAAGATCTTCTACAGTACTGGACAGTATAGACAGAAGCAGGCCAGGAAACACAACGTTTAAACATGTTCAAAAAGCAGGGAAACTAAATGATGGACTGTACCTTTAAACAGACCTAAAACTGCACGGGAGTTTTCTGAAGGGATCAATAAATAAATGAATAAATAGATCAGCTCTGTCCCTCCTCCTCCCTTTGGTTTCAGTCATTCGCCGTCCTCAGATGTTGCAGTGGAGTCATGAAGAAACCTGCAGCAGAGTGATGAATGTAGACAGCCCCCATGCTGTCTGGAGGCTGGATGGCTAGAAGAGGTGTCAAGGGTCAGGGGTTAGGGGGTCGGCCTACTGGCCCGCCGCCCTAGCTCTGTGCTGCTCCATCATGGCTCTCATGGCTGCTGGGGGCATGACTGGAGGCATGGCAGGAGTGAAGGGTCTTAAAGGGTATTGGGCGTTTTTCCCACCCACGAAAACACACTGGAAGTATCTCTGGCCTGGAAAACAGGAATATTGAAGTGACACATGATTAGATGGATGGATGGATGGATGGATGAAAGAATAGATGACACACAGTAAGTGACAGACTGATATTCTACTAGTGTAAAACCCA
This sequence comes from Neosalanx taihuensis, assembly GCA_030340665.1. Taxonomy (NCBI): domain Eukaryota; kingdom Metazoa; phylum Chordata; class Actinopteri; order Osmeriformes; family Salangidae; genus Neosalanx; species Neosalanx taihuensis. The sequence goes on along the minus strand of CM059299.1, from coordinate 4,995,783 downwards.
TTTGTCTCACCTGGCTTCTTCTTCTCTTCAACTTTTTCACCAGCCGGAGGCTCTTCTAAGGAAAGAGACACAAGGACACACATGGGATGAGTGTGTAAAAGGGGAAAAGAGAGAGAGAGACAGAAGCAGGGAAGGATGCGATGAGGCAGAGAGAAACAGTGAGAGCCGGTGAGAAGAAGGAAGAGAGAGGCAGGGAGAGAGTGTCAGGGAGAGAGGGGCAGGGAGAGAGGGGCAGGGAGAGAGAGGCAGGGAGAGAGGGGCAGGGAGAGAGGGGCAGGGAGAGAGAGGCAGGGAGAGAGGCAGGAAGAGAGAAGCAGGGAGAGAGAAGCAGAGAGAGAGAGGCAGGGAGAGAGAGGCAGGGAGAGAGAGGCAGGGAGAGAGAGGCAGGAAGAGAGAAGCAGGGAGAGAGAAGCAGAGAGAGAGTGGCAGAGAGAGAGTGGGGACAGGCAGGTGAAGAAGGGAGAGTAAAGTGTGAGGAAACTGAAGGAGAACAATGTTAGAGGAGGGAAAGAGAGAGTTCATCCTCAGCCTGGTTTATCATGTATTTATTCAGGATGTGATGGTGTGGCTCTGTCCCATCTGCCTCCACCCCCCCCTCCTCTCTTCCTCCTCTTCCTCCTCCTTCTCATCTGTCTTTCACCAGAGGAGGTTTGGAGTTCAGCCACTCTCTCTCTGTAGGACTTCAGCCCTTTTTTGAGAGATGACAACAGCATGGTGATGCCGCCTTCATTGGAAAGCCTGTCTCTGGGGGAGAGGACCAGAGAGACCAGCCTAGAGAGAGACCACCGCAGGGAGGATGGTGCTGGGAATATCAAATACCAAACCATACAGGTGGGATGACCTTCACAGAGTTCTGCGATGGATAAAAGAGCTGTTGTTCTTTTAATGGGGGGAGACAGAGAAGAAAAAAGGTTTCCTTTTTATAGAAAGAGAGAGAGCTGAGGGACAGAAAGCAGGGATGCAAATGGTTAGAGAGAGAGGGAGCGAATGAAAAACAGAGAAAAGGTTGAGAACAAAAAAACGAAAATTAGAGAAAAGTGAGAGAGAAAAGGGGGGAAATTATACTTAGAAAGAAAGAAAAAAAGGAAAGATAGAGTGAAAGACTGAAAAGGAGAGCGAGCTGGAGAGAAAGAGAAAGTTAAGAGAAAAGGAGGTGTTGGTTCATTGAATCAAATATATTCAAATTGACTTCAAGGGTTTTGGTCCTCAGGGAACAAAACAGTTAATGGAAGTGGGAAACGTAAAGAGCACTACAAGACAAGCTCCTGGGTCCTAGAGCCTGAAATTATCAATACACTTTGACAAACTGAGTGACTGAAGAAAGAGAAGAAGTGAGAGAGACAGACAGAGGGAGTGTGTGTGTTGGGGGGGGGGGGTGGGGGGGTGGGCTGCAAGACCAGATTATGAAAACTCCACTGGCATACTCAATAGAGCACTCTCCCAATGGCATTAATGCATGACTGTTGAAACAATCAATCAATCTAGAAAGTGTTATTATCGTCTATATCTAAACATAAAATCCATCCAATCCTCCATCTTATTCTTAAATGCTGCTGCCCAATTTTCCTCATCCTTTCTTAATTGATATAATTGTTGTTATGCCTGCAGAGTGTGACCTGCTGAGCAAACCACTGGACAATACCTTGACCTTGAAGCCAAAGATGATCTGGCCCTCTTCTCTATAAACAGCAAACATAAGATTGTAGGATTGCCATTATTTCATAGGCCATATCCACATCAATGTTAGCATGATTAGATTGGCGTACCTATCAGTATGCTGTTTCCTGCTAGTTTGGTATGACAGACAGAAACAGCCTCTGGACAGCCCTGCACAGCCCCTTTGGATAAACTGCTAAATAAAATCAAAACATCTTGTTCTGTATAGATCTAGTGTTACCCGGAGCACCACCTTGTGGTGAGTCTAGGGAGGAACTTCTTTTGGGTCAAGGACACCATGAGGCGAACGAGACTAACACTGTCCGCGTTATGATGGCTCTAAAATCGGATTCTGGGGGAATGCCAATCGCATTGTCTGATTGGATCTTGTGGCTCCTTGGTGTGACCCACTTGTATTGTCATTCATTCCTAAACCACATTTCAGCTTTGATTTAGCCTTCCTTCAGAAACTCATTCTCTTCCCTCTCTCAGTCACAGTGTGCAACAGTGAAGACTGCTGTGTGTGTGGGTGTGTATGTGTGTGTGTGGGTGTGTATGTGTGTGTGTGAATGTGTGTGTGTGTCTAAGCACATCACTGCCCTCCCTATCGGGGCCCCAGGGGGCCCCTGGCTTATCTGGCCTGCAGGCCTCCAGATAAGATACTCACTGGCTCCAGCCGACTGGGCGACATCTGAATCTGAGGAGAGAGGAGAACAAAGATGGCCGATCAGACGGAGCTGACGGGAGAGATCAAAGGGAGGGGGTGAACAGGACCTAACATGGATGACTTACCTTTACTCTCCTTCACAGGCTTCTCTGTCTTCTCAGCTTTGGCTGAGAGAAGAGAGAAAAAGAAAGAGAGCGGAGGGAAGAGAGAAGGGGAAGGAGAGAGAGAGGGAGAGAGAGAGGAGGGGAAGGAAAGAGAGGGGGGAGAGAGAGAGAGAGAGAGAGAGGGGAGGGAGGGAGAGAAAGAGAGTGAGAGAGGGAGAAGAGAGAGAGAGGGAGAGGGGGGAGAGAGAGACAAGGAAAAAACAGACAGAAGAACACAAAGGGAAATAGATTAAAGAACTGCAAAAAGGGAAAGACAGACAGATTATGACGTTCCATTGAAGCTTGGCTGAGTTTTGTTGCTAATCTCTGGTGCGTCCCTTTCTTGCTTGAACACAGCATGACACATTCTATAATTGCAGTTTCTCCATGCAGAAACATCTCCTCCAATCACGCTAGGAGCATGAGTGATCTCATACTAACGCGCTGCAAATTGTGTTTCGGAAAAAATGTAACAACATTAACGACAGTCAGAGAGCCAACCTCTGGAACGCTGCTTAAAAAGCTGATTGGGGATGTTGAGTAAACACAGAGAATTGTCTGCCTTGGCTTTGGTCTGGAACAATGTATTCTGACGCCTTCCATTTCCTCCTGTCAAGATGAGTTTGCTGTTTGATAAGTACCAAGAGGATAACTATGGCTGGCAGGTTAATCAGACAGCGGTGGCAGTGTACTTTAGCACAACAGGAAGCCTGAAGCAGAAGTCAGATCCATCTGGACAGTTTCTGAGGAGGACGCGTGCATGAATACTCACAGAACATCACAGAATCCGAGCATTCCAACAACAATTAATTCACAACCGCGTTAAACAAGAGCATTAATCCCCCTAAACAAGACAAGCAAATATCAGGGGTTTGTTTTTTTTTTGTTTGTGTTTGTTTTCTGTCCAGCTTGAGCAGGTGGTTGTGTCTTAGCTGTAGGCAGTCTGGCTGGGAACAATAAAAAGGCAGACAAAATAACTAAGACCACAAGAGCTGTTATAAACCCCTGAGAGGAGAACAATAAGAACTGTTTCAAAGGTGGACAAAAGAAGCCAGGATGATTACGTGAACCAAGCGTTCAATAGTGGACTTGCAAATAAGTCTGCCATGTACTGTAGGTCTATTCCCAATAACGTCTAAAAGGACCAAGATAGAAATGAAACGATGGAAATGAAAAAGGAGACTTAATTGATCTCTTCATCCACATTGACTTCTGGGAATCAATGAACCTGATTAATTTATTTTCAAGGTTTATTGATCTTCCGTCTCCCCCTGGTCACACTTACAGAAATCAATACCTCCACATTTCAATATATCTTCTCCCCTCTATATGTTCTGTAATTACGGCAAATGTTCTGCTCTTCAAAAGAGTTAGTGAAGTGGGGCCTACATCAGAGCGTTGTCATTGTCAACATAGCTCCGCTCCTCAGTAAAGCCAGATCTTTGTCATACCACTGATGTTGGTCGAACCCTGATATTCAGGCCTCAGTCATGGTAACGCTTGGCGTGTGGAGTGCATTGTTTGTTGTTGATTATGCTGTTGCCATTGCTGTTGTTGTTGTTGTTGTTGCCTATGTCCTGTGTTTTTCTACAGCGTTAGTCAGTAAATCAGCCATCCGCTCTCCTCTGACATGCAACATAGATCCCTCACCAGAGAGACAGAGAGAGATAAGGAGAGGGGGAGAGTTCTCTAAATTCAATTAGAGGACAGAGAGAGCATGAAGGTGACAAACGGACAGAGAGACAGAGAGAAACAGGAAAGACAGAGAGAGAGAGTGAAATAAGTAAAGAGAAAGAGACTTTGGTGAGCCTTTTCTAGATCTCTAGACAGAGAGGATGATAAACCAGGAGTGGGTGCAAGAAGCAAAGGAGAGGAGGAGGGAGGAGAGGAGAAGGGGGGAGAGGAGAAGGAAGGAGGAGGGAGGAGGGAGGAGAGGAAAGGAGAGGAGGAGGGAGGAGAGGAGCATGTGCTTGGGTCAGACATGCCACTGTGTCTCAGCCTCTGACTTCCACACATGGACCCCCAGAAGGGTGGACCTAGGGACCAAGTCTCCTCACATTAGCTTTAGAACCAACACACTGGCCAAGCTCTCCAGTCACAGCACCTTCACAGAGTAAATAACAGCTTCAGCTCATCCCCTCCCATGATGTCATCATCATGAACCATGATGTCATCATCTGGAAATTGTACCTTTCTTGACAGCTACTTTTGCTTTCTCTTTAGCTGAAACAAAAACAAAAACATGTTTTTATTAGTCTCACATTTGTATTTCAACTAAAGTTAACACTGTTAATCAATTGGAAATGAAAAGTCTGACAATGACAGTTTGATGATATATACATATTGTCCAGCATGTTAATATTAATAGATAAATAACATGATCATAGTCATGTGTACCACTAGTAAGTATTATTGTAGTGTCTACAGTTCACCCATGGAAGGACAGATATGTATCTGTTTACCTTGATCAGCTGACTTTGCTGGTTTCTCTTCCTTCACTGGAGAAACTGAGAGGAGAATGAAACAATGATGATCTACTGTGTCTGACCAGAGAAGAATTACTAGAAACATTCAGAAGATATTCAGAGAATATTCAGCCTTCGCCTTTCTAGGGCTTCTGGCTACAGAAAACAGAAGTGCTTTATTTCAATAAGTGATTAGTAGACCTAAGTGTCACTGGGTGTGGTGTCAAACTGCACTGTGGTACAGGATGGTGTAATTAACACAGCACAACATACCTTTCTTCTCAGTAGAAGTTCTTGTTTTGGTCTTGGAGGCAACAACATCTGAGACAAACAAGAATAATACCTCCCTTAACTTAATTTAATCTACTCAGTCTGACAGGCTTTTATTAGGACATAGACAGCAATGTAATGACCATTAGAATGAATAGCATTAGACAACATAATTCCATGCTATGTGATGAAAGATCATTATTTGGCTGACTGATGGTCAAGTTATAATCAGGACCCGGGTCTGATTGCTGTTTGCATGTTGTCAGGTTGTGTGGTGTTTGTGTTCCTTTGTGGCAGCAACCATTTGTCTGGGAAGTTGTTTACGACCTTAGGAAGAAAACTTTCATTTATAGCACGGCATAAATTATTTACGATCTCTGAGGCTGTACCTGTTGCTTTCTTGGGAGTTTTGACTTTTTCTTTGGTGGCAACAGCCTCTGTAAAAACGTAAGAACTTTAAATTGCACAAACAACCCAGAAAACACAGATTTAGCTCAAAAATATATAAGGATCAGGGTTCTGCACCTTTCTCCAGAACTGTTGGTTCGCTCTTTTCTTTGGTCTCTGCAAGTTCTAGAACAGGAAACACAGGGAGAAAAAGTCAAAGAACATGAAACTGTAATGTAAAGTTCTGACTTGTTAATTAACTCAGTTATACCTTATTGTTAGAATCATTTTTAGTAATCCCATATTATCTGTTACAACTTTCATATAATTAATACAATTGTTAGCTTGTGTATGTGCTTTTTAAGATTGTCTTGCAGTGAGGACGTGCTTTGAAGTGGAGATAACCATTTGGTTTATTAGTGTTGTCTCTGTCTCTGTGTACAATTATAACCATTGTATCATTGTCTCATTGCTTGTACCGGTAGTATTATTATTGTTGCATTGCTTTTTATGTACTTTGTGTTCTCCTTCATGATCTAGATTTAGATCTGAACCTAACAATTATTTAATATGTTCTCTTCAGTTTGGAGAGCTTGAAGCCTCTGCTTCAAGGCTAATTAGATTTAATCTAACCAGAGTTTTAAGCAGCAATCAATGTAGTTTTGTTCAGGTTTCAAAGTCACCCTGTCATTTCTATTGAAGTTATGATGAGGAAACACAAAGGTAATGTCTAGTCATCGACAACACACATCACTGAATCAATGTTCTGTCTGTCTGTCAGCACACAGACCTTCAGAAGGGATTCTACACGAGTGCTTACCCAGCTCTGCAGGTACGGCTTTGGCCTCGTCCTTGGCTGCTGGAATGAGAGTTGTGATCAGGACAGACAAGAGAAAATTGAGAAAGAGAGAGAAAGAGAGAGATGAAGAGAAATGGGTTTGGAGTAAAAGAGATGGAATGAAAAATTGAACAAATGATGAAAAATCACTTGTGGATATTGAACACTAAACGGTCACAAACGGTTACCTTTCTTTCCAGCAGCGTCCGTCAGCTTCTCTGCAGAAACTTCTTGTTCTACAAAGAAGAGCAGATGTTTGTCAGCTGGTGTCTGCTTTCTGAAGCACAGCACATCACTCAAGAGGACATGGATGAACAGGCTAACATCAGACAGAAAGACGGTCTGACTGCTAAATGTCACTGTGTGATATCAAACACAGCTCATTGATTCCTGAGCACTGTCTTGGTTAGATACTGCCCACCCAAAAGTATGTTTGTCTTTAACAGAAGTTTGATTTACCTTTAGGTTTAGTCACAGGAGCTGGTTCTGTTACTGGGGCTGGGGCAGAGTCTGGTGCTGTTACTGAGGCCGGGGCTGGGGCCGGGGCAGAGTCTAAGGCTGTCACTGAGGCCGGGGCTTCAGCCTTAGTCTCAGGAGCTGGAGCAGCTTGGACCGGCTGAGTAGGACCAGAGAACTGGAAGTGCTGAGTGGGAGGAGCTTGCTGGACAGGATGTGATGTCAGAACAGGCATCTGAGATCCTGAAGGCAATGAGTTGAATCGTCAAAACAAAATGTGTTCCTGTTCGCAGATGATCTGATCAGCAACATACACATTGTGTTCATGTCAGCCATTGAAGAGGCCTCTGCTCCGTGGAGATGAGGGAGTTAGGAGACTAAGTACCTGTCATGGCTGCCGGAGGGGGGTATGGAGTATCTGTGACTATGTGATGCACTGTAAGATAAACGTCACATTTAACATATTCTCAAGTCAAGTTACGCAGTCACACAGTAGACCACTCTCTCAGACAGACATACGGTCACAAAGTAAGTGATGTGTTTCAGAAAGAGATCCGTTCATTCATGAGAAATAATGAGTTGTTGCTGTTGTTGTGGTTGTTGTAGTACTCACCATACCAGCCAGGGGGCGCTGGGTAGTAGACAGGCGTGGGTCGACAAGGAGCAGCTGGAAAACACAGGCATGGATGTGGTAACTCTGTGTACATGTGCGTGTATGTACAGTACGTGTGTGTTTGGAGGTGTGTGTTTGTGTGTGTTGTCTTCTGTACCTTCTGAAGGAGGGGCAGTCACATCTACTGTGGGTTCAACTTCAGCTGAAAGAAAAAGAACATCAGTTTTGTCTGTTTTGGTTTATGAGGCACGAGGAGATGGTCCAAGTCCTGATGATCTGGTGATAAAGTACCTTTCTTTGGGACCTTAGATTTGAGTTCCCTCCTGCGAACAGCTATTGGTTCTGAAGCAGGAAAATAGGGAGATGGAGGGAGGGAGGAGGGAGGGATAGAGGGGGGGAGAGAAAGAGGGAGGGAATGAAATAACCTACAGCGGGACTATGACTTATTATGCATGGTCCACTGCATTGTTCAATGGTTTATTTCCTGACAACTTTTCCAGAGAGAAAGACAGAGAAAGCTGAGTAGAATCCCATGTACCTCTCTTCTTGACGATCTCATCCGAGTCAATTCTCCTCATGAACATGTCTGCGTTAAAGACAGGAGAAATGTCAAGATTCAACAGTGTTCATTGTTTGTTCTATCATGGGCAAAGGACTGACGTTGACAGGGGGGGATACACTTGCTGGAAAAAAACCTGATATCGTCTCAGTCATGCTTCCAAAATAAAGGTTCCAAATGTACACTTTTTTATAGGCTAATCTTTTGGGGGGGGACATACAGTATTTTCCCGTATTGAGGGGGACTCGCCCCTGGTTCCTACACCAATGTGTCCTACTACTTGTTATCTTTTCATCATCATTCCTAAGTCCTCCTACCTCTCTTCCTCTTCTTCTCCTCTTTCTGTTTCGCTGCCTCACGCTCTGTGATAAAGAAACCACAGAGAGAAAGAACACTGACAGGGACACCTTTTCAATGAGGATAGAACTTTTCATTTTCACAGTATTAAGTTTAGGTGTTAAGAGTGTACAAAAGTCGAGAACATTGAGAGTGTTAACATGAGTTCTTTAGTACCTTTCCTGGTTCTCACAACAGGAGCCTTCTTGGGAGCTTCGACTGAAATGGAAGGAGAACATAGTGACACAGTGGAACAAGCTTCAGATCACTGCAACATCTGTCAGGCACACCGAAGCAGAACAGATTTCTGACAATACCCCCGAAAGCTGTATGGGAAAAGTTCTGGAACTTTTTCTATCATTTCAAAACACCCCAGGCTAAATCTGTTCTTTGCCCAGTTCTAAAGAACCTTCGGTGGACGATGACCTGAGGGAAATGCATTTCTGGCACAGAGTGTGAAATGTGTATTTATGGATTGGACTCTCTGATGGTGAACAGTCAGCTGCAGATATCTGATAGAGGAGCTTCCTGAATCCCCAGGTAGACATGCAAAGACTCCCTCCCTCTCTCCCTCTCTCCCACCCTCCCTCCCTCCCACTCCCTACAATGATGGTTGTTAGTTTCAAGGAAAACAGCTTGTTCACTTCATCACCTTCCATCTTCTTTTTCTTGAGATGTTCTGCAATGATGGTTGTGGGAAATGTATAAAAGTATTATGCAGAATTGTAAAAACAGGTGTGTGTGTGTGTGAGGGGGGGTGGGGGGGCAGGTCCTGCTCTGGGTCTACTAAGGCCAGTGCAAGGTTGGGGCTCGGAGTGAAGCCAGAGATCCACTAGATGGCGCCAAGCTGGCACATGTTCACTAAGTGAATGCAGGTTGGTTAAGATGTAAGTCCTCGCTTAGTTCAGCTCAGTCCACAGAGCAGTGCGTGTTACCTTTTGGCTCCACAGGTTTTACTGCCTCTTCAGTTTCTGGCGCCAGACATGTGCAAACTGTAACACATCACAAGACAACAATAGAGTGCATGTTCAGGTGAGTTTGGAAAGTTGGTGAAAACAAACAGCAAGATACAAAAGTTTGACATGTTTTATGTTTTACTCGTTTGTTTTTTCTCTTTCTTTATTCTTTTAATCTCCATCTCTCAATCTTGCCTGTGGGTTCAATCTTGGCTGCTGGAGAAATCTCTTCAGACATGTCTGTTGGTACAACAACTTTTTCGTCTTCCTCCTCCTCCTCCTTTTCTTCTTCTATAGGCTTTTCTGACTCAGTCTCCATGGTAACAGCTGATTGACTTAGCAGTACATCTGCAAGTAAACATACATGTTGAGTTCGACACTACTGTCCAAACCAGAGTTTGTATAATGTTTTTATTTAATTTCACACATATGAATCTAAATTATGTAATAATTCATTCATTTATTAAGAGGATTGTGGGTGTTTTCACCTTCAGTATGAGCATCTTTCTCCTCAATCTCTTCAATCTTCCCCTCGATATCTATAATCTTTTCCTCAATTTCCACAATCTTCCCCTCGATGTCCTCTATCTTCTGCTCGATGTCTTCTACTCTGTCATCCACAGCTTCTGTCTCACTGGATCCTGGACATGGTACAGACCAAATCTCTTAATGACAATCAAGCTACAGTCTAATAAAATAACGATTCAATACAATATTTTTCCTTTTCCGTATTAGATATTTGAATGGACTTAACTCATATAAAAGTTGGTAATTATAATGGAGAGATTCTGCAAATGTGCGGCGATGGTCAATGAAATTAAAATGTGTTTGTTTGAAATAGTGGGAAATGTAGGAATCATTTAAATACAGAAACAGATCTGAGGAGGGTGTGTGAAATGTTCTCTACCCTACCTGTCAGAGGTAGAGTTAGATCATCTTCATCATCATCATCATCATCCACTTCCTCATCCTTGGCAAGAAGTTCTTGTTCAGGAGAGGTGCTAATTCCGAGGTCTGACTGGATTTCATCATCTTCCTCATCCTCATCTTCATCTTGATCAGTTTCTACCGTCTCACTGATCTTTTCCTCTTCATCACTGGTCAGATCCAGACTGAGAGCTTCATCATCATCATCATCATCATCATCATCATCATCTTCATCATCTTCATCATCATCATCATCATCAGCTTCTGAAATGTCTTGGATGTCAGCCACAGCTGCTGCCTCTGATACCTCTTCTGGTTTGTCATCTTCATCATCATCTTCATCATCATCGACAGCGTCACCACTGTCAAGGACACCACTGTCCTCACTGTCTGCATCGCTAACTTCGTCATCTTCATCATCGTCGTCATCATCATCTGTGTCATCTGAGCTAACATCAGCTATGCTTTCAACAGGTGATGAGTCTGCGATATCATCTTCATCTTCATCATCATCATCGTCAGCTTCTGAAATGTCTTGGATGTCAGCCACAGCTGCGGCCTCTGATACCTCATCTGGTTTGTCATCTTCATCATCATCTTCATCATCATCGACAGCGTCACCACTGTCCTCACTGTCTGCATCGCTAACTTTGTCTTCATCATCTGTGTCATCTGAGCTAACATCAGCTACGCTGTCAACAAGCGATGAGTCTGCGATATCTTCTTCATCATCGTCATCATCATCAGCCACAGAGGAAGCTAAAGGCGTTTCATCTTCCGATTCAGTTGAAAGGACGTCCTCTTCATCCTCTTCATCATCCTCAGGTTCTGCAGCCACAGTGTCTTCACTAGAAGAAACAACTTCCTGTGTTGTGTCAGCTTCCTCCTCTTCATCATCATCTTCTTCAGTGGGGACTGGAGCAGCGGTGGAATCCAGGTCAGTGACAACTTCATCACCAGCGTCATCACCCTCTTCCTCACCCTCTTTTTCACCGTCATCCTCCTCTGCTGTATCGTCTGTCTCTGTCTCAGCAGCATCGCTGACAGTAGGACCCACCTCCTCCTCTCCCTCAGAAGACACAGCCGGTTCCCCAGCATCCTCTTCCTCATCTTCAACAGCTCCTTCATCAGCACCTGGTGCTGTGATCTCGTCGGCAGCCTCTTCTGCCTCTGCAGGTGCGGCAACTGCTGCCTTGTCCTCCTCTTCCTCCTCCTCCTCCTCCTCATCAGCAGGAGCAACATCAGCTACTGCAGGAGATTCCTCCAGAGCCTCCTCCGCCTCTTCGTCAATCACCTCCCCTGCTGCTCCTGCCTCTGCCTCGTCATCTTCATCATCTCCTTCTTCATCGGCAGCAACAGGGGGAGGAGATTCTCCAACTACCTCCGGCTCCTCTTCCTCCTTTGCTTCAGTTACATCAGAGGCTGTTGCTTCGGTCAGTTCATCTTCATCATCATCTTCATCATCGTCAGCAGCAGGAGCTCCTTCAGCAGGCTCTTCCTCTTCAGTTATTTCAGGCTCTTTCTCCTTTTCTTCCTCCTCCTCCTCTTCTTCAACTGCTTCAACAGCTACAGAGGCAGGTTCCTCCTCCTCCACCTCCTCCACCTCTTCCACCTCCTTCTCCTCCGCCTCTTCCTCATCTTCATCGTCTTGGTCAGTCACAGCCTCCTCAGAAGGAGCCTCTTCCTCTGTTGCAGCTTCGACATCATCATCACTTGCAGCAACAGCAAGAGATTCCTCTTCATCTTCACCATCATCATCTGCTTCTGCAGGTGCTTCCTCTCCTTCCTCCTCTCCTGCTTCCTCTCCTTCCTCCTCTCCTGCTTCCTCTCCTTCCTCCTCTCCTGCTTCCTCTCCTTCCTCCTCTCCTCCCTCCTCTCCTGCCTCCTCAACCTCCACATCAGCAGATTCAGCAGCTTCCTTCTCTTCTCCTGCCTCTTCCTCAGCTGCTGCAGAATCATCTTCATCCTCATCTGCTTCCACAGTGGCTGCTTCCTCCTCTTCCTCCTCCTCCTCCTCCTCCTCCTCCTCCTCTTTCTCCTCCTCCTCCTCCCCCTCTTCCCCCTCCTCCTCTTCCTCCTCCTCCTCTTCCTCCTCTTCTGCCTCCTCTTCCTCAGCCTCAGAATCTTCCCCCAGCTCCTCTTCCACTACTTCCTCCTCCTCCTCCTCTTCCTCTTCCTCCACTATCTCCTCTAACACTTCCTTCTTTGGTAGCTGCATCTCTACAACTGTAGTAGAACAAAAAGTGAGAGACTGAGACCCAGGGAGACATCCACCAATCTGATGTTAATCTCTCACACCGAAATAACACACTAAAAGTGAAGGAAAATAAGTAAAATCATCATAAAATAAATAAAAGACACAAACCTTTCTTTCGTGTCGGAAGGAACTCTCCTGTGATTGGATGGCGAGATCCCAAAGAAAAAACATTTAAATGAGATTTGTTGCGGAAGTATTGACAGTGTGAACACCATATTACATATGCTCTCTTAATGATATGAAGATATGTTAGTACGTTGTAAGTAACAAGCAATGAAACAAGATGTGACAATATCAAAAAAGATCATGCACATTTGCAAGAGAAATTAAGATTATACATTTTTGTGGTGCAGATAGCCAGCGACAAACAGGATTTGCAAACCAAAACCAATGACCAGGACATCAGCACTTTTACTGTATGATGTGACTCAATTGCATGACATGTACATGGAACGTGTACTGAAAAAGCATAGTACCTTCTTCCTCCTCACCCTCCTCTTCCTCTTCCTCGTACCACCCTATGTCTTTGGGACGATCATACACATCATGAACTTTTTGAGTGTGCTGACCTGGTGATATGCGATTGCTCTCTCATTGGTTCAGAGATACAAAGACTTGCTGAGTGTCACATAAAAATATAATTGCTGTCTGTGATACTCATGACCATTCTTGATACGAAAACCAAGTATTGAAACAGTATAGACCTGCAGACCAGACCAGTTAGACAGAACTCCCATCTAAAGCTCTCCTGAGACAAATGTGTCCTGCACCAGAACAGCTTACACTGGTAAAGGTGCCTCACTCTTATTGAATTTGATGTATTTATTTTGGGGTAGATACATTAGTGGGTGCTGCTGTACACTATATCCCATGGTTATGTGTGTGTGTCTATGTTTGCAGGTTGCCATGCAGAAAGAGGCAATTCCAAACATTGCCAAGACTCAGATAATGCTTTGCTGCAGTATCGTGGCATGTTGCAAAGCCAAGCCCCAAGAATCCTGCGCTCAAACGACAGTTCAAATGATCTTGAAACAGAACAAAATAATGTCTGTGTACATCACAGACATCTTCAGTCAGTTTCACCAAGTCATGTGACTTAAGCTCTACAGCCGTGGGCAGTGCAGTGCAACCGCACATTGACCTTTGATCTGTGTCGTCATCCAGGATGCTCTAAAGGGATTGTACCCCTTTGGGGTCATGCAAGGCAAAACTAATAGCATTCACACATCACCTCAAATCTGCATCAATTGAATACCAAGGATTTAATTACAGAAGATGACATCTGTGGCATTATAGATACATGTAGTACATAATAAAATGTAAATGAATGGACGAATACAAACCTTTTTTCCGCACTGCAGGTAGGATAGCTAAAATGCAGAGAGGTGAAAGGTTAAAGGTGAAACAGGAAGTGTGCATTGTAGGAGTGTTGGTGTGTGTGTGTGTGCGTGTGTGCATACATACTGTCTTCTTCCTCTGGTGCTACCAGGTTGGATGCAAAGGTCACCAGCAGGTTCAACCAATCAGAGGACTCCTCCACAGCCTGGCTGACCACCTTCATGGGGTCTGTGCTGAGCTGTTGGAGACCACCTGGAGGAGGGGGGGTGGGGGGTGGGGGGGGGTTACATACAGTCAGTACAGCAGTATATTGGACAGATCTGTGTTGAGAAAACTGCTTGTGAATCGAGCTCTTCATTCTCATTCTATACAAACAGATAGATATTTATCAGATCAGATAAATATTTATGATATTACTAAATGAAGAAAGCGCAGAAGCCCATGATTCAAATGTTCCCATGTCAGGACATGAAACACAGAGATGAGTCAGAGAGTCAAGAGAGGAGGTCAAAGCGGTTTGCGTACTGATTGGATGTCTGGTTGTTACCCCATGTCACCCAACACCTCTGGAAGGGTTCCAGACCACCTGCATGGCAGACAGACTGGGCCATTTCCCAATGAACAGCCCCTGAGCTCCAGCAGGCCAACAAACACAACACAGCTGACCTAGAAAGCAACCTGGGACTTGGCTATTCTTTTCACACGCAGAAACAGGAAATAGGGAAACATGCTATGAAAACACCTTGAAGCTTCCCTTTCCTGGGTCGCTCACTTCCTTCTTTAGCCTCAACTCTTCATCTCTTGATACATTTCCCAGATGTGGATGAAGTGGTGTAATGATCAAGAGGAGGGAAGAAGAAGTGGAACTCTTGCAAATCTACTACTAGGATGAGGTTCTAATAATCTGAGGTTGTTTGAATCTAACATCCTGATGATGAATAAATGCAATGAATTAATGTTAAGTCGCTGTTTGGGTATGAGAAAAGAAGCAAATGTGCAAGCTCAAATGAATGTTGCAGATCCCAGGTTAAAGACATGCAGATGTTAGTGTCTGACCCAGTTGTCTGTGTGTGACCTGGGGTGAGAGGTCAGAGGTTGCAGTGTTAGGAGCATAAGACGGGGACTTGCTTGCCTCTAGACCTGCCTCCATCTTTCAGAGCTTTTCTGACAGCGGGTGAGGGTGCACCTGAGGGGTGGGGAGTGTGGGGGGGGGGGGAGACAGACAGACAGTAAGACAGGGAGCATAGATTAATATATGGGAGGGTGGGAGGGGGGGTAATAGAGAGGGGGAGGAAGATGAGAAAGGAGAAAGGGAAAACAAAGTGGAGATAGATAGAGGGATCAGTATGCCAGAGTTGTGTCATTGACTGTAGTGCTTGTGTGATGGACATAGTGGGCAGGGACAGAGAGATGAAGTTGGGTGAGAGAGAGTGTGGGGCAGAGAGAGAGAGAGAGCAGCATTAAGAAAACAGGAGAAGAGAGAGATGATCAAACCAGTGACCATGCCACAGTTAACTCAGAATGGAACAGAAGGTGAGAGGGTTATAACACACACATTAATAACATTGGAACATGATACATCAACACATACTGTATCAACATAGACACACTGGTAGGTATGTAAACTGGATATAGGCAGCTAAGAAACCTTTTCCAAACACCACAGCCGAGCACAGTGTGTTAATTGTCTATCTTTACGAGACTTTTCCGTTGTCACGGTGACACTCAGTCGTAAACACCCTCTGAATTGTTTGAAATTCCAGTTAAACGTCTTGGCTCAAGTTTGAATGACACAGCAGTCTTCCTAAAAAGCCTGACTCAGCAGTCTTCTTGATTACCACTGCTGCCACACTCTATAGGGATGAGTCAGTTCATAAAACCATGATGCGTAAAGGCCTGGAGAGTTGGGTGCATTTGCAGTTTCAGCAGCTTTTTAAAAGATTTTCTGCCCTGCAGCTGTGTGGACACAATCAACAGCCAACTAACTACTGATGTCTGCCTCTATGAGCCCAGATTTGACCAGACAATCAACGGCAAACATGTCATCTCAGTTTACAGATGGAATCCATCCAGCTGCAGAGCCTGCCTGCCTTAAGAGAGACTGAAACAGCGTCTCCATGGTGTGGTGGTGTAGGCTGTGCAGGTGTGTGGTGGTCCAGTGCAGGTGTGTGGTGGTGTAGGCTGTGCAGGTGTGTGGTGGTGCAGGCTATGCAGGTGTGTGGTGGTGTAGGCTGTGCAGGTGTGTGGTGGTCCTGTGCAGGTGTGTGGTGGTGTAGGCTGTGCAGGTGTGTGGTGGTCCTGTGCAGGTGCGTGGTGGTCCTGTGCAGGTGTGTGGTGGTCCTGTGCAGGTGTGTGGTGGTGTAGGCTGTGCAGGTGTGTGGTGGTCCTGTGCAGGTGTGTGGTGGTGCAGGCTGTGCAGGTGTGTGGTGGTGCAGGCTGTGCAGGTGTGTGGTGGTCCTGTGCAGGTGTGTGGTGGTGTAGGCTGTGCAGGTGTGTGATGGTGTAGGCTGTGCAGGTGTGTGGTGGTGTAGGCTGTGCAGGTGTGTGGTGGTCCTGTGCAGGTGTGTGGTGGTGTAGGCTGTGCAGGTGTGTGGTGGTCCTGTGCAGATGTGTGGTGGTGCAGGCTGTGCAGGTGTGTGGTGGTCCTGTGCAGGTGCGTGGTGGTGTAGGCTGTGCAGGTGTGTGGGGGTGTAGGCTGTGCAGGTGTGTGGTGGTGTAGGCTGTGCAGGTGTGTGGGGGTGTAGGCTGTGCAGGTGTGTGGTGGTGTAGGCTGTGCAGGTGTGTGGTGGTCCTGTGCAGGTGTGTGGTGGTGTAGGCTGTGCAGGTGTGTGGTGGTGCAGGCTATGCAGGTGTGTGGTGGTCCTGTGCAGGTGTGTGGTGGTGCAGGCTGTGCAGGTGTGTGGTGGTTCAGGCTGTGCAGGTGTGTGGTGGTCCTGTGCAGGTATGTGGTGGTGCAGGCTGTGCAGGTGTGTGGTGGTTCAGGCTGTGCAGGTGTGTGGTGGTGTTGTACAGGTGCATGGTGGTCCTGTGCAGGTGTGTGGTGGTGCTGTACAGGTGCGTGGTGGTCCTGTGCAGGTGTGTGGTGGTGCAGGCTGTGCAGGTGTGTGGTGGTCCTGTGCAGGTGCGTGGTGGTCCTGTGCAGGTGTGTGGTGGTGCAGGCTGTGCAGGTGTGTGGTGGTCCTGTGCAGGTGTGTGGTGGTCCTGTGCAGGTGCGTGGTGGTCCTGTGCAGGTGTGTGGTGGTGCAGGCTGTGCAGGTGTGTGGTGGTTCAGGCTGTGCAGGTGTGTGGTGGTCCTGTGCAGGTGTGTGGTGGTCCTGTGCAGGTGCGTGGTGGTCCTGTGCAGGTGTGTGGTGGTGCAGGCTGTGCAGGTGTGTGGTGGTCTACCTGAGAGGCTCTTGTAGTCAGCCAGGTCAAACATGATCACAAACACAAAAGACCAGGTGATGATGAGGGCCAGCACCAGGATCCAGGCCATAGGTGAGCTGAAGGTCGTGTAGAGGTCATCTGTCATGGTCTTCTTAGAGCTGCGTGCAGAGGGGGCGGCCTCTCCCCCCCTGCTCTCAATGACCATGGTGGTGGTGGAGGAACGCACTACGACACAAGGGTGACAGGAAAGGTTGGTTGCCATGGAGATGTGAAGACCCGATTAAAGGGCAGGTTAGTCGCCGTAGCGGTGCGGTTACAGGACAGTTTGGTCACCGCGGAGACACGTTCAAATTACACACAGTTTGTTGCCATGGAGACACAATGATAAAACCGGGTTGGTTGCCATAGAAACACAGTTGCAGGCAAAATGGATCGTCAAAGAGATATGATTAGTTTGACAGGTTGAGTAAAACACAGATGAGTTAAGGCAGGGTTAGAGGACTGGCCTGGACTAAGGAAAGACCTCTGGGCTTTAGCTTAGTGTGCTAAGGGTTGTCAGATGTTCTTAACCATGGGCTTTAGCTTAGTGTGCTAAGGGTTGTCAGATGTTCTTAACCATGGGCTTTAGCTTAGTGTGCTAAGGGTTGTGAGATGTTCTTAACCATGGGCTTTAGCTCAGACGCCTAACCTTTGATCCTAGGTTTGTTCTCTCAGACAGCATGTGATAAGATAAGATAATCCTTTACTTGTCTTGCAGTGGAGAAATTGCAGTTTGCAACAGCAGCAGGGTACAGTACAGAGTAACAGGTTAAAGTATACAAATACAAAGTACAAGATACAGGGACTAGAGACCAGGTCAGAAAAAAACGACATGACTGCTGAGTCTTAGTGGACTAGTTCAAATGGGTGAATATTAGTACAAGTGCAGATGCATCCGTACATTTGAATATGTGCAAATATTTCTGTGAGAGAGCATGTTGCATTTCTATGTGTATGTGTGTGTGTCTGTTTCTGTATGTGTCTGTGTATGTGTGTGTGTGTGTGTGTGTGTGTGTGTGTGTGTGTGTGTGTGTGTGTGTGTGTGTCTGTGTCTGTGTGTGTGTGTCTGTGTGTGTCTGTGTGTGTGTGTGTCTTTGTGTGTGTGTGTGTGTCTTTGTGTGTGTGTGTGTGTGTGTGTGTGTGGGTGTGTGTGTGTGTGTGTGTGGGCAGCTGTGGTTTTCCATCATCTGTTGTGTCTCGTCAAACCTGTTGGCCACCAGTGGTATTGCACCACTAAATCTCCCTGCTGACTCAGGTGGTTCTGATGAACGTCTCACTTCCTCTCACCCACACGTAACATCAACAATAATAAAACTGTTTCAGCATCACAATGTGTTTGTTTTCCTACTTGCCAACACTCCTGAAACTCATATCTGGCTACGTTAGTAAAGTTTGGTGCTTTATTTAGGTATACCCTTCTTTATTTGACTGACATTGTAAAATATTCATTTTACTAAACAATTACTACTATTTTAAAATAGTAAAATTGGTTTAGAAAATTATATTTAAAGATTGTAACAAGTTCTTAAGCTTTCAGTATATACTTTTGTACTATTTACCCATGCTGGGTAATTAAGTATGTGTATTGTGTATGTGTGTGTTTGTGTGTGTGTGTGTGTGTGTGTGTGTGTGTGTTTGTTTGAGTTAGGAGATCATCTCCCTCAGAAACCTGTAGTGTTGTTGACCTCACTTGCAGGGGTGTCAAAGCTGCCCAGCTAATATCCAGTATGCTACATGATAGGCCGTATTTTTAGAAGCCTTCAGTCAGGACATTCCTTACACCAAGCAGAACACAGTCCCTGAGAATCAAACACGCTGTACATTTAACTCAAAACGAAACCCTGAACGTAAGTGACCAAAGTATAAGGAAAATATAAAGACATACTTAGTGGTGTGTAGATACTGTACCTTCGACTGCCTCAGTCATGATGCAAAAAAAAGAAGAAAGAAACTTTAAATCCACAACGTTGTTAATCCTTCAGAAACATGGAAACAAAGTTGCCGTGAGCATAAATACGCATCTTCTGCACGCCACACGCGTGTGATGACCCCGTGATTAAAGTCCAGCTTGGGTCTGGTGGTCTAGAGGATGCTGCTGAGATTAGAACCAGACCCAGCCCCTTACATGGAAGCATGGGAGAGCACCACAGACACCACCTGCTGATCTTCCTCTCCAGACTCCAGGGCCCGATCACTGACCAGGTCCACAGGGGGGTGTGGGGGTCAGGGTGGGGCCACACAGAGGAGGCAAGAACCGCAATCCAGAGTTCTGATTGTTTTGGAAGAGACAGAAGATCAAAGTAGGGCTAGCAGGGTTCCCGTGGTGGTGCTGGGGTAGCTGGGTCAGGATATCTTGAGGGGGGAGGGGAGAGGTGGGAGCTGGACGTCAAGGTAACCTTATCCCTGTCTGCTCTGTAGCCCTGGTTGCCTGTACAATTCCTGGCCAGACCTGGGTTATTAATAGAGCTGCTTTACCAGCAGCATACTGCCTTGCCTTTTTAGGCCAGGGGCGTGACCCTTCAACACACACACACACTTTCCCAGTTCTCCCTGTAAACATCCCTACCACCGCCAGAGTTGTCGTCGAGAGGGGGGAACAAAAGGGGGCATCATAAATATACATAAGCACAGGGTCCTTACAGCTGTCGCTTCCCTCTGCTATTTCCTTTCTCTATCCCCTTCTGGTGGCCAAAGGCGGAACAACTACAGACGTAGACTTCCACTTCACATTTACAGCCGTTCAAACTCATGTAAGCGTTGACACTGGGACACACACACACACACACACACACACACACACACACACACACACACACTGCTCTGCTCCTCCACTAACCTGGCATTGTGTGAACTCCTTCTTCATTGATTGTTAAGAAAAATAAACCTCTCAGGAAAAAAGAATGAGAGAAAAGGCAAGAGAAGGGTGAAGGATCTAAATAGAGTAAGAAGAGGTAGGGGGGAAGAGGGAAAGAGAGGAAGAGAGGGAGATGAAGACACTGTGGACAGAGAGCCAAAGTGAGCCCCCCCTCTGTTCCACCCTCCTGTCTTCCCTACAGATCAGTCTGTCAGGGAAGCTGTTTAATGGTGCTTCGATGGACACTGTTTATTGGTGGAGAATCAGCTTGTTAGCACTTTGCTGATGTGCTGCTGATCAGGTGGTTAACTCTCACACACAGCAATATCCAAGCTCTCACTTCAAGATGCCTGGTCTGGTTCTTCTGATGCTCTACTGTTGTTTCTCAGCAAAAACATATTAGAAGAATTTGCAATGATTTTTTATTATTATTATCAGGATCCAGATCATATACCGGTAATTTATTTGGTTTAAACAATATAATCATTACAAGCAATATTTGTCTTTATTTAAAAAAAGAAATCAGCATCTTCATGATGTAAACAAACACCAACAAGCGTAATTACGGATCATCACACAACATCACCAAACTCGTGGTGTAGTTTCAGTACACTTCCAAGTGGTAGTCAAAGCCCTTCTTATCAATGTCTTGGACGAGACCTTTCTCAAGTCTCTCTACAGTAAGCCCATTTTTAATACGCGCACATCGAAAACATATCCATTTAGATGTTTGTGCTATGGAGCCTGGCCAGTGTAATATACTTTTGGCTGCATACATCATCATTTTACACCCCTACTGCTCTTTTGATTTATAATGACAGTGGTTTCATAGTATAATTACATTATTGAGATCCTTTGTTTTCTAGAGTTGCTCATATTCTAATGATTTCGTCTAATGACATTGGTCAGTCTCTGGATGAACCTCTGATGTTGTTCTTTACATCAAGCAGCAGCAGCCTTGTGAGGTCTATCCACAGCAGGAACAGCCCAACGGAATGAGACACACAGAAAATATTACACACACATATTAAAATCATACATTGAGGTTTGACTTATGGGCTTTTAAAGCTAAAAAAATTATCATTCAACTGAGTTGACAATCTGTAGACACAACATTACTAGATCAAAATTCAAGTGAACGGTGAAATAAAAAAGAGAGAAACAAAAGCATATCAGACCTTAGCTGGATGTGGGTTTGTGGGTGAGGTAGTGGTGAAAGATGGTCTCTGGTCTCTTTTCAAAGCTCGAGCGTGGGACTATGAAGATGGAAAACAAAACATTGCTTCATTCATTAGACACTTTTATCCAGAGCGACTTACAGCAAGTACAGGGACATTCTCCCTGAGGCAAGTAGGGTGAAGTGCCTTGCCCAAGGACACAACTTCATGCAGCCACAGCCAACTCACAAGCTTCCAGTCATGCACCCAACGTCCTCTGAACCACTTGACTCCCTGGGTCACAGTGAAAAGTAAAATAAAAAAGAGAAAAAAGCAGCATGAAATATCTCATTTGAGGCCTACCTTTGAAGTCCTTCCAACCTGCATGTCACGTGAGGTTTACCCACAGCAGGAACAGCCCAAGGAAATGAGAGACACAGAAAATAATACATTTTACTAACATACATTGATTGCAGTTACAAAAAACTAGTGCAATCATACAAATTGACAGTCTGTCTCACACCTCTTGCAGCATTATTCTAGTAGACTGATATCAGACCTTAGCTGGATGTGGGTCCGTGCGTGAGGTAGAGGTGGAAGATGGTGTCTGGCCTGTTTGTGATGCTATGGGTTGTCTCCAACGTTTTTTTGAGGCTGGATGCCGGGACTATAAAGACAGAAAATGAAACATTACTTTTTAAATAAACTCAGGTCACTTTAGGTTTTAGAAATGACTTCAAACCTGAAGTAAAATGTATAATAAACCTTAATGATGCCTTTCCGAAGTTTTTTAAAAGCTTTGTTATTCTGAGAACAATTCAGGAGTCCTCCTCTGGACTCATGGAACAGAACGTTCACTGTGTGTTTGACATCCCAGCTGGTCACATGTCTGCTGCAGTCGGGGACAATGAAGTCTGGGTCGAAGGTGTGGTGCATCACCACCAAGATGACTGGTTTACCAGCTGACGAAACGGCAGACAAAGCAAAATATTTCCTAAGTGTCAAGGCAATTTTAGAGTCTTATAGAAAAAATATTGAGCAGTTTATTTACATTTTCGTTGAACTTTTTCCATTCCTGCCTGGACGTCTGTCCCTATTCGTGAAACGATTGGACAGTAGACAATGATGACATCACTCTCTGTTTCTGATAAACCAAGAGTCAGGCCTTTAGAGGTGAGACGATTGTTAATTTCCTCGTGAGTGTTCAGGGTAATCCCTGTCACAACAGGGAAGAATGTCTTCATCTTTGACCCTAAAAATAAAGTTAAATATAGTTGTGAAAATGTCAATGTAAGAAAACCTCGGGAAGAACAAGCATTACTTCACCCTTTCTTGCCTGTTATATTTATATATTATATATAAAATAATGATAGTAGCAAATTGTAGTTTGTATAAACAAAGAGAGATTATTGTTGTATTTACCAAACAGTTACATAGTCTATAACTATCGATCGAAATGGCAACAGCAGAATCCTAAGAGTGGAGGCTGTAACGATGCATTTATCTCTCGTCAGTCGCTTTGGATAAAAGCGTCTGGTAAATTAATTAACGTAAATGTAAAACAAAAATACAAACTACTGGATTTTTTTGCGACGATATTAAAGTCTGCATACATGTTTTTATTGACTAATATATACACTTGAAATGAAAGCTGCCTTTAGGATACTTAAATGCTAAATATTTACTAAATGAGTGTACTAGCAGGGTGTTCTGAGCACCACCTGGATATACCGCAGGGGTGCAGCCAGCTAGCCTTTAGTCTATAGAGTAAAAGTAATCGCAAATTCGCATATTCACAGTAGCCTAGATTTAAAAAGACTTGATAGTATTGGCTCAGTCTACAAACCTACATCTGATCCGGTTCCAGTCATTTAGCCTAGTTCTGCCATTGGACTCGAAATTGTGGAACAGCCTGGTAACCTAGGCTACATTTAAACATGTCAGGGTACTTTCACTTTCATTTTGACTTTCACTAGTTACATGTTGCGCAAAATCACTTCATCTTTTTTAATGGTTCCTAAATTAACAGACGCTTCTCTAAAGCGCCATAAGGCTCATGCAGTAAGATATGCGCTTGATGGAGAGCGGTTAGGGAATCGGACTAGTAATCAGATTGTTGGCTGTTCGATTCTCGTGCGCGTTAATTTACCTACTGTCCTTGGACGAAACACTTTACTTCCATCTGTACTTTCTTTAAATCGCTATGGGCGTCTGCTAATTCACGTAATGTAATGTAAATCGTACTATCTATAGTTTTCGAACAGGCGATGATGAAATATTTTAGTTTTCTTCCAATCTTTTCGCCAGAGGACGTGGTAGCGGCACTTCCTATAATCAATGTAAGGTCTAAAAAAATCTGATGGGGACATTAGGACGCATTAAGACCAATGCGCCCTAATGTGAATCAAATTACTGACGGGTCTGTTCCTTTAAGAATACGTTTTAATTCCATCTAAAACTATGTGCATAGAGCCCATCTATCGAGACTTTGTAACTTCTGCTCTATAGCTATGTTTAGGTAAATGTTACACCTTGCATCCACCATGAGCCTTAGAATGCACAATTGGTTCATCAAAGCATGCATCAGCCTACCTTCAACGAACCTTTAGTGATACAAAATATCCCAAGAGACGTGAAATGCTGGATGGAACAGACAGATCGTTAACTAAAGATGGGATGCCTTGTTATATGTAACTTTCACTTTTATGTTCTGATTTCCCAGAAATAACCGCTCTCGTTACAGTAACTCACTGGCCAAAGGTCGAACGCAGCGAGCCAAGCTTAAAATAAGTTGTTTCATCCTCGAGGTACATACATTGCTTTAGACAGAATATTCATTACACTACCACTCTGAAGTGAATAAGGCAGTTTTATTAGTGACATTTATTCATTTAGCAGACGATTTGATAAAAAGTCACTTCATGAAATGTCAATGCAATGCTGAAACATTTTAGATCACAATTACTCTTTTATTTTCTGGTGAAAGTTGGTAAACCGAGAAGCACTTGTCCTTGCCCTCCGAAAGATATGCTGCAGTTCATGAAGCTTATCAGACAGCTCAGGGTAACCATTTCTATGTATAGCATAGCCTTACTGTGGGACATGTTTTCCCATATACAAGCATTATTTGACGTAATTCGATTTATTCTCAGCATATTCAGAATATAAACAAGAACCAAGTCCTCCAGGACTTGGTTGCAGATCTTCACAAATTACTTTTAACTAATGGTGTTTGTTTCGGCTACTTTTATGTGGTTATTGAGACAGATACAAACCCAATGATACAGAAGCGTATATCAGTAATATGTATTTCCTTTCTTTATAACCAAGCATTTAATTTCCGGACCCTTGCCAGAGCCAGACCAAAGCCCAGGCTGAAGACCAGGGCCACAGCTAAAGCCACACCTTCGGCCTTGGTGGTTGAAGCTGGGGTTGGAGCTGGGTCTGTGGTTGGGCTGTTCTCTACGAACAGGGTGATGACCAGAGCCACAGACACAAACACAGACAGGACCAAGCCCCCAAACAGGACCAGGGCACACATTTTAGGGTGAACTAGGGAAAGGGGTGCCTGAGGAAACAAAGGAATAAGGATTACATTCCATACTCTGGGATAGGTTCTTTTATAAACATACAAGCATTATTTGTCTTAATTTGATTTATCTTCAGCATCTTCAGAATCTAAACAAGCACCAACAAGCGTAATTTGAGATCTTCACACATTACTTTTAACTAATGGTGTTTGTTTTGGCTACTTTTATTAATGGTTATTGAGACAAATACAAACCCAATGATACAGAAGCTTATATCTGTAACTCTAAGGTGTTTAGTCCTAGCTAAATTAATTATATTTCCATATTTCCTTTCTTTAAAACAAAGCATTTAATTTCCAGACCTGTGCCAGAGCCAGAACAAAGCCCAGGCTGAAGAACAGGGCCACAGCTAAGGCCACGCCTTCAGGCATGGTGTCTGGGTCTGTGGTTGGGCTGTTCTCCACAAACAGGGTGATGACCAGAGCCACGGCCACGGCCACAGACAGGACCAAACTCACAAACAGGACCGGAGCACACATCCTATTGTGAACTGGGGGAAGGGGTGCCTGAGGAAACAAAGGCACAAGGATTACATACCATACTGTGACATGTTCTCCCGTAAACATACAAGCATTATTTCTTAAATTGATTTTTTTTAGCATCTTCAGAATCTAAACAAGCACCAACAAGCGTAATTGCAGATCTTCACACATTACTTTTAACTAATGGTGTTTGTCTTGGCTACTTTTATTAATTGTTATTGAGACAGATACAAACCCAATGATACAAAAGCTTAAATCAGTAACTCTAAGGTGTTTAGTCCTAGGTAAATTAATCCGTATTTCCTTTCTTTATAACAAAGCATTTAATTTACGGACCCGTGCCAGACCCAAGCCAAAGACCAGGCTGAAGACCAGGGCCACAGCTAAAGTCACGCCTTCAGGCATGGTGTCTGGGTCTGTGGTTGGGCTGTTCTCCACGAACAGAATGATGGCCAGAGCCACAGCCACGACCACAGACAGGAACAGGGCACACATTATAAGGAAAAATGGTGCCTGAGGAAACATAGGCACAAGGATTACACTCCCCTGGGATCAAGAACACAAGACAAGCAGTACAATGTTCACATAGTCAGTGTTTATCAAACTGGACTCAGAAGGATGCAAAACCTTAGAAGTTGGGATGCATTTGAAAATCTCAGCCTCAGCTTTGTCATTCTGAGAACAATTCAGGAGTCCTCCTCTGGACTCATGGAACAGAATGTTCACTGT
The DNA here is from genome assembly GCA_030340665.1 of Neosalanx taihuensis. Lineage (NCBI taxonomy): Eukaryota > Metazoa > Chordata > Actinopteri > Osmeriformes > Salangidae > Neosalanx > Neosalanx taihuensis. The sequence continues at coordinate 4,969,698 of CM059299.1, read as the reverse complement.
GAGGATGACATCCCTGCTGGTCACATGTCTGCTGCAGTCGGGGACAACGTAGTCTAAGTTGAAGGTGTGGTGCATCACCACAAGGATGATTTGTTTACCCGCTGGGAGAGAGGCTTACAAAGAGATCAAAGTCAATATTTTGCAGATTAGAGCCATGTGAGATACTGTTAATCTACAGCACTTACACATGACACATGTAACATAGTAATGACCTGTGTTGTCGCATTAGTAACATGTCAATAGGTTGCATATACATTTACTCACCATCAGATGTTATATACATATCAGAACAATTACCTTCAATTTGTTGCATAGCTGCTTCAATATCAGTCCCTAGTTGAGAGACAATGGGACAGTAAGCCATGATGACATCACAGGCTGCAGGAGAAATGACTTCATACAGGCCTCGTGAGAGGAGGCGTCTGTTCATCTCCAAGTCACAGCCCATGGTTTCTCCGGCCTTAAAACTGTAGAACGTCTTCATTTCTGCCGGCTGGAGAGAGACATGATAGATTATGCCAATGCTACTATGAGATACGATGTTAGAAATCCTAACTTAAGTGGGAATGGCCATTAGGTTGTCTTCAACCACTTGGATAGTCTGACATGTCCACCCATGTCTGCAACAGTCACCAGCTGATGTCATACTTTGAGACTCATAGTGGAACAAGAGTTCTACTTATAAATAACAAACATTCATTTAGCAGACCCTTTTATCCAAAGTGACTTACAGCAAGTACAGGGGCTGAGACAAGTAGGGTGAAGACAAGTGAGACAAGTAGGGTGAAGTTCCTTCCCCAAGGACACAACATTACATAGCCACAGCCAGGAATCGAACTCACAACTTTCTGATCATGAGATAAATGCCTTAACCTACTGAGCCACTGGACTCCCTATTACTACTACTTTTGGACTTTGCATTACTAGATTACTCTGTAAATCAATACTGTTTTATGATTCCTCAGTTTGACCACATGGTTCTGTTTGGCCTTAACTAGGTTCCTACAGCTAATGTTTACAAATATCCTGGTAGCCAAGATCACAAGTGTGCCCTTGACCTCCTCTGCCAATGGACCATTTAAAAATAGCATTACTTTATTTATTTACTCATAATATTCCGAACATAAATTATTTAAGGAAACCATTTGCAATTGAAATTCACGAGTATATTACACATGATGCACTGATATTTTATAGACTGTGGTCGCATTATCCAAGTGGTTCACTCTTAAAATCCATAGTTTTCGAACAGGCGATGATGAAATAAATTAGTCTTCCAATCTTTTCGGTGTGAGTCGGTCAGGTGAACTGGCTGTGCCAGAGTTCGTGGATTTACCCGGAGGAGCTGTCTTTAAAAAGCTGCGGAACGTCCTATAATCAATGCATGGTGTAAAAAATTCTGATGGGCACATTAAGACGCTGAATCAAATTACTGACGGGTCTGTTCCTTTAGTAATACGTTTTAATTCCATCTAAAACGAAATGCATAGTGCCTATCTATCCAGACTTTCTAACTTCTGCTCCATAGCTATGTTTGAATGTTACACCTTGCATCCACCATAGGCCTTTGAAAGCACAATTAGTTCATCAAAGCATGCATAAGCCAATCTTCAACGAACCTTTAGTGATAAAAAATATCCAAAGAGACGTGAAATGCTGGATGGAACAGACAGATCGTTAACTAAAGATGGGATGCCTTGTTATATGTAGCTTTCACTTTCATTTTCTGATTTCCCAGAAATCTCCAAGAGTAAATAACTGCTCTCATTACAGTGACCTACTGGCCAAAGGTCGAACGCAGCGAGCCTGTCTTGAATTAACAGACAAAACACGTTTCATCCTCGAGGTAAATACATTGCTTTAAACAGAATATTCATTACACCACCACTCTGAAGTGAATAAGGCAGTTTTAGTAATGACATTTATTCATTTAGCAGACGGTTTGATCAAAATTCACTTTATGAAATGTCAGTGCAATGCTGAAACATTATAGATCACAATTACTTTTATTTTCTTAAGAAAGTTGGTAAACCTAGAAGCACTTGTCCTTGCCCTCCGAAAGATATGCTGCATTTCATGAAGCTTATCAGACAGCTCAGGGTAATCATTTCTATGTATATCATGTGCCTTACTGTGGGACATGTTTTCCCATAGACATACAAGCATTATTTGATGTAATTCGATTTATTCTCAGCATATTCAGAATATAAACAAGAATCAACAAGCGTAATTGCAGATCTTCACACATTACTTTTAACTAATGGTGTTTGTTTCGGCTACTTTTATGTGGTTATTGAGACAGATACAAACCCAATGATACAGAAGCGTATATCAGTAATATGTATTTCCTTTCTTTATAACAAAGCATTTAATTTCCGGACCCTTGCCAGAGCCAGACCAAAGCCCAGGCTGAAGACCAGGGCCACAGCTAAAGCCACTTCGGCCTTGGTGGTTGAAGCTGGGGTTGGAGCTGGGTCTGTGGTTGGGTTGTTCTCCACCAACAGGGTGATGGCCAGAGCCACAGACACAAACACAGACAGGACCAAGCCCCCAAACAGGACCAGGGCACACATTTTAGGGTGACCTAGGGAAAGGGGTGCCTGAGGAAACAAAGGAATAAGGATTACATTCCATACTCTGGGATAGGTTCTTTTATAAACATACAAGCATTATTTGTCTTAATTTATTTCCAGCATCTTCAGAATCTAAACAAGCACCAACAAGCGCAATTTGAGATCTTCACACATTACTTTTAACTAATGGTGTTTGTTTTGGCTACTTTTATTCATGGTTATTGAAACAAATACAAACCCAATGATACAGAAGCTTATATCAGTAACTAAGTAATATATCAGTAACTAATACACTAAGGTGTATAGTCCTAGCTAAATTAATACGTATTTCCTTTCTTTATAACAAAGTATGTAATTTCCAGACCCGTACCAGACCCAGGCCAAAGACCAGGCTGAAGACCAGGGCCACAGCTAAAGTCACTACTTCAGCCTTGGTGGTTGTGTCTGTGGTTGGGCTGTTCTCCACGAACAGGGTGATGACCAGAGCCACAGACACGACCAGCACAATGGAGCAGTACAATGTTCACATAGTCAGTGTTTATCAAACTGGAGTCAGAAGGATGTGAAACCTTAGAAGTTGGGATGCATTTGAAAATCTCAGCCTCAGCTTTGTCATTCTGAGAACAATACAGGAGTCCTCCTCTGGACTCATGGAACAGAATGTTCACTGTGAGGATGACGTCCCTGCTGGTCACATGTCTGCTGCAGTCGGGGACAACGTAGTCTAGGTTGAAGGTGTGGTGCATCACCACCAGGATGATTTGTTTACCAGCTGGGAGAGAGACTTACGGAAAAATTAAGTCAATATTATGCAGATTAGAGCCATGTGAGATACTGTTAATCTACAGCACTTACACATGACACATGTAACATAGTAATGACCTGTGTTGTCGCATTAGTAACATGTCAATAGGTTGCATATACATTTAATCACCATCAGATGTTATATACATATCAGAACAATTACCTTCAATTTGTTGCATAGCTGCTTCAATATCAGTCCCTAGTCGAGAGACAATGGGACAGTAAGCCATGATGACATCACAGGCTGCAGGAGACATGACTTCATACAGGCCTCGTGAGAGGAGGGGTCTGTTCATCTCCAAGTCACAGCCCATGGTTTCTCCGGCCTTAAAACTGTAGAACGTTTTCATTTCTGCCGGCTGGAGAGAGACATGATAGTTATGCCAAAGCTACTATGAGATACGATGTTAGAAATCCTAACTTAAGTGGGATCGGCCATTAGGTTGTCTTCAACCACTTGGATAGTCTGACATGTCCACCCATGTCTGCAACAGTCATACTTTGAGACTCATAGTGAAACAAGAGTTCTACTTATAAATAACAAACATTCATTTAGCAGACCCTTTTATCCAAAGTGACTTACAGCAAGTACAGGGACTACCCCCTAAGACAAGTAGGGTGAAGTGCCTTCCCCAAGGACACAACATTACATAGCCACAGCCAGGAATCGAACTCACAACTTTCTGATCATGAGATAAATGCCTTAACCTACTGAGCTACTGGACTCCCTATTACTACTACTTTTGGACTTTGCAATACTAGATTACTCTGTAAATCAATACTTTTTTTAATGATTCCCCAGTTTGACCACATGCTTCTGTTTGGCCTTAACTAGGTTCCTACAGCTAATGTTTACAAATATCCTGGTAGCCAAGATCACAGGCGTGCCCTTGACCTCCTCTGTCAATTGACTTTTTAAAAATAGCATTAGTTTATTTATTTACTCGTAATATTCCAAACATAAATTATTTAAGGGAACCATTTGCAATTGAAATTCACGAGTATATTACACATGATGATACTGTAGATATTCTATAGACTGTGGTCGCATTATCCAAGTTAACGGTTCACTCTTAAAATCCATAGTTTTCGAACAGGCGATGATTAAATAAATTAGTTTTCCAATCTTTTCGGTGTGAGTCGGTCAGGTGAACTGGCTGTGCCAGAGTTCGTGGATTTACCCGGAGGAGCTGTCTTTAAAAAGCTGCGGAACCTCCTATAATCAATGCATGGTGTAAAAAATTATGATGGGCACATTGATGCTGAATCAAATTACTGACGGGTCTGTTCCTTTAGTAATACGTTTTAATTCCATCTAAAATGACATGCATAGTGCCTATCTATCCAGACTTTCTAACTTCTGCTCTATAGCTATATTTAGTTAAATGTTACACCTTGCATCCACCATAAGCCTTAGAATGCACAATTGGTTCATCAAAGCATGCATAAGCCTACCTTCAACGAACCTTTAGTGATACAAAACAACCCAAGAGACGTGAAATGCTGGATGGAACAGACGGACCCTTAACTAAAGATTGGATGCCTTGTTATATGTAACTTTCACTTTCATTTTCTGATTTCCCAGAAATAACCGCTCTCATTACAGTAACCTACTGGCCAAAAGTAGAACACAGCGAGCCTGGCTTAAATTAAGTTATTAAAACACGTTTTATCATCGAGGTAAAGGGCCGGCTCTAGGCATAGGCGACATAGGCGGTCGCCTAGAGCGCCATCGGCGGGAGGGGCGCTGCAGGGGCGCTGCACCCTTAATCGATAATTAATAAGTGTTTTATTTCGAGAAATGACCGGATGCTCTCGGTAAAATCCGGTTAAGTCTGCAAACTAATAAAAAACTGGCGTCTTTGGGAGTCGCTCGCACCCCGCAACCCCCCCCCCCCCCCCCCCGCTCGACAGAAAAAGTTAGGGTTTAATTGTGGTCGCACGAGCGATTTCCAAAGACGGGGGCGCGCGCAGTAATCTCGCCTAGGGCACTGAATTAGGTAGAGCCGGCCCTGATCGAGGTACATACATTGCTTTAGACAGAATATTCATCACACTACCACTCTGAAGTGAATAAGGTAGTTTTATTAATGACATTTATTCATTTAGCAGACGATTTGATCAAAATTCACTTTAAGAAATGTCAGTGCAATGCAGAAACATTTGAGATCACAATTTCTCTTTAATTTTCTTGTGAAAGTTGGTGAACCGGAAAGCACTTTTCCTTGCCCTCGGAAAGATATGCTGCAGTTCATGGAACTTATCAGACAGCTCAAGGTAATCATTTCTAAGTGTGTCATGCACCTTACTGTGGGACATGTTCTCCCATAAACATACAAGCATTATTTGTCTTAATTTGATTTGTTTTCAGCATCTTCGGAATATAAACAAGCACCAACAAACTAGTTTGTTTTGTCTACTTTAATTAATGATTATTGAGGCAGATACAAACCCAGTGATACAGAAGCTTATATCAGTAACTCTAAGGTGTTTAGTCCTAGCTAAGCTAACACTTATTTTCTTTCAAAGCATTTGATTTCCAGACCCGTGCCAGAGCCAGGCCATAGCCCAGGCTGAAGACCAGGGCCACAGCTAAAGCCATGACTTGGACCTTGGTGGTTGAGTGGTGGTCTGCAGGCGAAGCTGGGTCTGTGGTTGGGCTGTTCTCCACCAACAGAGTAATGACCAGAGCCCCAGACACGGCCACAGACAGGACCAAGCCCACAAACAGGACCGGGGCACACATCCTATTGTGAACTGGGGGAAGGGGTGCCTGAGGAAACAAAGGCACAAGGATTACATACCGTACTGTGGAAAAAGTTCTCCCATAAACATACAAGCATTATTTGTCTTAATTTGATTTATTTTCAGCATCTTCAAAATCTAAACAAGCACCAACAAGCATAATTGCAGATCTTCACACATTACTTTTAACTAATGGTGTTTGTTTTAGCTACTTTTATTCATTAGTATTGAGACAGATACAAATCCATTAATACAGAAGCATATATCAGGAACTCTAAGGTGTTTAGTCCTAGTTCAGTAAATATGTCTTTCCTTTCTTCATAACAAAGCATTTAATTTTACGGACCCGTGCCAAACCCAGGCCAAAGCCCAGGCTGAAGACCAAGGCCACAGCTAAAGCCACGACTTTGGCCTTGGTGGTTGTGTCTGCAGGCGAAGCTGGGTCTGTGGTTGGGCTGTTCGCCCCCAACAGGATGATGACCAGAGCCCCAGACACAACCAGAGACAGGACCAAGCCAACAAGCAGGACCAGGGCACACCTCCTCTTGTGAACTCGGGGAAGGGGTGCCTGAGGAAACAAAGGCACAAGGATTACATACCGTACTGTGAAACATGTTCTCCCATAAACATCAGTCAGAAGGATGTGAAACCTTAGAAGTTGGGATGCAATTGAAAATCTCAGCCTCAGCTTTCTCATTCTGAGAACAATTCAGGAGTCCTCCTCTGGACTCATGGAACAGAACGTTCACTGTGAGGATGACATCTGTGCTGGTCACATGTCTGCTGCAGTCGGGGACAACGTAGTCTAGGTTGAAGTTGTGGTGCATCACCACCAGGATGACTGGTTTACCAGCTGGGAGAGAGGCTTACAGAGAGATCAATATTATGCAGGTTAGAGCCATGTGAGATACTCTACAGCACTTACACATGACACATGTACATTTACATGTATTCATTTAGTAGACGCTTTTATCCAAAGCAACTTACAGTAAGTGCAGGGATATTTTCCCTGAGGCAAGTAGGGTGAAGTGCCTTGCCCAAGGACACAGCGTCATCTAGCCACAGCGTGGGCTCGATCTCACAACCTTCCGATCATGAGGCCAACGCCTTAACCATTGAGCCATCTGACCTAACATAGTAATGACCTGTGTCGTCGCATTAGTAACATGTCAATAGGTTGCATATACATTTACTCACCATCAGATGTTATATACATATCAGAACAATTACCTTCAATTTGTTGCATAGTTGCTTCAATATCAGTCCCTAGTCGAGAGACAATGGGACAGTAAGCCATGATGACATCACAGGCTGCAGGAGACATGACTTCATACAGGCCTCGTGAGAGGAGGCGTCTGTTCATCTCCAAGTCACAGCCCATGGTTTCTCCGGCCTTAAAACTGTAGAACGTCTTCATTTCTGCACGCTGGAAAGAGACATGATAGATTATGCCAAAGCGAAATAAATAAATAAAATATTCATTTAGCAGACGCTTTTATCCAGAGAATCTTACAGCAAATACAGGGACAATTCCCCTGAGGCAAGTAGGGTGCAGTGCTTTGCCAAAGGACACAACATCACATAGCCACAGCCGGTAATCGGACACACAACCTTCCGGTCATGAGGCCAACGCCTTAACCACTGAGCCACCTGACTCCTAGTTAAAGGAAAGCTACTATGAGATATAGTATGTTACAAATCCTAACTTAAGTGGGAATGACCATTAGGTTTTTTTCAAGCACTTGGATAGTTTGACCACCCCTGCCTGCATTAGCCCCCAGCTGACGTCACACTTTGAGACTCATATTGGAACAGGACTTCTTCTAGTCTTGGACTTTGCAATACTAGATTTCTCTGTAAATCTATACTTTTTTGTGACTACCCAGTTTGACCACATGGTTCTGTTTGGCCTTAACTAGGTTCCTACAGTTTACACATGACGCATAGGTATTCTACAGACTGATTGAACCGTTAACTTGGATAATGCGAACACAGTCTGTATCAATCTTACAGTTTTTGGGGATTGCTTAAACATTAACATTAAAAGTAGTACACTATTAGCAAAACCTTACACTCAAGAAGCAAAACATCAGCCCATATTTGCGCAAGCATATTGTCAACCTCACACAAAACTCTACACACAGTGATTTGCAATACACTAAACACACTTAACATACATTACACACAAAAATCGATCATTAAGTCACTTCCTTGCAATACCAAATCACGGACTGTCAAATTACCACACCGTCCAACCAATTGGTTCAACACAGTCATCAGGTGTGCAAACACTTGTTTGCTTAATTGTAGACCCACTAGTCAGGTGTATAAACACTATAAAACGCAGCAGGTGAGTTAATCGGTCTTCAAGCACAATGGAAAGAGTCAGAGAAAGAGTAAAACGAGGAGGAGAACAAGGGGGACGAGAACAAGGAGAAAGCACAATTAGTTCATTAAAGCATGCATAAGCCTACCTTCAACAAACCTTTAGTGATAACAGAGACGAGGGATCTCCTAAGAGACATGGAATCTTGGATGGAACAGACAGAATGTTAACTAAAGATTGGATGCCTTGTTAGATGTGATGCCTTGTTAGAAGTGATGTCTTGTTAGATGTGATGCTTTGTTATACGGAATGCCTTAGATGTAACTTTCACTTTCATTATACGATTCCCAGAAATAACCGCACTCATTACAGTAATCCACTGGCCAAAGGTCGAACGCAGCGAGCCTGTCTTGAATTAATAGACAATAATTCAAACATTTTATCATCAAGGTACATGCATTGCATTAGAGTCCAGGTGTCACCAACTCTGGTCCTCGAGGGCCACTTTCCTGACAGTTTTAGACATGGTTTTAGATGTTTCCCTGCTCTAGCATTCCTCTTGAATGAGGTGCGCTGGAGCAGGGAAAGATCTAAAACTGTCAGGACAGCGGCCAACGAGGACCAGGGTTGGTGACCCCTGCATTAGACAGAAGGTATACATTACACCACCACTGAATTACATCACATTTATATTTAGCGGACGCTTTTATCCACAGCGACTTCCAAGGGAGAGCTTTACAAAAGAGCATCGGTCAATGGAATGGGGCCGTTTGAGTGTGTAATGTCAGTGCAATACTGAAACATTTTAGATTACAGGAACTCTTTTATTTCTTTTATTTTGAAACTTGGGGCTTTTATTTTGGTCAACAGTAAACCCGGAAGCACTTGTGAACATGACTAACTCCTCGAAATCCGCAAGCATGAAAGATATGCTGCAGTTCATGAAACTTATCGGACAGCTCAAGGTAATAATCATGCACCGTACTGTGGGACATGTTCTCCTATGAATGTTGACATAGTATTACCCCCATACTTTCGTCCCCATTGCAGCGGGTTCCACGGACCGGCTGGGTGTACCGACATGTAAGGGAACCAGAGAGCGTGTCGGACCACATGTACCGGATGTCTATGATGGCCCTGACCATCACGGATACGAGCGTAAATAAGGAGAGGTAGGGGGGCGTACTGCAGGTTATTGTGTTAAAGAAAGGACAACACTAGTGTAGATCATGGGTGTCCAATCCTGGTCCTCGAGGGCCGCTGTCCTGAAGGTTTTAGATGTGTCCCTGCTCCAGCACACCTGATTCTACGGTAATGAAGCGTCGTTATCAAGCTCTGTGGAGGTGTGCTAGAGCAGGGAAACATCTAAAACTATCAGGGCAGTGGCCCTCCAGGACCAGGATTGGACACCCCTGGTGTAGATGTACTTACACAGTGCATTCTGTACTCTCCATCCATGCAGGTGTATGAAAATGGCTCTGGTCCATGACATGGCAGAGTGCATTGTGGGAGATATCACACCGGTTGATAACATCAGTAAAGCTGAGAAATACAGACGAGAAGAGGTCAGTAGAACCCTGAACTCTGTGACCTCTGACCTAGTCAACCCTTACATTGCTTGATATGTTGTTCGCTTCCTACAAGTAGACTACTGCCCGTCTGAGGTTCCTGCTATAAACTTGTAGGCTGAAAGCTCTTATAGCTCTTTCCTTGGCACTTAATGGTTTCTCACGATGTGTGATAATCTATAAGCCTGCTATGTTTTGGGGTCTATCGCGTTGCTACGCTCAGTGACTGATGCTTTTTTGTAAAGCTCTCTCTTGTAAGTCACTTTGGATAAAAGTGTCTGCTAAATGAATCAATGTAAATGTAGACAGCTAACATGGCTGCCCACCTCATCCTAACCTGTGTTCCCAGGAAGCCATGCACCAACTTACTGGACTGCTGTCGGAGGGGCTCAAGAAGGAGATCTTTGATCTATGGGAGGTCAGTAGCTCACTCTGTGGTCTCTCTCTGGTCTCTAGCTGATCTCTCTCTGGTCTCTAGCTGGTCTCTCTCTGGTCTCTAGCTGGCCTCTCTCTGGTCTCTCTCACCCGGATGTGTGTGTGATGGAATAATGTGTGTGCACAGGAGTATGAGAGCCAGAGCACTAGTGAGGCCAAGCTGGTGAAAGAGTTTGACCTGCTGGAGATGATCCTACAGGCCCATGAATACGAGCTTCTAGAGAAAACCCCTGGCAGGCTGCAGGAGTTCTTTGACTCTACAGAAGGTAGGCTACATACACACACACACAAACACACAGAGAAAGCTACACATCCTGTTCCTAATATTTACATTTACATTTATTCATTTAGCAGACTCTTTTATCCAAAGCGACTTACAGTAAGTACAGGGACATTTTTCCCTGAGGCAAGTAGGGTGAAGTGCCTTGCCCAAGGACATCTGACCCCAATATTATGCCTCTCCACAGGCCGGTTCCACCACCCTGAGGTACTCCAACTGCTCCACAGTCTGAACCAGGAGAGGGAAGCTCATCTGTCTGCCAGTGCCCAGGGTCAAGAACATTCCGGACCTCCCTCCCCCTCCACTTGACATCAGCATTCTACTACACACCATCTACTGTACTCCTGGACGAATGAGCATCTGCACCGACTTAGTTCTACTGTACACTACACGGCTTACATGCTGCACGTTCTTGCTGATGCTGCACGTCTGGCCAATCGTGTGAACTCAGAACTTTGTGTTGTTGAAGGCAGCATAAACAAGGCTCTGATTGACCAGATAAGGAGACTGAGTCAGAAGGAAACCACCATCTTACTTCCTGGTCTCTTTACAATGACAGTTTCAGACATGCTGTCCCTAACTGGGGTGTGGTTTGTTGTGGTTAAGACATTGGGGGTCCAGGCCTCCTCACCTACCTCCAGCAGTTATTTTTGTACACCAGTTCTATTGTAACTTGTTACTGTGTTGTGCCAACCCCATGTTTGGCAACCATGCAGTCTGAGTTGATAACAATGCCACTCAGTTTGATAAGGTAACATTTTAGAAAACATTTTTTTTTGGAACAGAGTTGCATTAAAAGGTTGGTTGGAACAAGTTTTTAATTAATGTTAAGAGTTGCAGACAAAATTACTTCTGAATGTCATAACATTAGTGGGGTACTTTTTACATAAATTGTTATTACAAAAAAAAATTGTATCTTTTGGGGTTAGTGTCACTTGCAAAATAGTGCAACTGCTTCATTTGATGAAACCATATGGATCATGTTAGCCTTTTCTGCTTTTAAAAACCTGGAAAATACAACTTCAACAGACTAGTTCTGTGAAGGAACACACAGATAACCTGGAATATAACTTAGAAATTGTCAGATTCGCTGACATGAGTGAAATTATCACTTGTTTTTGTTAAAATCTTTAGGAACACTAAAGATTTTATTGGAAGGAATTGCATTATATGTTAGTATTAATAGTAATAAAGGACATTAAAGCTCCGCCCCCCCACCCTACCTCACAGTGCAGAGTACACCTTTTACAGGTGACAGTTCAAGTATTAGTATGTAACATTACCTTTGACCCCTGCATGATCCCCCATAACCCAGTAATGATGAGACTGGCCTCTCATTTGGGCATTTCATAAAAAGACGCACACATAAAAGTCAGTAGCTCTACTAAAGAGAATAAAACAGTTTGAATGTTATAAAAATCCTGTTTTGATTGAGCACAAATATATCTGCACAGCTAAACATGCATTCCATCTTGGTAGACGTCTGCAACAACAGGGCAGACTATCTGACTGACTGTTTGAAATGCAGAAGAATAGAAAAGTGCTCTGAGTGTGTATGGCCAAGTTTCCCACACATGGATGATTGTAATTCAATGAAGATCTGCACTGAAAAAAGTTTGAGGCTTGGCATCAGCCACGTCCACCCTTTCTTTGTTTCAGTACAGCCGGTTCATTGTCACCTGATGACCAGAGGGAGGCAGCAGAGAGCTGGATCTGAATAGGGGAAGGGCAGCCTGAGGTTTCCTTGGTTACGTTCTTATGACTCTACTGTCTACCGTGAGATCCTCCCTCCGTCCGGATCTTGTTCTAATACAGGTCTGTTCGATTCACCAAATAAATCAGCACTTCGTCTACTGGCTTTTCTACAAGGCTTTTTCTAGTGGTCTCAACACTACTGTGTGACCTAAATCAACTGTACCTACTGTGTCTTGTGACCTTGTGTCTAAGCTACAAAATGCAGGTATTTATTTACCTTATCTAGATAAGTGTAAAAAAGGAACCAGCTCTAGAACATTACCCATCTGAAATCAGCATCACTTATCTGCTCTTGATTGATCTGGTCTGCCAGTGAGCTCCGCCCACAAAGACAAGGTCCATCAAACACACTCCAGGCAAAGTCTATGGTACAGTATATGACATCACATAGCAACATACACTATACCATAATAGGTAATGTACAATACACTAAAGCAGGGGTGTCAAACTGGTGCCATCTAAGACCAAGAGGGTTGCAGGTTTTCACTTCAAATAAACCCTACACCAGCTGATTACACTAAGTAGAGAAACTCGTCCTCGATAGCACCAGTTTGACACCACTGTACTAAAGCATGTGGTATAACTATAGTTTAACAAGTAGTCCGTAATGGAGGACATTAACAGTAAAAGGACAGTGACGGTAGTCATGCACAGTAACTGGAAAGATTTAAAATAGTCCCAACCACCCAAGGCTCCACCCCTTGCTAGCAGTTGGTCTAGCAGGTCTGTTCTGGGCTGTCAATCAGGTGGTTGGAGGGCGTGTCCTGGGTGCTGGCGTGGGCAGCTGAGGACAGCACTTCCTCGAAGCTCCCCCCGGTCCCGCCTACTTTGGTCTGCTCCAGAGCCAAACAAACACAGGGGGGTGGGGGGCATCCACCATGTACACACAAGAACACATTAAAATAGGCTGGATTGGCTACATTGTGCAGCTATCTCTCTAACCGTCCCCCACAACTCTCACACACACTCACTTTCTCTCTCTCTATGTCTCTCTCTGTCTCTTTCTCTCTGTCTGCCCAGGGTTATTGTTCTCAGTAGTCTGCTGTTGAACGTCAAGTTAGTAGTGTATAAATACCCATCAGGATTAGCCAGGTTCTTATTCAGACACTACCTACATCTAGGTGAAACACTGAGTCTGATAAGGTCAGACCTCCCATGTTGACTCCCAGCTGAAGGTCAGAAGGAGGGGGAAGCACTGATGAGAGAAAGTAGCTGCTTCTTAATACCTTTATGTTCGAGACGGTGCTCTCCACTTTCTCCTCAAAGGACTTGAAGCTCGGGGAGTTTCTGTTGGATGAGCAGATGAACGTTTAGCCTGCTGGTTATGGTTGATTCAGAATATACTTGATATAACAGTGCTCTGATCACACTCCAGTCACTCTAAGGGAACTGTGTAAATCACCTGCTCAGGTCAAGTAAGGAAAGTTTTTATGGATATCAGTATGTCTGGATGCTCTAAGTTACTGAACATAAACACCTCATAAGCGAGCACACACACACAGCTATTCTGAACCACAAACACATTTACCTCATGGTAGGCATGCTCATTGAATGTCTGATAGAGTAGCTGTCCCCAGAGTGCAAGTTCAAAAGAGAGGGGTTAATGATTAATAAGGCGTTAAATACCGTCAACGCATTCCTCTGCACACATACACACATACAAAAACACACAAACACACAATGGATGAAAGTAAACACTGATGGACAGAGAAAGGTAAGCAGACAGGTAGATAGGTAGACAGGCAGACAGACAGACAGACAGATAGCCAGAAAGGCAGACAGACAGGCAGGCAGGTAGACAGGTAGACAGACAGACAGACAGAAACTGGGACTGGAACTAAAATTCGAAACGAAACTCGTCAGTGTTCCATCAGTGGCCTTATTTACTTAGAGATCAGGTGCTCTCTGAAACTGATGTAATTGATTAGCTGTTTGCTGCTTGTGTAGTGTGTGTGTGTGTAGTTGTGTGTTTGAAAAAGGTCAACAACATTCAGTTCCAGACCCGTTCCTGAGTTGCTAGCTGTCTTTATCCCAAACACTTGAACACTAACAACAATATATCTTACAAAAGCACCATGTCAACACTATCAACACACCACATCTTACCCTATTGAATTAGATCTTTTGATGCATAACAGGAAAAACAGACAAACATTTAGCTTGTTTCTTCGTGGTTTTTCTGTACCAGTGAACAGAAATGTAGCATGTTCAAAACCACGCACACTTCAAAAACAATCATCGAAAAACTATTAACAGTATAACTGGTAATACACTTTACACATCAAGCTGCAGACTTTATTCTGAAGATATATTCCTGACATGATTCGTGATAAAAATGAGACAATTAACCAGTTAATTTACTAGTTAGTATTTACTCGTTAACATGTTAGTCTATAATATTGAATCAGGAGTTCAGAATTACACAGATCTAGTCATGGGAAACACACACTGCAGAATACACACAGACATGCATGCAAATTACTGAAACACACACACACGCACACACACCCACACACACACACTAAAGGAACATACCTCCGGGGATACAGTAATTCTAAACCAAACATGCTGGAAGACATAAAGAGGGCCTTGTTGTTTTTCTGTTTACACTTAGTAACGGCATTAAGATAACATAAAGATGGGGAATGTTATCACGAAAACATTAGTCAGTTAGTAGCTGTATTTTGTATAACATATAGTTTATAATTTTCCTGAAAAAAATACATAAATATTGTTTTATTCTGTGTGTCCCTGTAGGACCACCGTAGATCTGATCCCAGACCAGAGGCTGGGGTGATGTATACTCCCGCTCCAGGCATGTCAGCCTGAGAGCTATAAGCTGCTTACTACCAGACTTATACAACACCCACCCTCCCTCCCTCCACCACTCCAAGCTGCATTCATCTCAAGTATCTGCTCAAAGGGTTGATGACAGCTTAAGAGACAGTTACAATTTGAGGAGGTGTTGGGCAAGGGGGGTGGGGGGGGGGATTGCATTCAGTGGATTGCAGTACCACTGAAGCTACGAGTGGTGCACTGACTCAACAACAAAGATCAATAGATTAAATAATTGATTGATAATCGTATCAAGCTTGCTAGTGTGTAGTGGTAACAGGAAGTGACCTTGTACCTCATGTCTCCAAACTTCCTGCTGATGGCAGACCCCAGGTTGTTGAATGCTGCAGAGGTTTTCTGGCCTGCTGTGCTCAAGGTCTCTGACGTCTTCTTGTACCTGAACACACACACACGCACACACAGACACACACACACAGGAACACACAGTGTAAGTGTCTGCATCTCTGTCCCAGTAGGTGGTATAAGGTGTCAGTCAGAGCCAGGACAGAGTAACTGATACAGCTGCTCTAACACCAACATACTGCCTTTGGTTTCTGCAAACTCTTTAAATAATTGAATCGGGCAGACAGACAGAAAGACACACAGACAGACAGGAAGGCAGACAGACAGATGAATGGACAGGAAGGAGAGGACAGGCAGACACACAAACAGGAAGGCAGGAAGCTCAGCTGATGGCACAGCATTTATCGACTGAGGTGGATGTCCCAGCATGCTCTCTGATGTTCCTGTCTTAACGAGCAGCAGAATCCCTGCTGCTGTCTGCATGACTGACTTCAGTATATATGTACCTCCCTCTGTGATGGTCATGAAATAAATCTTTACTGAAAGGATGTGGGGGCCTTCAGGGCTGCCTCCTAACCTCAGGTCCAATGTCTCCCTCTCTGTAGCTATATCTATCTTTTGTCCCCGAATCCCTCTACTTGTACAGTTTAAATGCCAGAATGATGGACTGTTCTAGTGACATTCTAGGATCGGCAACCATAAGAACAGCCTCCCCTTATCGTACGCATGCGCACTCAGCGCACACGCGCCCGTGTACTTACGCAGTGGACGTCTGCATGTCGTACCAGCTGCGACTGAAGTTGTTCCGCAGCTCGCTGAGGGGGGTGATGCCCAACTTCTGCTTCAGATCTGCATGCTGTTTCTCCTTAGAGGACAGGACCTGCCTCAGAGTACCGATCTCCTCCTCCAACTGGAGAGGAGAGGAGGGATGAATATTCACAGTCTAAATTCACTGCTACTGTACTTTGCATCGTGTAGCTGTTATTCAAACAAGCCGAAACTCAAAACAGTTGCCCAGTCCGCTGAATTCCAAACTATCTGTGAAAACCACTTCCATTTGAACGTATCTGTTCACCTGATCTGTCTAGAGAGTATTGACCTTATCCAAACTACTCTCCTGACAGTGTCTTTCCATCCCTCTAACCTCCTCTCTTCGTACCTTAGCCAGCTCCTGCTGGATCTCCTCTCTCTCCTCTTCGGTCACAGTGTTATGGAGGTCCACCTCTGAGACCATGTTGTCCTCCTCCGATTCCCTGAGAGGTTCTGCATCAAGCAGACCTGCAGCGCACACCAGCACACATACACACCAGCACGCACACCAGCACGCACACACACACACACAATCTGAGTTTTAACATCAGTGAGATGAGCCAACCTTCCAGCAAGCTGGTCTCATCACCTCAGCAGGATCAGCAGGCCAGGTCTGTTCCCCTGGTAACGGCTGGAATAAGACCAGTCTGTTCCCCTGGTAACTGCCTGAATAAGACCAGGTCTGTTCCCCAGGTAACTGCTGGATAAAGTTCTGGACTGAGTGCTGCTACCGACTAACTGCTGCTCTGATCTTTGGTCTGTCAACCAGCACAAAAAAAGATCTAACCTTAAACCACACAGCTTCCACTACATTCTCTATAACTGGATCTGCCATTGTCCACTGTTCCTCTTAACAGTTTCTGGAACTGAACTGAAATGTAATTACATACAACAGAGCACAGATACAAAGCTCTGGTTTGTGCCTGTGTGCGTGCCTGTCTGCCTACATGCATAATATTCCTCATTACATGATATCTGGATAGAGTGGGTTCACTCAGGTTCGTCATAATCGAGGATGACACAGGGTGTCCATTGGGATTAGGATATGGGTTGGTCATCCCACTGAATGATATAGTACTTCCGTCCTGATGCTAGCAACCTACGCTCGCCCAAATGAATCCCCTTTAGGTGATGAGGGATTTTTGTGATCTAGTCCGGGGATCACTTATGATCTTGTCAGATAGTAAAGGGAGGGGAAGGATCTCTAATTATCTCTGCTAATGTAATCAATAGCAGGGAGGGGTTGCTGTCTGAAAGCACATGGATCATAAACTCTGCTGTTATCACATAATATCTGGAGACAGCAGGAAGTGGTCATTGACTGTGATGTTTGGCCTCACGACCCCTTGTCTTGTCCGTTGTTACGTAATCTCTGGCAGCAGTGGGATTGCCCTTCGGGATTATCTGACTAGATTAAACATTAGGCAGCAGGCCAACCAGGGCACAATGGAGGGAAGATTTGGACGTCTCTTAAAGAAGAGTGAAAAAATCCCTCTTCCTCATCCAGACAGAAGGATGTTAGAGGGGAAGAAGACCAGACAGACCTTGAGAGACGCAGAAGGACTGGGCTAGCAGGGGTGGGGTTAGGATGGAAGACACAACATGGAGACCAGGGGGGAGAGAGAGGGTGGATTGTAAATAAGATTTCCTTCAGAAGTCGAAGGTAACAGCAGAGGAATACATTACCTGTTCTCAGGTGTCCCCTCTCTTCATTTGGAAGCAGGAAGGGGGGGGGGGGGGGGGGGGGTCAGGTTAACTTGATGCAGTTGAGAACATCACATTCGATTTTCTATAGGGCCTGTATGGATGAGGGCCTTCTAAACGTTACAGTGATGGTAGATGGCCGTGTGTATGTGTTTGCTTCTTGGGGCTGGTAAAGAGCTTGACCATTTGACAAATCCAATCAATATTTATTTGTATAGCCCCTTTTTACAAGCAACGTCACAGTGAGCATCACATAGACCCATAAAACTTATGCTTATGCATTATTATTTGAACAAACTACGATCAAAGCATCGACAGGGCCAAGGTTCTCTCTCACTCTCTACCATGTCCACGCACGTTCGGACACCATCGTCACGGGTCATAGTGATACGAATCGAGTTCTACATGATCACGTTATCCAGGAGACAACAGACGTTAACTTCCTATTGGTAGACAGGAAGCTAACTTCCTACTGGTAGACAGGAAGATAATTTCCTACTGTTGGTAATTTGGTATCAAGCATTGGTATCAAACTTGTGCCATCGAGGGTCAAGAGGGTTGCAGGTTTTCACTTCAACCAAGCACTACTCCAGCTGATTTCACTAAGTAGAGAAACTAGTTAGTGAAAGCAGCTGGTGTTGTGCTTGGTTGACACGATCACCAGCACCCACTCGGCCCTCGATTGCACGAGTTTGAGACCAATGGATACAGGAAACGTTCAGTCGTAACACATGAACTTCCCACTGTTGGAGACTAAACTAACCACCAAATGTCAGG
This sequence comes from Neosalanx taihuensis, assembly GCA_030340665.1. Taxonomy (NCBI): domain Eukaryota; kingdom Metazoa; phylum Chordata; class Actinopteri; order Osmeriformes; family Salangidae; genus Neosalanx; species Neosalanx taihuensis. Next base: position 4,950,783 of record CM059299.1, on the reverse strand, counting down.
ACTAAGCTAACCTCCTTGTTGATGCGTATTGAAGTGTTGTAGTTCTAGAACATGTACTAGATCTAGGGGGGTCTCAGCTGGTCTACTATGAAGTGGTTCACCTGCAGCTTCCAGATGCATGTCATAGTGACTGGGCATGACCCAGTCTTCAGACAGGGACATCTTACCCCAGTCCTCCCCAGCAGGGCCCTCTCCCCAGTCCCCGACCACCGCCTCCCCCAGAACACTGGAGTACAGATCTGGGAGGAGACAGGTATGGCAGCCGGGTAGGAGACATTACCACTATAATACACACGCACGCACACACGACAGACTCCATGCCCCCCTTCTGTAGGCACCATAAGCTTAGTGCAGCAGCATTCATGAAGATCTGGGACGGTAGGTAAATATTGCTTTTTGCACGGGTCTAACAAAGTCATATCCATCTGGTTAAGAAGAGAGGCCAAGTATAATAAACGACCATTTCATATTTCACACTGAGGAAACGCTACAAAGTTGGGTCCGCTTTGCTCTGCGCTGTCAGCAGCGGAATACCTCCGGTCACAAGATTTCTATTAGTGTGTTCTGAAGACGAGAAAATCTGGGGCCTGGGGCCGGTCATATGTCTCTGAAATGAATGTGAACAAACCCGTTCAACTGTCAATGCATTGCATTAGAGCCACATGAAGCTGATTTAAAGATGTTCCGTTTCTGCAGCAGAGGACAACCACATGGTCTGGTTAAGTAGATGCGTCATGGTAAGTTAATTCTAGGCTCAACTGGTTAGTGCGTTGATGTTAATGATGATGGGAACGATCACAATGAGGAAGTCTATCAGTCTATCAATAATAGTCTAGAATAGTACGATATCAAGTAATAAGACCAATGCATCTTCCTATACGTTTAGCGCACTAATATAAGTTCCTATTTAAAGAATAGCATATATTCATCTATATCTTATAGACCATTTAACCATAGCTAATAGTTAGTTGACATATTTTGAAGTAGTCGTTTGAACTCACCTTGTTGTCTGGTTTCCATAGCGCTCCGGTGAACGACTGACAGTTAATAAGAGTTATTCTCCGCTTCAGCTCAGTGCGCAGTGAGCCGGGTTAGGGTTCTCTACCGTGACTGACTGGACCGCCTGCAGGGGCGGAGCAGCGCCCTGACCGAACAGGACTGGCCAGGTCCCTTCAATTTAATACGTCAGAACGTTAAGTCAACATGACATAAACATACCATTTCACGTTTCAAACCGTAGGCAACCAATAAGTGGAACTGTTGACTGCACTCTTCCTGATTCAATATGAGACCTGAAATAACAAACTGTTGAAACTGTCTAAAATATTTATTTATTTTGGGGGAGGGCTTTAAGTTTTTAAAATCCAGTCATAGTCTGTGCCTATAGATAGAAGCTTATATATTTGTATTCGGTGGCTGCTGTCTGATATATGGCTTCGTTCTTAAACCCCGCCTTTTCAAGAAAGTAGTTAACTGTGATGAACGTCCTCTGGTTCTCTGATGCCCTCTGATGGCGGACAGCGGCTCCTGTGACTATTTACAGAGTTTACAGCAGAACACACACACGGTATGATGAACAACACCGCTCACAGTCAGAACAGGCATTTGAAAAGCTCTTTTATTATCTCCCTCTGGTCAAATACAGGAGACATGTGTAAAGATAGCAGGGCATCTCTGAACCCCCAGCCATCAGGAGCAGATATGTGTGCAAACCTAGACATGAAATACATGCCTCTGTGATGTGGCAGTGTCCTGCGAATGTGTTCAGTCTACATCTAGAATCAGAAGAGAAGATGATCGTCTGTCTACTGCTAATGTGCAAACTACTGGAGTACAAGATCAGAGGAGGATCCTCTGGAGTGAAAGTTAAAGACTGGACACTGGAGATTAGGTTTCCTTCTAGATCAGGGGTCGGCAACCCTGGTCCTAGGGAGCCACTGTCCTGATGATTTTAGCTGTTTCCCTGCTCCAGCACACCTGATTCTAATGAAGGGTCGTTATCAAACTCTGTGGAAGCCTCAAAATTTCCCTCCTTTAGAATCAGGTGTGCTAAAGCAGGGACACATCTAAAATCTTCAGGACAGTGGCTCTCTAGGACCAGGGTTGCTGACCCCTGTTCTAGATTATAAGAGGGGCAGTTTTCCACAGAAAGATTACGCTTTATCTGAGAATCATTCAAACTGTTGTAATCTGGGACCAGGTATAATCTGAATGTGTGGTCTATGAAGGTCTAAATCTGTATAAGACTTTGATAAAGGCACCTGATGATTGTTAATGGAACATGTTAATACATAGCTATAACATGTAAGACATATGGCTCCAACATGCTAAAAAAACCTGTTCACAAATAAATTGTAACAACATGAAATGAACATCACAGTAACAGCATGTTAATAACAGTGTAACAACATTGCAGTGTCATGTGACCAACAGTGTAACAATATTGCAGTGACGTGTTGCTTGTTTTCCTATAACAGTGTCATTCTTCTATGGCCCCCTCTGGGGTCTTCAGCCAGCGAGAGCTCCCCAGGGGGGCTGCACACAGGGGGTGGGGGGGTGTGGGGGGGCTTCACCTCACACCCTCAACGTCCCACATGGGGGCTGCATCAGGATCAGTCGCCTAGAACCAAATCGGGAGCATCTAAACATGTCAACTCAAACTGGCATCTGCACCTAGGAGCCTTCTGAGGCGGAGAGTCCAGAGAGCAGGTAAACCGAGCTCCTCTCCCAGAGTTCTGTGAGCAGCACTGTGTTGCTGTGGTAACCCAGGGGTCCTTACAGGGGTAGGCAGACAGACAGACAGCTCTTGAAACAAACGGACAGAACGAGAGACCAGCTGGGAGAGAGAGCGGCAGGGAGAGACTCAGAGGGCAGAACTGGATGAGTAACAAATACAAAAGTTCACCTTCTAGTTGTGATGTGTTATGATGTGATAAGAAAGGCCTGATGGTAACCATGGATAATTACACTTTCATAATCATCATCATCATCTTGTTTCCCTTTCGCAGGATCACATAAACCTTGTACAGATTGCAATTAATCAACCTTGTGTTAATGTGACTGAAGTGATTGTTCCATGCAGTAGTCAATCAGTCCCCCACACACAGTCTCGTCAATCTCACCCTGTCCAAGAGTGGAACTGTAGTCTGCACAGAGAAGTCCTGGTGCGTTCTAGAACTCTGGGGAAGTCCTGGTGGCTCTAGAACTCTGGGAGATTTCCTTGTGGTTCTAGAAGTCTGGGGGAAGTCCTAGTGCATTCTAGAACCTTCCAGAGGTCACGTAGAAATTCTAGAATCTGGGAGATATTCTGGCTCAGATGACATCTCCCTAATTATCTAAAACATATTCCAATAATTTAAGATATATTTTTTTGTACGTATCGATGAGCTACATCAAAGGTAGAGTTGACTGATTCACCTATATTCAAGCTTGGCTAAATAATAAAAATATGTTTTTGGCAAATAGTTTTTCATGGCAGAGAAATATATTCATCCGAATAAATTGGGAGCTACGTCCCAAACAGACTAGAGAGGAGAGGACACACCCTCACTGAAGCTCGGAGCATTGTTTCACAACAAACACATTCTGTTGATGATGCACAAACCACTGTGTGGGCACAAAACTGCTGTTGGCACAGCAAGATGAGGCTTAGAGAGACACTAAAGTGTGTGTGTAACTTGGCCAGACCTCACAGCTCACTCAAACACAAGCACCACTCACAGGGCACATGTCCTAGAATTCTCACCAACTACCAGTAATTTAAACTGTGTTGTGTGGCTATTCATGTACACATAACAGAATCCCTGAAAAGGCTGAATAAATAATATGGTGTTAGGCTTGAGCAGAGCAAGGCCTTGGAAGGGGGAAGTGGGAGGGGTTTCATCAGATCCAGCGGCCAGTGCCGTGGGTCCGTTTCCTCCTCCTCTTACAGATGTAGTAGATTGGGAAGGCCACCAGTCCTGGAGAGGGGGGCAGACTGGTTAAAGAATATCCTGGGGGATGGGGCAGACTGGTTAAAGAACATCTAAGATGGGGTGGGGCAGACTAGTTAAAGAACATCTAAGAGGGGCAGACTGGTTAAGGAGCATCTTAGGGGGGAGAGGCAAACTGGTTAAGAAACATCTTAGGGGGGTGGGGCAGACTGGTTAAGGCCTCAAGTTAACAGACCTACACACATCAATAAACTGTTATTATAACGGTTACAGCACACCAAAGTGATCTGATCCACAAAGTTGTTTTTTCGTAAGATCATGGACTGGAACATGATGCAGACAAGGCTCAATAACAAAACAAAACAAGACCTGTCATGTCTGTTGTTGCACATGGTTATCTGCACTCTTCCTCTCGCAGTCTAACACAGATAAGCTGTTAAGCTGTGTGTTTATGTTTATCTAAAACTGATAAGAAAGCTTGACAAAACGTTAGTTCTTGTTTACACCAACAAGGGAGGCAGTTCACAGTGTGTTTGTGTGTGTACGCGCGTGCCTGTTTGTGATAGTGAGAGAGAAAGATAGATCATTCTTACCTACAACCAGAGACACTGCTCCAATCACCACCATCAGCACAATGACCACCGGTGCAACCAGCACTTTACTGACTGGAGAGAGGAGGAGAGGGAGGGAAGAGGGGAGGAGAGAGGAGGGAAGAGTGCGGGAGAGAGGAGGAGAAGATGGGGAAGAGAGAGTCATGTGGCACAGTTGATTAGGGAGTGGTTCGAACCTCGGCTGTGTCAACATGAAGTTGTGTCCTTGGGCAAGGCACTTCACCCTACTTCCCTCAGGGGGGAATGTCCCTGTACTTGCTGTAAGTCGCTCTGGATAAGAGCATCTGATAAATGACTAAATGTGAATGTAAGAGGGCAGGAGAGAGGGGAAGCAGGATCTACAGGGCTGGCAGTAACCTCTCTGTTTCTGTGGTTAGTGTTAGTGTGGCATACTTGGTGAGTGTGGTATTTATAAGGTATTTGAACAGCCACTTATCTTTCAACAGCTCTTTATCCTACTTCATGCAGTTGAAGTGTTAGTTTAGTATGGTGTTGTTATTACACTTGTGGCGTTCATTTTCTATGCCAGAGAGAATAGAAGGGCTCTTCCCATGTGGGACTCTGTAGCAGTAGCTAAGTCCCCTCTCTGCTGAGTCCCAGGCCCAGCTGTACAGTGACCTGTTACTGGAGAGGGCTGCAGGAACAGTAAGTGCGAGGCACTCTCCCTGGGGCAGCTGGGTAATGTAGTTTCCAATCTCAGAGGGACACATTAGCGGATCCTTGTTTGGCAGATGGTTTCCAAGGCCCCCTGTGCTTGTTAACTAGCTCAGTCTAACAAGCTAGCATCTGTACCATCAGTGCTCCAGAGAAACAAGGGAACCAGCCACTGCATGTCATGATCCTTAAAGAACACACATGCAGAACAGACATGCACACACACTCACACAGGCAGACACACACACATTCACACAGGCAAACACACACACACTCACACAGGCAAACACACACACACTCACACAGGCATACACACATTCAACCCAGTTCAGCAGGTTCAGATGAAAAAAACAATTATCAACTGCTTTCTTTGCTGCCATTGTTGACTCCAGTGTCCTGATAACATGCAAACACACACACACACCCACACACCTACCACACACAGAGCCTCTGACCAGGCGTCGGAGGTGGGGCTTCTCAGGCAGGTAGCGGTACTTGCAGCCGAACACGCTGAGGTTGGAGGTGTGGTCTCCAAAGAAGCGCAGGTGACGGTACTTCTCCCCACAGCGGTAGCAGAAGTTGGTGTTGCACTGCGTGCAGGTCATGTGATCGCAGCCTTCCGTACGCTGGATGTGGATCTAGTGGAGCGTCAAGGTTTTGGGTCATTATCATGATCACACATCTCATGTGTTGTCATTCAACTTGTTAAACCTAATTGCATTATCCTGTACTGTAGGATGCTGTTCACATCCAGCCCCCTGTTGGTTTTCTTATAAACTATTTGTAAACATTGTGGTATTTGCCTCAGTTTGGCCCATGACTGATTAACAGTCCGGAACATACCGCCCTGCTGTCTCCTGTCCTGACTTGCGTTCATACCAACCACAGAAATTATCTGACAAAACGGTCAAGTTAACAACCGACAGAGCAACCATATGGCTAGTTAATAATATGACTAAACAACAACCTGTTGACCAGCCTGTCTAGTTAAAAAACTGTCTAGCTAATACCAGTCCAGATAGTATGTCAGAGTGACATTGGTGGTATAGCTAGGCTCAGCCATGTTAGCTGCTAGATTTAGCACAGCTGTTAGCTATGTTGAGCTAGACTGGTTTTAGACTGGACACCAAGGCTGACGGTCTACCCAGAGTAACCCAACACCAACTCAATCCCAGCAGCCTTTGTTTGAAGCTGAGGGAGAAACAAAAACAGCGACTTTAACAGACATCCTGTTAGATAAGCAGCTTCCTGTCCAGCTGACAGAAGACTCTTCAGCGTCGATCACTCTCACAACATCTCGACCTATTTTACGCTAAACTGGTTCAATACTAAAGGACCTGACCTCAGTTTGCTGAAACAGCATTTGTTTGACAACGTTGGAGTTAGATTCCTATCTCTACCAGAACCACCAAGAGACTCAGCCCTGGGGCCAACTGAGGCCCAGGCCCAGGTCTGCTGCAGTCCCAGCCCCAGCACCCACCTTGCAGCGGGGGCACTTCTGGGCATTTCTCTGGCCGTGTTCGACCACACTGGCCCAGGTCCGCAGCAGCTTATCCCCCCTCCGGTAGTCACGACACTTCAGACCCTGGTGCCAGGGGGCGTGGCACTTAAAACACCACACAAAATGACACTTGCTACACTGAACCTGGCATGGGAAAGGAGAGTGGGGGAGGAGAAAGGAGAAATATGGAGATGAAAGGAGAGGACAGGGGTGGCAGGGAAGAGGAGGGGGGAGAGCAGAGGAGACAAGATTGTTTTTATTATTATTAATTCCTCAAGTGAAGTGGACATGTTAATCACATTAAACCTTTGAGATGAAGAATCAGATTAAAGTCTAATGTTGTGTCCGAAATCACTCCCTAACCACTATATAGGGATCATGCCATTTTGAAGTGGTGTCCGAATAGTTAGTGATCACTGATCATCAGTGATCATATAGTGCCCTTAATTGTATCCCACAATTCACCACGAAAAGTAGTGAACATCCGATGGTCACTACCTGAAGCAAGATATCCCATCATGCATTGCGTTGATACGTTTGCATTGGTAGATTTTCATTGTGCGACTGCAATGACGCAATTACCGGCGCCATGAGAAGTGTCCGAATGTTTTTTCTGTTGAGCTCACTATATAGTCCACTACATGTATTTCCCTATGTAGGGAGTAGGGAGTAAGGAATGAGGGAGTTATTTCGGACACAGCCAACGTCTGAGGTTGTTGTCCCACTGTAGGCTTCACCTCCAACACCTCACCTTGTACTTGTGCTCGGCTCTGCTGGGTGTCTGAAGGGAGCGGGTTTTCAAGGAGGTGAACAGGCTGCACTGGGGGCAAGGTTTCGTGCTGGCGTCTAACTGGCCCAACTCCAGGAAGTAGCGGTACTTTGCTACCTCCTCATTGGCCAGATGAGACACCACTACACTCTCCTCCAGGAAACCACTGCATTCTGTGATTGGACAGATGATGTCAGCCCTGCCCACTCGCACCTATAAGGATGGATGATGAACAGGCTTGTCAGACAATATTATCAAGCATTTGTTTTGTGATAAGACAATGGAAACATGATTAGCTGGATGATACTACCAACAGTCACAGGGTTGTAAAGTGTGTAAGTAAAGGGTAACCTATCAAACTTAAACAAAAACATACATACACACACTGCAAATACTTCTGCCTACTTGTGTACATAATTACTGTGTTAAATGGCAGAGGCAAAGTTCATTTCTAAGTATACAAGCACAGTGGTAGCTGTTCTGAGCTAAACATCAATCTCTAGATAGCAGAGTGTGTCTGTCCTGAGTGCTGTGAAGGGTGAAATATGCCCTATGGCAGTGGTGTCTACCGCATGCCATCGAGGGCCAAGAGGGTGCATGTTTTCGTGTCAACCAAGCACTACTCCAGCCAGATTTCACTAAGTAGAGAAACTCGTTAGTGAAATCAGCTGGTGTTGTGCTTGGTTGACAGGAAAACCGGCACCCTCTTGGCCCTGGATGGCACCAGTTTGACACCCCTGCCCTATGGTGACAGATGCCCTGTAATGCTCCTCCCTAAGAGGGAAGCGCAGGGGGAGGAGGACAGGAAAGTGAAGGGTGCAGCAGTGGGAGGTGGTTCAGGAGAGAATTCTTAGGAAACAATAAGATTCATTACGCCACCATGGATCATGTGACTTGGCACCAGACACAAGATTTCCTGGGAAAGCTGGACAGGAGCCAGGAGACCTAAGATGCTTAGAGACACAGAGAGAGACGTGCTCAAACTGAGGACAGACAGAGAGAGACCTACTGAAACTGAGAACAGAGACACCTGGTCAAACTGAGGACAGACAGAGAGAGATCTACTCAAACTGAGGACAGAAAGAGAGAGACCTGCTCAAACTGAGGACAAACAGAGATCTACTCAAACTGAGGACAAACAGAGATCTACTCAAACTGAGGACAGAGAGAGAAACCTGCTCAAACTGAGGTTAGACAGAGAGACCTGCTCAAACTGAGGACAGAGAGAGACCTGCTCAAACTGAGGACAGACAGAGACCTGCTCAAACTGAGGACAGAGAGAGACCTGCTCAAACTGAGGACAGACGGAGAGAGACCTACTCAAACTGAGGACAGAGAGACCTACTCAAACTGAGGACAGACAGAGAGAGATCTACTCAAACTGAGGACAGACAGAGAGAGATCTACTCAAACTGAGGACAGAAAGAGAGAGACCTGCTCAAACTGAGGACAGAGAGAGAGAGACCTACTCAAACTGAGGACAGAGAGAGAGAGACACGCTCAAACTGAGGACAGAGAGAGACAAACCCTCTAACTGAAGACAGAAATTGACATTTTTATTACAGTCAGAGAGAGACCTACTCCTACAGGGGTCATAACTCAGAGTCTAGTGTGTCTCACTAGTTGTTTGTGTGTGTATTTGTGTCTGTCTAGCTAGCTTGGATCTGTCTGTGTCTAGCTGGAATGTGTGTGTGTGTGTGAGCGTGTAGCTAGCTGGAATGTGTGTGTGTGTGTGTGTGTGTGGTTAGGCCTGCTGTGACAGCAGCTTAGAAGGCTGAAGAGGATCTGTTGTTGAGGCGAACAGAGCAGCTCAGAGAATACCACTGTCAACATGAGACGTCATAACCCTGTTGAACTCCCACATTTACATCAGCACCTGAACTCTGGCCGGGTGAACAAAGACAAAGCTGTGATAGTGTGCGTCTCACTGGGGTGGCTGGGTGGACATTTCCTTCCAGTCCATCTCTGTCACTACTAAGCCAACCAACCCCAGCCTTAACACCAACCTTAAGCCTAAACCCCAACCTTAACCCCAGCCTTAACACCAACCTTAAACCTTAACCCCAGCCTTAACCCCAACCTTAAACCTAAACCCCAACCTTAACCCCAGCCTTAACCCCAACCTTAAGCCTAAACCCCACACATTCCCCACACCCATGAAATGATAAAGTCTGAACTGGGGTACACTCTGCTAGGCTAGGCTCCTTTGGTCTAAACAGGTCTGGGGAAGATTGAGGTAGGCTGAGGAAATGTCATCTAAATTGGGCAGGAATGTGCTGGTTTGAGTTTAGTGAGGTAGGGATGGGCAAGGCAAGGCTGGACTGTAAAAACACAGGTTCACCATAGATACTGCCATAGGTGCTCTCAGACATGGATATTATTGTGTGATCGTACACATTACATCACACAAGGTGGGGCAGTGAGGATAGTTCATTCGCACCTATCCATCCTACACAGGAGAGACAATCACTTCCTAATTCTACCCAGAGAGCATCACATCCACATTACACACTGCAGCTTCCGCTCATAATGCCACAGGTGAGATTATCACCACTCAGATTCTATCCGACATACTAAAATCTGGGATGTGTGTGTGTGTGTTATTGTAACAATACAACAATGGGCGTTGGCTGTTTCACTCATGCTGGTTGTGAAGCGCAGCAGTAAACTGGTCTAACAGGTTACTGTTGCACACTCCTGCTGGACAAACTGCAACCACATGACAACCGAACTACAATCTAACTGAAGTACCACCTGACACAAACCTCACTAAATACTTAACAATCATTGCAGCACGTCCCCTTTTTACTGTCTTCTGGCTCTACAGATACCAACAGATTTCTAACCAAACTCAAACACACACACACACACTCCCAAACTTGACACACACACACAACAGGCTCAGTTAGATAGTGCTCCAGAGGGCTGATTTCATTACGTTCCACAGACACAACTCTGTGATTAAACTGTCAATAACAAGCAGCCAAGCCATGGTTCCTCCCCTGAGCCACAGCACAGGAGATCCCCCACACACACATTCACACACACACACACACCCACACACACATATGCCGATTCATCCAGGCTGGCTCTACGCTTCATACTTCTCTTTGTGCTTATAGGAGACAAGAAAGGCCCTGGGCTCAACAAACCCCTCTCTCTGTCATCTCAGTCTCTGTCTATATGACCTTTGGGTCTGGGTCTGGTGGTGCTATGTCTTTCAGTATAGGTGGGTATGTCACTTTTATGGCTGCTGTGTCTGTGGTGTCTGTGTGTGTGGTGGCTGTGTCTGTGGTGTTTGTGTGTGTGGTGTCTGTGTGTGTGGTGTCTGTGTCTGTGTGTGTCTGTGGTGTCTGTGGTGTCTGTGTCTGTGGTGGCTGTGTGTGGTGGCTCGTGTGGGGTCTGTGGTGTCTGTGGCTGTGTCTGTGACAGACGGAGGAGTCAGAAGAAGCCTGGTCAGGCTGAAGGATCTGAAGGCAGGAAACACATGACTTCCCTGGACCAGAAACAACAATCACAAATCAAAAACAACCAACACAAAGAGAGAATCAAACACAAACACACACATATATAAACACACAGCTAAGCTCCGCTATTACAGCACGGCACAATCAAATAAGCATTCCTACCATGCACCAGCTAACACATGGCACGGGTCACTGAGACTGAGCACACACACAAGCTGACACACACACCAGGCTAGTACAGAAGTGTGATAGAAGGCAGAGTGGGTCTGACCATTAGTTTGGAGAGTTACATTCTCTGGATGTCTCACAAGTTCATATAGGCTGCCTAACCAACAGGAAGTTTATCATCTGACTAGAGTTAACTTCCTGGTTTTCCCACATTTGACTAACTAGGCCACTCTCAGTAGGCGCTAAGGCACACACTAGGTAGGGTTACACACTGGAGATGTTAGAAGGCTCTTTGGAGAAGCATAGCAAGGGGGCTGGAGACTGTAGGATTCAAGACCACCAACAGAGATTCTCCTTCTCTGAAAACAAAGACAGAACTGTGGTGGAAGCTGAGGCCTCTATCTTCAAACAACATGCAGGTCTAAGAGATCTGTCTAGACACTTTCTGCTTCAGTGTGGGGATATTTACTGGATGCTTTAATAGACACACACACACACACACACACACACACACACTTCAAACAGTAATCTCTGCTCTTTTTTTGCTACCTGAGAACTGATGTATCTTTTTAGACATTCCTCGCAGACCGCCTTTTTGCAACAATGAAGCGGCTTTATATGCTTGTCGTCCAGGCAGATCCGGCACGTCATGAGAACAGACACACTGTAATCTCTGCTGTAAAAGTTACTCAGAGATCGAGGATCGATCAGGTTTGATAACGTGTAAGGTTCTGGCATGTTACTGGGGCGGTGGCCCGGATCGGCATCGCTAAGCCTCCGCAAACCAGCAGACAAATCTGCCGGGGATCCGTCCGATCCAGACGGCTTCATGTCCTCCACATGGGGATGATCTGAGCTTTCGTGGTTATCTGAAGGCTTTCGGTAGTTGTCGTTGGCGATGCAGTAAACCGTACAATAAACATGCTCCTTTAACTGGAATGACTCGTCGTCAGTCCGGTTACTTTCAGTATGTCGGTCTGAATCTGTTCCACCAACTTGATCCAAATCGGGTGACGTTAATCCTTTTGTTGGATCGGCGCTTTGCTCACTTCTATTGTCTGGTTCAACCCAGATGGACTTCTCCAGGTCAAGATTATCCATATGTTTAATGACAATGTCCACAATGTTGTCATCCGTGTCTTTTTGGTCTTCGGCTGTATTGTTGTTGTTGTTGAGGCTGGAAAATGATCTCGACGTCCCGAGATTCCTCCTCATCATAATATGCACGGTGCTCTGCCTCCGAAAACTGTCCGTGTCTTGGATTTCTTTGCTTGATCTCTTCTCGATTCTCTGCATGTTAATGTCCAACTGCCCTCCCGCTGTCTGGATCTTACTGTCCAGGGCATTTTGTGCAAAATCTGTGCCCCTCGACTCAACTTTTTCGGGTAACTCCTTGTATACATTGTAGACCGTGTCGTCTTCGTCGTAGCTCCCCACCGAACCGAGCCTGCTACACGGAGAAGTGTTCTCTGACATCTGGTCATCTTCCATTCCCGAAGCGGACAGCGATCCATACACCTTCCCTTCTCTCTCTCCAACTCCAGTCCGTAACAAAACAAAGCAGATCAGCCTAGACTTGTGCTTCCGGGTCTAGGCTGTGTAAGAGAGCATGAAGCCGGGGCTTGATCATGGGCTTGATGTTAACATGACCCCCCCATAGTGACCCACAGCCACACTGGTGACCGATCAGACGCAATATCATTAAGGACTCGTGCGACCCAAGTACGGTGAACTACACGGATTCATTCGTGTCGTAATCACGGTTCAAAATATGATCGATCATATCTCAGGGGATACCCTGGCACGTGCGTATCCGCCTGGGTATCAACAGGGTCACCTGTCCACGGGTCACCTGTCCGCGGGTCACCTGTTCACGCGTCACCCGCCCCCTGCTGCGTGACGCGCAGCCAGAGAAAAAGCCTGACGTGGTATGCTTACGCTTGAGGTGTTCTGAGGTCACAGCCCGCACTGTTCACACTCTACACACATACACTGTTTAAAAAAGAACAAAAAAAAAACATATTACAACATTTATCTTACATCATCATGCGGTCTTTGATTTTACTCAGCAAAGTTTTTTTTTTTTATATTGAAATCGAGACCAGATCAACTTCTTGCTGGGAAACTAGACTAGAATGGATCAATTACACCACAAATATTTATATTTATTATATTACTGCGGAGTATTATGTCCCGGAAAAGACCGACAGCGATGATCAATGAATGGACATTTAAGATCGCAGTCAGCAGGCCAGACTATGACGTCACCGATAGCAGCAACAGACCTGCAATAACAGAATCACCAACAGGAGGCAGTAGAGGACACATAAATACACTCAGTGTGGCCAGTGATGGAGACTTGCAGAACAAAAAGAGTATTTTGACTGACTATTTTCAAGAAGACACTTAACAATGTCATTATTATTTTCAAGACAATTAACAATATATTTATTTATCATAATATATTTATATTAATTCAATATGGCAATGAAGTACATATTCAACAATAAAATTGAATCTAATCTAATGTATATTTTCAGAGCATGAAAGATTGTCAGAGTTGGTGTTGCAGCATGTACAAAACTATCACCCTCTCGTTTCAGCTCAGATGAACCTTTAAATAACTTTGTGATTCGGGATCCAGTTTCCCCTGTTTCAGTACAGTACTTCCTGTAAGCCCCAGGTTTTGTTTCCCAGTCATGTGTGTCCTAGTGTCTGGTGTCAACATACTCCTCTTTCCATTCACACATATCTGGTTCTTGAACCTCGTTGTTCTACACCGGCCACAGGAGGTATAAAGAGTGGTGTAGAGGAGAAAGGGTTGGGGTGAGGAGAATGGGGGAGAGGGGAGAGGAGGGGGGAGAAAGAGTGTGGGGAGGGGGGTGGACGTGGTGCAGAAAGAGTGAGGAGAGGGAGGGAGTGAAAAGCAAGGGTGTGGCAGAGAAGAGAAAGTGGTAGAAAGGAGAGTGAGAAGAAGCGTTAGTGATGGTTCTCCTCATACTCCAGGGATTAGGTGACTCTGGATGCGGTGCATGAAGACATCTTCAAAGGTGTCATGTGATCTCCAGGTGTGTGTGTGTGTAAGTGTGTGTGTGTGTGCATGAGCCGTGGTCTAGTTTATGAACAGAGCCTGTGTGGAACAGGAAGCTGAGGGTGTCATGTGTGACATCATGTGTCTGAAGATCTCTGAGAAGCACAGATAACATCCAACAGCAACAGGTTAACCACAGACACACGGGAGCCTCACTCTCTTTCTTTCTTTCTCTTTCTGTCTCTCACTCTCTCGCTCTCTTTCTCTGTGTCTCTCTCTGTCATACACACATTTATATTTATTAATTTAGCAGACGCTTTTATCCAAAGCGACTTACAAGCGAGAGCTTTACAAAATCGGTTCAGTTACTGAGCATAGCAACGTGACAGACCCCAACATATCGGGCATCTAGGATACAAAACGTACATCATGAGAACCAATAAGTGCCAAGGAAAGAACTATAAGAGCATTCAGCGGAACATTATACAAGTTGTAAGGTGAGCCTCCGCCAGGCAGTAGTCCATCAGTGGTGCGAGTCATAACATAACAATAGGAAGTTTCTGAACTACAGCAACAACAAGTGATATTTCTGAGTGCCATACTAATTCTAGTGTTTCTAAGTGCCATTAAATTCTCGGAATAAGTGGGTTTTGAGCCTTTTCTTGAAGGTGAGAAGACAGTCTGTGTTTCTGATGAGGGTGGGGAGTTGATTCCACCATTGAGGAGCCAGACGGTGGAAGAGTTTGTGCTGGGCTCTGGCACTCTTGAGAGGGGGGACCCCTAGGCGGTAGCCAGAAGAGGACCGTAGGTGGAGGGCAGGGGTGTACACACATGCACACACATGCACACTGCTTGCATTGCTTTAGAAAGGCACAACTATAATTGATTCTCTCCATTCTACAGACCACAGAACACGACAGGCCTTTTCCATAGTTGGATTTTATTATATTTACAGTCTTTTTGAAAAGTAACATAAATAGAAAACATCTACATCTAGACAGAATTGTAGAATCCTGTAGAAGTGTCTGTCCCCCCCCCCCCCCCCCCTCAGAGAGCTGCTCTCTCTGATCATGAGGGGCTCGTTCATCCATGGGACTTTTTTTATTTTTTTACCAGGGAAACGTTTCTGCCAATTCCACAACTTTAAATGTTGGATTTTTATTTCTGTGTTTATTGCTGCAGACTTTCTTTCATGCTCTCAGAAGACGAGGTGGATCATCTTAGAAAACTCCTCCGCTATCAGGTAAGTAAGGGTTGTGATCAGGGTTACTGAAAGATCGAGGTCAAGACGTCCTCAGTGGGTCGCCATGGAGACCTGGTCAGATGGAGAAGAGTCCGTCATCAGATCTTAAAAGGCTTAAAAGGCTGATGGTCCTTGTAACAGAGGTGATTCGCTGAGACCTGAAGTGTTCCCAGAGCTCAGCATGCTAATGCAGTCTGGTGAGACTGAGGTTTGGTTCCCCTGTTTGGGTTGACAGTTGAGAGGTGATCATGTGATCATGATAGGTCTAGGGTTCTAGTCCACCACGCAGAAACATGTTTCAGCCACTTTAGATTCCTTTCCCCACCCCCACCCAGGGCTGTCCTGATACTATACACCCTGCCCCCCCATCCCTTCACCCACCCCACCCAACTCCCTTGACACATTATACAGTTAAAAGAATACAAGGCCCCACATACACAACAGCAGTAATTAGTATTCAACAAAAAAATAAAGAGTAAACACTGTCACACTGTTAAAAATGCCTAGAAGTTTAAAGAAGTTTCATAATAGTTTTGTAAGTGTACATCATTGTCATTAAGAGAGACACAATGTCGTCTTAGAAAAGCACAAAGTTCACATTAAGTGTAACAGGGGGAAAGGCTAGTAGCTAACACACCCCCTTTAGCTAGTCTGCAGGTTAGCCCCACCGCTCTAGCTAGTCTGCAAGATCACCAGTTAGAATACCTTTCTACCTACTCAGGGAGGCTTGCTGGTTGGCATGCTAGCACACAGCACTAGCTAGCCTGGAAACAATCCAGTGACGTCAGAGAATAAATAGAGCACAGAGTCGACATCTCATGCAAAGACAAATGCCTGTAGAAATGTCCAGAGCAGCGGTGTGGGCCTGGGCTTCCTGTGATCCACCTGAGAGCCAAGCCCAGTCTGCCAGCTGTCCTTCCCCAGCCCTGGGCCCTGGCAGGACTGATACATCCAGGGAGATTTGGGACCTAAAACTCTGCTGCTCCCACTGAGAGTCCCCGTGTCACCAACACAGAAAGACTAGAGTCTCATCGGTACTTGATCAGGTATTTGGACATTCCTGAAGGGTGAAGAAGCGTATCGTCCACTACTTTAAGTGGGAACACAGCTGGAACACTAAGGGGTCGAGTTGGCTGTGTTCTAACGGGTCAACGTGTCCATATGGGCGTGGTCCAGGGAGAGGAATACTATTGGCACCTGATGAGTAAAGATTCTGGATTTTTCCTGTGGTGACTGTGTAGAGCCACACGGTGGCACTGTTTCTCCAGCAGATTGACCTGGTCCAGGCCTTGCTCAGACACAACACTACACACACACTCAGTCACCCAATCACACACACGCGTACACGTACAAACACCCCTCCACAAACACACACACACACACACACACACACACACACAGGAACATCCGCTGTGTTCTCTCTGAGGTTACATCATGGAGTCTCTGGCTCTTCACATACTTTAAGACACAGTATCATGTTTAAGACATTGAAGAAATGGACAGGAAGTTAAAACAGTAGCTCTTGATGTTGGTAAGGCAGTCCTTGTTACTTTGACCTGGAAGAGAACAGAGAGGCTAACATGAAGTCAGTTGATGTATGAATTTGACAAAACACAGATGATGCGGTAATACTACTCATGTACACAAAATGCATAATAATACTGATTAAAAAACTCAGTTTATTATCTCTATTATCAGTTACGATCCAAATCTAGAATTGGTCACTAATGCGGTTCGCTGATCTGGGGTCCAGGTTAGCTTCAGTACGTCACAATCCCAAAACTGACAACAGGACAGAGGGAGGAGGAGGAGTCAGGTGGATGAGCGGTTAGGGAATCAGCCTGGTTCGAACCCTGGCCATGCCAATATGATGTTGTGTCCTTGGGCAAGGCACTTCACCCTACTTGCCTAAGGGGGGAATGTCCCTGTACTTGCTCCGGGTAAGAGCGTCTGCTAAATGACTAAATGTAAATGAGCGAAGAGAGAAAGGGACGTTGATCTCGATGGCCCCTGAGCAGGACACCTCACTGTCATCCCAACCTATAAAACTTGCTCTTAATGTGCCTCAGCTGGGAGAAATGATTGGCTATTGATGCATTTGTGTGTGCGTGTGTGTGTGTGTGTATGTGTTTGTGTGGAAGAAGGAGAGCATGCCTGAGACTGTGTGTGTGTGTGAGAGTGCGTGTGTGTGCATTCGTGTCCAAGCATCTCCAGTCCTGTTCTCCTGCTCTGTGTGATGTATGATCTCTATTGTGTGCTCCTCTGGGGCCTATAAAACCACAGCATGCACCATAATTGTGTTCTTTATTTGTAACAGCCCTTTGTGTATGTCTCTCTCTCTCCCCCTCTCTCTCATTCTCTCCCTGTCACCCTATCTCCTCCCCCTCCCTCCCCCTCTCCATCTTTCTAATGGTCCATTTTCCAGTAAAACATTCTATAGGTCTGTTTAAGCAGGCATGGTGCAGGCTACGATGCCGCATGTATCTGGGGACAGTTATCTGGGAGGGATAGCTGCTCAGGTGATAATCCGACTGAGACGTCACCCTCTCAGGTGTTATCCTCTGCCCTCATCCTCTCATCTCATCTAAAGACCATCGGATCCTTCCAGGAGCTCAGATACACACTGTTTCCACGCTGATCCGAGCGTGTGTTTGTGTGGGCGTGTAAGCATGGAGTATCTAAGCCATATTGACAAACGCATTACCACTCTGATATTTCTCAGAATTAGAGAGGCTTACCACCACCATCACACTTCAATCAGATCAGGGGAGTGAGTGTCTGGTGTGTGTGTGTGTGTGTGTGTGTGTGTGTGTGTGCATGTGTGTCACAGTGTCATACTCACATGTACATGGGTTGGAGCTGCAGGTGAGAGGTTTTCTGAGGTCCCTGGTATCCATAAGAGTCGAAGCCTCCTATAAAATCAACTGGAGAGAAACAGCAGAGATCAGTCCAGAGAGTTCAGAACTGTGCTTGGAGGGCCCTGTGTCTGTGTGGGTGTGTGTAGGTGGACGTGTGTGTTTGTGTGTGTGTGTTTGTTTGTCTGACTGGCTGACTGGTAAGTGTGTCAGCCTGCTAGGTGGAGGGGCTGTATGAGAACTCATTTGAAGAGCTTCATGGCTGAGAGATGAAGAGTGAGGAAGACTAGGATCTGAGGGCTGATTGAGGATTTTGTGCAGATCAATCATACACACAGACAACAGATGATCAATACAAGCCTGTCTCCCAGTGTCATTGACGGAGCACATGTTCATCCCAGTTATCTGAACGTGGAACTGGAAAGTTTAAGGACACAGTATACCAGTCTGTTTGGCCCCTCCCTCAGTGACCAGTCTGTCTGGCCCCTCCCTCAGTGGTTAGTGAGGGAGGGGTCTATGACCAGTCAGTCTATGACCAGTCTGTCTAGCCCCTCCCTCTGTGACCAGTCTGTCTGGCCCCTCCCTCAGTGGTTAGTGAGGGAGGGATCTATGACCAGTCAGTCTATGACCAGTCTGTCTGGCCCCTCCCTCTGTGACCAGTCTGTCTGGCCCCTCCCTCAGTGGTTAGTCTGTCTGGCCCCTCCCTCTATGACCAGTCTGTCTGGCCCCTCCCTCAGTGACCAGTCTGTCTGGCCCCTCCCTCAGTGGTTAGTCTGTCTGGCCCCTCCCTCAGTGGTTAGTCTGTCTCAGCCCTATGGCAGCACCTCCCTGGGTGTAATGAAGCTGCTCTAATATTAGCATTCAGACGGGTAGATGTGTGTTAATGTGCTCGTGTAGAAGAGCCTGCAGGCCACTCATCATGGCGTTAGCAGGGATAATAGGAAACATTACACACTGATTGCATGGTGGCTACACACACACACAATCACGCACGCGTACAAACACACACACGAGCATGCAAACACACACACACTCTAGCTTGCGGAAAAGGGAGACGCTATAAACAGCTCATGTCTGCTGATGGAACTGTGCTGTCACTCAGCCAGCAGGAGATCCCGCCTTTCTGCTTCACTGAAGCTGATTGGTTACCCCGGAGTGGGGGACTGCGACTTAATTTCCTGGTTGTCAATGAATAATGCATGTCTTTGGTCCTCACATTGTCTTTGTCTCTCTCTCTCTCTCTTTCTCTATCTTGTTCTCTCTGTCTCTCTCTGTCCCAGTCTCTCCCTCTCTCTCCCCCTACCTCCCCTCTTTCTCTCTCCCCCCCTCTCTCTTTCTCTCTCTCCCTCTCTGTCTCTCTCTGTCTCTCCCTCTCTCTTTCTCTATCTCTATCGCTCTCTCAGACATACTGCTAAATGTCTTGTAGCAGCTCTACAATGTCAGTGGATGATCACTGTCAGTGTTCTCCATTTTGAAGGTCTAGATTAGTACAAAGAGTGCGTGGAGTATGACGCCTGTCTGCTACTGAGGCTTTTGTCTGGAAGATTTTATTGAGTGGCAACTACCAGCTGCTCTTCATTAAAACTCTAATGACATGTACCACTCCTGGGCCACAGAGGAGAGATGGAGCATAAGGGAGGCTGAAAAGAGAGAGGGAGGAGTAGCGTGGGGGGGGGGGGGAGGAGTGTGGCCGAGTGTCGAGTTCCATAAACCAAAGGTAGCTATGTGTAGAACCACGGAACTACAAAGCACACTCCAAGTTACCACGTGGAACATTTGTCAGTTCCTTTAAGTGCTCTTTGGAACGCTTTCATGGTTATTTAACTAGGCTGACTCCCTGGTCAGCGGCGTATCTCCTGTCTCAGAGTGAGAGGACCAGGAGGCCCTTGCGTCTAATTGAGAGTCCAGTACCTGGGAACATCTGATCACTGTAATACAGACATCAGTGAAAAAAAAAGCACACAGTCTGCTTGTAGCGTAGTGCTAACCCACCCTACCTCCTTTCTGCACACATCCTCCTCGCTTCCTGCTCTCTCTCCTCTCTCTTCTCCCTCTTTCTTCTCTGTCTCTCTTTATCGCTGTTGCTTGGTGATGAATGAAAGAAAAATAAAGAATGAAATAAATTGTATGGATCTAGCCTCTCTCTCTCTCTGTGCACCCATATTTTTTTCTCAATTCAACAACTTTTTTTGTTGACATATTTATATTTCATGCATGAGTGTATGTGTGTGTGAGGGTATCTGTGTGATGGAGAGTGTTTTGTGAACAGTAGTGTGTGTGTGTGTGTGTGTGTGTGTGTGTGTGCGAGAAAGAGAGTGAGTGTGAGTGTGTGAGACTGTGTGAGAAAAGAGAGAGAGAAGGAGAGGGAGAGAGAGAGAGAAAGAGAGAGGGAGAGAGAGAGAGAGAGAGAGAGAGGGAAAGAGAGAGGGAATAAGAGAGAGAGAGGGTGAGAGAGGGAGCATGTGTGTGCATGGAGAACAGATACTCACAGCTGTCCTCCTCTTCTGAGATCAGCTTGACCACGTAGCAGGCATAGATGAAGCCCACCAGCTGTGCCCACAAACAGAAAGAGGTCAGTCAGCCAATCAGATGGACACAGACAAAGTCACAACCAATCAGATCTCTGTGGGGGTTCAGACACTCTTAATAAAGGACTAGCAAAATGAGCTACAATATCCTCCTAGCAGCAGCAACAGCAGCAGCTGTGTATGTGTGTGTGTGCGGGTGTGTGTGTGTGTGAGAGAGAGAGAGAGAGAGAGAGCGAGAGAGAGAGAGAGAGAGACAGAGAGAGAGAGAGAGAGAGAGAGAGAGAGTAATACTGTAGATGTGTGTGGAGCGAACAGAGAACAGGTGTTGGGGTATCTAGAGCAGTCTAACACTGCAGGGTATAGGTCAAACTAGTCTGGTACAGAGAGTGTGTATAACATCTAGTGTGGTACAGAGTGTAACATCTAGTCTGGTTGTCTGGTAGACAGCCTTGCTGCAAACGCTTATCAATCTTATTCACCATCACTGGCTTCCCATTGGGCTGTAATACTGTTCCCTACTGATTGGAGGTCTCTGATTGGATAGGACACACACACACACACAACATACACACGTACACGCACACACACACGACACACACACTGAGTTCAGCAGTAAATCTTAACAACCAGATTTAAGATTCCAGGAATACCTCAAGGTCTTGCCCTCATTTAATCGGAATAATGTGCCGTTCTATTCCCTCCCTCAGCCCCTTTCATTTTTCTCTCCATCTTTGCTCGGATTCCCTTAACTCCTTGCTCTCCCCTCCGCTCTCTTTGTCTCTCCTCCTCCTTCTCCCTCTTCTCCTCCTCCTCCTCCTCCTCACCTTTTGACAACTAGAAGGCGTCTCCTCTTGGATACATTAACATAATACCCATCATGCTTTGCTACCCTACCACACCCAGACATGAAGGATACCAGTTACACACAGCAACCCTCCACAGATGTTGCTAATGTGCACACACACACACACACACACACACACACACACGGATATACACAAGAACGCACACACAGAGACACACCACATGCTGAGCACCCCAGAACAGAGCTGGTTCTGTCAGGGTTCCACCTGGTCAGGCGCCGGGGTGGAACATCTCTGGTTCTTCTTCATCTGACTGAGTGAACCTCTACTCTACTAATATGGGGACTGTTTGAATGAGATACCATCATGAAATATGTATGCCTCTGTTACAAAGGTATACATTAATAATACAGAAAGTCTGAGTACTGTTAAAGTAAAGCACTAAACAACATAATT
The DNA here is from genome assembly GCA_030340665.1 of Neosalanx taihuensis. Classification (NCBI taxonomy): domain Eukaryota; kingdom Metazoa; phylum Chordata; class Actinopteri; order Osmeriformes; family Salangidae; genus Neosalanx; species Neosalanx taihuensis. The sequence goes on along the minus strand of CM059299.1, from coordinate 4,928,765 downwards.
AAGGACCGAAGCTGAGATATTAACGTTCACCTGATAGCTGATGGGTGGGTTTACGTTACAATCTGCCTCTAGTCTGTTTTCCCCAGCATTATACACGTATTCCAGTCCTACTATGGGTGGTGGTGGTGGTGTGGGGGGTTATCCCAAGGATAAACCCAGAGTGATGAGAGAGCCCTGTGTAGGGTTAAACATCCACACTCCAGGATCGATAACCTCAGCAGCCCTAATTGGGGTCATGTCAGGTGTGCGTTGGCTTCAGAATGTCAGGTCATCCAAACCAGTCTGAGCCGGAACACCAGCAGCGTCCACGGAGGCTCGCAGCACAGCAACACTCAAGGGCTTTCAGACGCTATCGGCCCACATCTGAAATCCATTTGATACAATTAGCCTGGGGCAGGACCGACTCAACATCAGAAGAAAATATGCTTTTGGTTCAAAATAAAGATGTGTGTATGCTGACAGCTTCAGACAGGCGTCAATATCTCAGACAATGCTAGCAACGCACACGTACACACACATGCAGACGCGCGCCCGCCCGCACACATACACACACATGCGCGCACACACACCCATACACACACACACACACACACACACACACACACACACACAAACGCATTGGTTCTAATTAGTTTATTTCCTCTCTTTTCTTCATGATTGTTTTCTTCATGACTGTACTCAGTACTGTGTGTGTGTGTGTGTGTACAGGGGGAGGGTGTGTGTGTGTGGGGAGGGGGTCATTAGAAACCATGCCACGTCCACTCTGACATTTGAAAAATAAAAGGACAATAATCTGCCCCCCTCCCCCACTCTCCTCCATCTCAGATGAGGCTGAGACCCTGACAATATCTGCAGGCTTGTCACTCTGATAGCAGAGGAGGAAACACACAAAGACATTACACAAGATTTACTGCTGCACTGTGGGGATGTGTGTGTGTGTGTGTGTGTGTGGGGGGGGGTTATAAAAGGAGAGTGGTGGAGGGGAGCGGGCTGAGTGTGGGGGAGGGGGGGGGTGTATAAGAGGAGAGTGGTGGAGGGGGCTGAGTGTGGGGGGTGGGGGGGTGGAAAACAGTTCGTATTTTCTATTTCAGAGAGATGATATCTTTGCTGACACCCCGCTTCAATCTGCACTCCAACACACAGACAAGGAGAGACAAAGAAACAGACAGAAAAGTGGGAGAGAGACACTGTATATACATAGAGAGAGCGAGAGAGAGAGAGGGGAGAGTGGAGGGAAAGTGAAGATAATATATTCTTGTCTAAATTGTGTGTGTGTGTTTATGTGTGTGTTCAAGCATGAGGGGTACTGTGAGGGCTCTGGTCCTCGTTTTGACTGTCTGACCTGGTTTTGATGCTCCCAGGCTTGTGTGTGCTTGCGTGTGTGTACCTGTATGAGTGTGTGTGTGTACGTGCACATCTGTGCGTGTGTGCGTGTGTACACATGCGTGTGTGTTCTGTGAGCTGCAGGCTTCAAGGCATCAGTGATGCTACTGTGAGCTGGACACAGCTCATTGGACGCTCATCCAAACATGACAGGAGCCCCTCAAGCTAACCTAGACCTGTGTGTGTGTGAGTGTGTGTGTGTGTTTGTGTCTGTGTGTGTGATGGCCCCTGCGGGGCTAGTAAGCTGCTCCCAGTGAGAAGGCTGAATCTGCCCAGCAACATCTTGACTTCCTGGCTGTTCACAGACTGTGCTGCTGCTGCTGCTGCTGTCACCAGTGAACCCATTAGCTTAAAGCAAATGAACCTGTCTGGGTTACCAGAGTCCCCAGACTGTCTGAGACGTGAGGGCTGGGTTTAATCTCAGCCCCTGTAGGCTAGATGGAATCCCTGTAGAAAAACACTCACACTGACAGAACATGGAGGGCCCGGAGCTGAGGCTCAAACTAACGTAAGGTCTGAGGCTGGAGCTGGGGCTCAAACTGAGGCTGTGGAGCTGAGGCTGGCGGTGAGGCTGGGGTTGTTAGGAGGGAGTTGTAGAGCTAGAGGGAGGGCGACCTAATTATCCCACAGTGCTGCTTTGCTTCTTCACAGACTCCTAGTCCTCCTGCAGAAAAATGACTGATGTGGAAATGACAGCCCTCTCTCTCTCGACCTCCCTCCATCTTTGTCTCATCCTAATCCTTATAATTATCTCTGTCTTGAGCTTCAGCAGTGAGAGCAGTACTGGCTGACATGACTGTGATTCTGTCAGAGTGACCTGCCTCCTCTCCCTGCTTCTCTGGAGAACAAGATTCGGGGTAAACTGCAAGACAGGTAGGCTGGGGTAAGATCCAGCAGGGCAGGGCAGGGAGGGGAGGGGAGGTAGAGTGTATCAGGTACTTACAGCCAGCAGAATCTGCAGAGAGCTGTGGCCCACCTCCAGATACTGATAGTCCAGCAGGCACCCTGAGATGCTGATGTAGCGGTGGTCCTCCGGGGCCCAGGACGGAGGGGGGGTTACCAGGGTCACCCTGCACCCTGGACCGTTCTCCATCCACCAGGAGCGATGCATGGAGATGTTGAAGGTCATGATGAGGTCAGAGTCCTGGGGGAGGGGAGAGAGAAGGGAGAGAGGGGGGAAGACCAGTTAGCTGAGGAGAGGACAGCCACTACAGCCAATCAGAGAGATGAAAAGGCTGTTGGGGTTTAACTAGGCAAGTCTGTACAGATGAAATACTCCTTCTATAGAGGTTTAAATCAGCCCTTCTGGATCTATGAATATCATTCCGGTCCCTTTATCCTTACATTTCAATAGATGACATGTTAGAGGCAATGGTGATAAAATCATCGAAATCCAAAGAAAGCCTATAACCCTCACATTATCTGTGCTCTTCAGAACAGCATGGTTTCAGAGACATCCCCTGTGAGTGAAAAGGTGCGCAGGTGTGCATGTGTGTGTGTGTGTGTGGGGAGGGGGCATTATCCTAACTCCTACATTAAGGCAGCGCTGCTAAATGAGCTCATTTCATGGTGGAGTGAGCATGTTTCTGCTGTTCAGCAGCTGGAAATGGCAACACAATGGAAGCTCTGATGTGTGTGTGTGTTTACAGCAGTCCTAGACACACACACATACATGAACGAACACACGTGCATGCACACATGCAGAAACGCGCACACACGCAGAGTAGACACACAAACACGCAAACAGCCATACTGTTCCACGCACGATAAACCAGACTGCCACCACTCTATGTGGGCTGAGCCGCTCTTTGTCTGCAGTCAGCTGTCTCCGTCATCTCTTAACAGATGGGAGATTGTTTATGTCAATAAATATTGCACAAACAGACAGTGAATATTCAGCACAGGAAGCGCACGTGTCTTCACAAGACTAGACGGCAAACACAGCGCTGGAGACGCCATCCCCTGGGATCAAACACACACTGTACAGTTAGAACAGCAGCTGCAAATAAACTGAACTGACATCTTTCAAAAACACTGGCTTTTCTCACGCGGCAGGTGTCTCGTTGTGAAGTTGTTTTAGAAATAATTGGTCAGCCATCCAGCCAGTCAGTCAGTCAGTCAGAAAACCAGTTATCAATCATCCAGTCAGTCAGTGAGTTAGTCAGAAAACCAGTCAATCTATCATCCAGCCAGTCAGTCAGTCAGTCAGTCAGTCAGAAAACCAGTCAATCTATCATCCAGTCAGTCAGTCAGTCAGTCAGTCAGAAAACCAGTCATCCATCAGCCAGACAGCACTGAAACCAGAGAGATGACACATCAAAGAGGGTCTCTGCACTCGTTTGAACAAGGCTCTACCAGTGAGTCACTCTCTTCACACCCTCTCGTGCTCTCCGAAGTGGAGGAAGGACAGGGGAGAAAACAGACGAGAAGAGCGGGGGAGCAGGGAGGGAGGGGAGGGAGGGACGAAGGGGAGCAGGGAGGGAGGGGAGTGAGAGAGGGAGGGGAGTGAGGGTTCTCTCTGTTCAGATCAAAGCCTGGAGTCATTCGATGAGCAGATGCCATGCAGATGAGCCAAGCGTAGGATGCGTGTCACATATATGACCGACGCTGCGTTGGAGGGTGTGTGTGTGGAACCTTCTGTGTTGACGGGGATTGAGACAAGGAGATTTATTTTCTCCAAAACCTCAAGACCATCTGACAGCGCCTGCTGTTTACTAACGACCGGCATTCCGGCGGAGCGAAGGAGAAGGAAGGGGAGGGTAAGAAGGGGGGAGGAGAGACAAAAGGAGATGAGAGGAGCGAGGAGGAGAGGAACGGAGAGAGAGGGAGGGGGAGGGGCGGAGCAGGGGTTGGAGACAAACGGAGAGGAGCATAATGAAATCTTGACTTGTAGAACCCTTCCATCCATCCCTCCTCCTCCTCCTCCTCCTCTTCCTCTCCTTACAATGGCAGGCTTCACCCCTCCACTGGGACACTATAGGTCGTGTGCGAGTGTGTGTTAGGGAGGGAGAACATGAGTGAGAAACAACAGTAGCATTCACACTGTTCCCAGTAATATGCACTCCAACACCTCACACTCTACTGAAGGACCTGTGTGTTACTTTGTATTTGTATGTGTGTGTGTGTGTGTGTAATGTTCTTCATCATACAATGACTTCTCTATTTCCCACAATCACATATTGTTCCTGACATGTGAGAGTCGTACACACAAGAGCTCATTCTCCTTCTCTCCCCCTCTCCTTCGCTCCCCCTCTCCTCCTCTCCCCCTTTCCTCTTCTCCTCACTGTTGTCCTCCCAGCATCTCCTACTGTAACTCTGTCCTCTCTTCCCTCCCTCACACGAGCCATGTGAGCTGACTGTGTTCCCCCTCATCTCCTCCTCTTCCCCTCTCCTCCTCTCCCCGTCTCCTCTTCTCCTGCCCTTCTCCTCTCCCTCTCTCCTCCTCTCCCCCTCTCCTCATCTCCTCCACTCCTCCTCTCTCCCTCTCCCCCTCTCCTCCTCTGCTCTTCTGCCCTTCTCCTCTCCCCCTCTCCTCATCTCCTCCACTCCTCCTCTCTCCCTCTCCCCCTCTCCCCCTCTCCTCCTCTGCTCTTCTGCCCTTCTCCTCTCCTCCTCACTGTTGTCCTCCCAGCATCTCCTACTGTAACTGTCCTCTCTTCCCTCCCTCACACGAGCCATGCGAGCTGACTGTGTGTGTTCTGTATGTGTGTGTGGGCTGCATGTACAGTGTGTACAGCTGTCTCAGTGAATCAGAAAAAATGAATGTGTGCTGTGTGTGTGTGCTGTGTGTGTGAGTGAGTGTCGTTTCTGCGTGTGTGTGTGTGACGAGTGTGTGTGTGTGAGTGTGTGTGTGTTTGTGTGAGTGAGTGTCGTATCTGTGTGTGTGCTGTCTGTGTGAGTGTGTGTGTGCTGTGTGTGTGTGTGATTGAGAAGTGTGTGTGAGGAGTGTGTGTGTGCTGTCTGTGTGTGTGAGTGAGAAGTGTGTGTGAGGACTAAGTGTGTGCTGTCTGTGTGGGTGAGTGTGTGTGTGTGTGTGTGTGTGTGGGTGTGTGTGTGTGTGTGTGTGTGTGTGTGTGTGTGTGTGTGTGTGTGTGTGTGTGTGTGTGTGTGAGAGAGAGAGAGAGAGAGGTGTGTGTAGGTCTTAATCAGGGTCAGTTTCTTTCAGCAGGGTGGTCTATAGGGTGACCCACTCAGACAAACCCATCATTAGAGAGCGCATGATTCACTCTGATCCCTGTGGGGCTTCTAATAGCCTCTCCACCGTCTGTTAATGTTACTGATGCAGAGTTCCAGTCAGCAGAGGCCAAACTGCATCATCACTGTCCCAGCTCTCCAGCCTGAACATGGGGAACACTCCTCTGACATGATGTGTTTGGGAAGGGTTGGCTTGAATTGTTTTAATGTGCGTGTGAGGGTGTTTGTGTGTGGTTTCTGAAAGTGTGTATTTTTTGGGGTGAATGTTTTGTGTGCTTTTGCGTGGATGTTCATTTCAGTGTAATATGTCTTCATGTTTGTGTATTAGTAAGTGATGTTTACATGTGTATTGTGTGTCTATGTGTGTATGTGTGTGTGTGTATCAGTGTGTGGATGTCAGAGTGACTTTGAAGTGTATCTAGGATGCTGGCAGCTAACAGAACATCAGAAATAGATCAGGAACACTTGGGGGCTGTGCTCAAACGGAACCAGGAGAACCAAGGGCCAGTTTAGCCTGGTTCACTGTGTGTGTGTGTGTGTGTGTGTGTGTGTGTGTGTGTGTGTGTGTGTGTGTGTGTGTGTGTGTGTGTGTGTGTGTGTGTGTGTGTGTGTGTGTGTGAGAGTGTGAGTGTGTGTGTATTTGTGTGTGTCTGTATGTGTGATGTGTGTGTATGTGTGTGAGTGTGTGTGTTCTAGTTCTAACCTGGCGCTAGTCAGCAGCATATTGTGGGATGGAACAGACACATGCTCTCTACTTGTCGGTCTACAGTCCCAGTTTTTGATTGGCTGTTGTTTTTTCCGACCAATCCGAGGCCTCCTGGTGCAACACTGTTGCAATAAGCAGAGTCAGCTGCTTCCTGCCGGGGCCTGCTCATCCCCATCTGTCCACTGTTGGCTGCCATTGTGCGTTTCTGCTCTTGCCTTCTCTACATTCTCATTTACATGTAGTCATTTTAGCAGATGCTCTTATCCAGAGTGACTTACAGTAAGTACAGGGACATTCCCCCCTGAGTCAAGTAGGGTGAAGTGCCTTACCCAAGGACACAGCATCAGCGACAGTCGGGAATCAAACTTGCAATCTTCCAATCACGAGCCCAACGCCTTAACCGCTGAGCCACCTGACCAGCCTCTCTAGCATGGATGTTTCAGACAAAGCCTGCTAAACTCCTTTAACACTATGGCAGTCCACGTGTGTGAAGGCAATGCATCCTGCCTCTTCCCTGGTTTTTGTAAACACTATCCACGGTTACAGTCCATGGTTTCAGTTACAGTAGCCATGGTTTTCGGTAACCAGGGGAATGTCACTGATTCACGTTGTTTGCTCAGCACCTCTGCTTCCAGCTTCATCTGACTAATGCTAGCTAAGACCTCCAGGGTCATCGTGTGGACGCAGTGACAACAACCAAACATGGATCCTGCGATCGCATTTAAAAGCCAGCAGCCAACCAGAGTCTGGCATCATAATCATTTGCTAAACTGCATTAATCAAAATGAGCCTCGCTCAATCGAGATAAAAGCTTTTCCTGTTGGCCGCTGGATCTGGGCCATGTTCCAGAGAGTCGTTTTCACGGAGGCGATGGAGGGACGCAGGGAATGAGAGAGGGATTGGTGACGAAGACCTCAACCTTTAGATGCAGATCTGGTTGGCGAGGGCTGTTACAGGAAAAGGCTCACCTTCCTGTGTGGTACATTTACATGAATCAGACGCTCTCATCCTGAGCGACTTACTGCAAATAAATGGACATTGTCCCTGAGGCAAGTAGGGTGAAGTGCCTTGCCCGAGGACACAACGTCACATAGCCACAGCCAGGAATCAAACTCACAACCTTCCGATCATGAGCCCCACGCCCATTGAGCCATCTGACTCCCTCTGGTAGAATAACCACTCCCAACCTCTCTCTTACTAACCTCATCTCTGTCTCTGTCTACCTCTCTCATCCAGCAGGTTCTTTTTGTATTGCAATATAACTAGTATTCAGTTTTTTTTATTTTTCCACTGCTCTACTCCCCTCCTCCTTCACTTCATTCAGACCGCTGAATCACCAGGCTGAACATAAACCTTTGAAGAAGAACGTCTGAAATCCCTGTAATCATCCTGCTGCCCTACATGAGGCCTGAGGATGAGAAAGAGCTGCCTGTCAGTCTTACTTCCTGTCTGTCTGCCTGTCTGTCTATTCACATTTACATTTACATTAAGTCATTTAGCAGACGCTCTTATCCAGAGCGACTTACAGCAAGTACAGGGACATTCCCCCCGAGGCAAGTAGGGTGAAGTGTCTTGCCCAAGGACACAAAATCATGTAGCCACAGCTGGGAATCAAACTCACGACATTTCGATCACTAGCTCAACACCTTAACTACTGAGCCACCGAACTCCCAGGTCTACCTGTCTTATCTGTGTGCCTGTCTGTCTGTCTGCCTGCCTGTCTGTGTGCCTGCCTGCCTGGCTGCCTGTCTGTCTTATCTGTCTGTGTGCCTGTCTGTCTATCTCTCGGTCTGTCTGTCTGACTGCCTTATCTGTTTGCATGCCTGACTGTTAGCCTTATCAGTCAGTCTGTGTGTTTTCGTTATCTGTCTCTCTGTGTCTGAGGTTCTGCTCTGCTCCTTCCAGCATCTCGAGCACTTTTGACAAAACTGTCGCTTTTATTTCCCAAGAGTCCCTGCAGCATCATCCCATAATACTTCAGTGTTTTCCTACCGAGCGACAGAAAATCAGATTCATGCAGACCGGAGATGGAAGATGGACACAAACAGTCTGACAATAGGTAGTAAGAAGAGAAAAGCAGCCTTGTAGGCCCCAAGAGGCTGGGTGAGGTTAGAGGCTGGAGGAGATTAGAGGCTGGGGAAGAATAAAGGCTGGGACAGTTGAAGAGACTTGGCAGGGTTCAAGTCAGGGGAAGAGGCTGAGAAGCTGCATGCTTATTTACATTTAATTGGAATCCTAAATCCCTCCGAATCCTCCAGTACTGCTCTAGAAAACCCCCCTGAAGTGACTGGAGCGTGGATCAAATGTCATTACCTCTGAATCAGGAAGGTGTGTGTGTATGTGTGTGTGTGTGTGTGTGTGTGTGTGTGTGTGTGTGTGTGTGTGTGAGTGAGAGAGCTACAGACAGATGATTCATTCTGTAGGTTTGAGAATAGAATATGAATGAAGTATTATTTAAGCCTGTGGTTCTGTTGAAGCACAGAATTCTGTTCATGCCTATTGAAATAACATGTGATTGTCTAGCACAGAAGGTAATTAGTAGCAACTAAATGCTGCTAATCATCAGTTTGCTATTAAAGACGTTGCTGTGGCTACAAACGGTAAACACAGAAGTGATAGAGAAAAAGTCTGAGAATAGACTGAGGAGGGACTCCTATATTTATCAGATGCTCTTATCCAGAGCGACTTACATCAAGTCTTTCCCCCTGAGGAAAGTAGGGTGAAGTGCCTTGCCCAAGGACACAACATCATGTTGGCACAGCATATGACTAGCCTGACTCCCTAACCGCTCAGCCACATGACTAAGGGACACTGATGGTCTCTCACTGCTTCACAGACTGGATCGAAATCAATGACTCTGAGGGAGAACAGAGATGAGTTCAGCTGTGCCAGACACTGACTACACCAGTGTGTGTGTTTGTGCGTGTGTGTGGGTGTGTGTGCGTGTGTGTGTGCGTGTGCGTGTGTGTGTGAGAGAGAGGGGGATGGTCGGGTACCTTAAAGTCAGACTGAAGGGGGGGAAGGGGAGAGATCTTTATTCTATCAAATGGAAACCTAACAGCTTGAACTGTTGGATGAATATTTTAATCAACTTACATGGCTGGTTTGCCTATTAACTGGGTAGAATATGTGACATTTTGACATTTTAATTATATCTCCTCTCATTTTCACATAGATGAGCAGATGGGAAACTGATGGAATGGCAGACAATGATTAAAGCTAGGAAAAGAAGAGAAAGGAAGCGAGAGAGGGGAGGGAGAGAGAAAAATATCAAGTGAGAGAGGGGGGGAGCGAGAGGTACAGATAAAGAGAGGGAAAGAGAGAGAGTGACAGTGATCCCAGTAGAGCTTCCTCTCATACCAGTGATGTCACTTCTAAACCCAGAGATGACCAGTGATGTCACCACCAGGAAGAAGTGATGTCACCAGGCCTACCTTGGACAGGTCCCCCACCTCCAGGTAGAAGCAGATGATGAAGACATTCCAGGTCATCCACAGCACGAGCCAGGCGGCATACTGTGGAGGAGAGAGAGAGACAAAGACAAACTAATGGACAATCAAGGATTGTGTAATCATGTGTTCAAGTATTAGTGTTTCATTGTCTATCAGTGCATATTAGAGCGTAATAATATGTTTTAAAATGTGTCAGTGTGATGTGAATAGCATTCATTTAGCTAACCAGTGTAGAGTGTTCATCAAAGCCTCCACAAACCTAGAGAAATGAAATGATTGGACTCCAATCGTTTTTAACAGGCTGGTTGGAACTAGTAGACGAACGGTCTGTCTACATGCCAACACGCAACCATGTGTGCATGTCGCTATATTAATAACAGGTGTGCGTGCGTGTGTGTTTGTCTGTGTGTGTGTGTGTGTGTGTGTGTGTGTGTTTGTCTGTATGTGTGCGTTTGTCTGTGTGTGTTTGTCTGTGTGTGTGTTTGTGTGTTTACCTGAGTGTGTGATTGTCTGTGTGTGTTTGCCTGTGAGTGTGTTTGCCTGTGAGTGTGTGTTTGTCTCTGTGTGTGTTTGTGTGTGTGTGTGTGTGTGTGTGTTTGTCTGTGTGTGTTTGCCTGTGTGTGTATGTGTTTGTCTGTGTGTGTGTTTGTGTGTGTTTGAGTTTGCCTGTGTGTGAGTGTTCGCCTGTGTGTGTGTTTGTGTGTGTGTGCTCGTCTTTGTACACCTTGCCAGTCAGATCGGACTGGTTTGGAGATAACAGCAGATCGTATCAGAGAGGAGCGTGTCTTCACGCTGACAGCTGACACACACACACGGATACACACACACACACGCTCACACACACAGCAGACTGCAGGGCAGCATGTGAGCAATGCTGCTAAACAAGATGGCACTGAAGTATCCCAGCACTGTTCAGTGTGACTAGCAGCATGTCCAGCCTGCTGACTGACATCAGAACACTGTCTGGTAGAAAACGACACAAGGAACACAAGACACAACCATGCAGAGAGATGTCAGGTGGCTGAGGGGTGAGGGCAGCGGGCTGGTCATCAGAAGGGTTGCTAGTTAGAATCCCAGCTGTGCCAACATTAAGTTGTATCCTTGGGCAAGACATTTCAACCTACTAGCCTCAGGGAGGAATGTCCCTGTACTTGCTGTAAGTCACTCTGGATAAGAGCGTCTGGTAAATGACTCAATGTGAATGCGGAGGGGAGGGAGGAAAGGAGGAGGAGAGGAGGATGGGAGGAGGAGGAGAAGGTGCCAGAAAGGACAGATAAGGGCAGAAGAAGAAGCGGAGGAGGAGGATGAGAAGGAGGGGGAGGAGGGGGAGGTACAGCAGAATGGGACAATAGCAGGAGCAGACGTCTGCGGTGGTCTGCCTAGCATGTGTGCCCCACTGGTGTGATATGAATAAAGGCTTCTTCTCTCTGGTCTATTTTGCCTTTAGCTCTCCATTCTTCTCTCCTGTCCTTGTCTGAATGCATGAAGCAGAGTGTGAATGCCACGTCTCAGGGGAGCTCTGGGGCTTCAGCCGATCACAGGCAAGGTCTGCAGCTCATCCGGGCTACCGGATGGCGGACTGAAGCAAATCAAACACCTTTCCATACATCGAGACGTGTAAGCAGACATTCTGCCGCAGTCAGAAGCCAGGACAGGCCACTTCCTCCACTCCTCCCTCACGCTCTGCTCCTCGAGTTGTGTGACAAATACGGACATATTCTCTTGGACTCACCCCTGTGACGTAGCGAGGCCTGAACTGGATGGTCCCAAAGAGGCCGAGGATAACGAGGATGATGTGCAGGAAGTTGGTGAGGATGGGAGCCCACTGGTACCCCAGGAAGTCAAAGACCTGACGCTCCAGGATACTGACCTGAGGAAGAGCGAGAGAGAGAGAGAAAGAGAGAGAGAGAGAGAGAGAGAAAGAGAGAGAGAGAGAAAGAGAGAGAGAGAGAGAAAGAGAGAGAGAGAGGGGGGGAAAGGTTTAGATAACAGCTTGTGAAGTAAAAACCTTGTTTCTACAGTGTAGCCCTACACTCTGGAAAGAGCAAGAAAGACATGCGTGCATTCAACATGGACACATACACACACACACACATACACACACACACAGACAAACACACACACACATACCACACATCCTGACAAAGCCTGTTGTCACAGACATCACTGAAACCATGGAGAACACATGTGACCAGAAGGCTTCCATCCAGTAACCAGCTGAAGCACATAAATACACACACACAAAAACACACACACAGAAACACACACAAACACATGTGTCCCTTTAATAGGCAGGGCAGAGGGAAAGCCTGGTCACAGGGGAAATAAGGCTGTCAAGATGAAGCAGTCAAACTCAGCTGCACCAGGGACAATGTGATTACCCACCAGGGACCAGAGACAGAACCACATCCTCACCAGGGACCAGAGACAGAACCACATCCTCACCAGGGACAGAACCACATCCTCACCAGGGACAGAACCACATCCTCACCAGGGACAGAACCACATCTTCACCAGGGACAGAACCACATCCTGACCAGGGACAGAACCACATCCTCACCAGGGACAGAACCACATCCTCACCAGGGACAGAACCACATCCTCACCAGGGATAGAACCACATCCTCACCTGGGACAAAACCACATCCTCTCCAGGGACAGAACCACATCCTCACCAGGGACAGAACCACATCCTCACCAGGGACAGAACCACATCCTCACCAGGGACAGAACCACATCCTCACCAGGGACAGAACCACATCCTCACCAGGGATAGAACCACATCCTCACCTGGGACAAAACCACATCCTCTCCAGGGACAGAACCACATCCTCTCCAGGGACAGAACCACATCCTCACCAGGGACAAAACCACATCCTCTCCAGGGACAGTTCCAGCACTCTCTCACATACACGCACATCTTATACACACACAATAAAACACAGACACCATACACACAGACATAGATGCACACACAGATTCACACACATCTGCACACACACACACACACACACACACACACACAATGCAGCATAATGTCTATGCAGAGGAATCTCATTACTGAGGTATAATACACATGGTTCCTGGCTGACACACTTCAGCCCTGACACACTGATTAGGATGGAAGTTGATCCTGAAAACATGAACTCTCCCACACACAGACACACACAAACACTCACGCACATACACACAAACACACAAACACACGCTCACAATCTCATCCACGGCAGGTCTGACCAGCTGATTGAAGGCAGTGTAGAGTCTCAGAACAGTGTCTGTATGGACTGAGTTCACACAAACAGCTGGAATCATCGACACATAAAAACTAAGTAATCAAACAGTCAGCCAAGAGGGGGAGAGAAAAGGAGAGTGAGAGAAACAGTTAGAGAGAAAAATTGAACCTTTCCTGACAGGAAATCCTTTACCTTCTCTCCGGGCGGTGAGTTTAAATGCTAGATATACATGACGAGCACAGTCTTAATATGTGGATTCCTCGGAGACAAGTTTTGCAAAAACAATTAAGAGAATATTTATGTAAAGCACCATCTGCGGTTATGAATAATACAACACAGCACTCGAGACATATCAAGATGTCAACACAAACATGTCAACACAAACAACTTAAAAGTCTCTCCAGAGTGCCGCTGTTTTCAGGAAGACGAACAAGCAGAGAGACAAACTAACAAAAAGGCACAGAGACACACAGAGATCTTCTTTATATGTTTACATTCAGCCATCTATCAGACGCTCTTATCCAGCGCAACTTACAGCAAGTACAGGGACATTCCCCCTTAAGGCAAGTAGGGTGAAGTGCCTTGACCAAGAACACAACATCGTGTTGGCACAGCTGGGGTTAGGGACATTCCCCTGGGGCAAGTAAGGTGAAGTGACTTGCCCAAGCATACAACTTCATGTTGGCACCGCCAGAGTTTGAACCGGGAACTTTCTGAATACCAGCCCAACTCCCTAACCACTCAGCCACCTGACTCCACTATACATTTGTTGTAATAGAAAAGAGAACCGATCATTTATGCATAAATATCATAAAGTATTCACTACATCATGAGCAGGTGACAGATGATGGAACCACAACCATCAAGGTGAAATCACAAGTCATGAAAGATAAATGTCTTATCACATGAATCTGCCCATGAGATCTCACTGGACTGTAAGTGAACGAGGGCTAGATAGGGAGAAATAAAGACAGAGACAGAGAAAGAGTGAAAGAGAAAGAGAGATAGAGAAAGAGAGCGAAAAAGAGAGAAAGAGTGAAAGAGAGAGGGCGAAAGTGACCCCAGGAGGAGACAAACCTAGTTACCGTAGATATGTTGACCACTTGTCTGGTTACCATAGATACCCTGACCCTCCTCTGCCTCTAGTACGTGCACTGTAGATACGCTGATCACTAGTTTGGTTACCATAGAGACCCTGATTCATCTCATTCTCTTGTCTGGTAACCGTAGATACCCTGTGCTTCTGAACAAGGGACCTTCAAACTGCCTCTGCTTTCTCGCTCTCTGTCCTGGTGCTTCATCAGTTGTAGGAGTCTCCCCCCCCCCCTCCCCCCAGGCACAGACCCCCTACTCCCACTTTCCTCAAATAAATAAAATGCACACAAATGATTTCCTGCGCTGGTAAAAGGACAACTAAATGGTTGATGTATGAGTTGAAACTCTCTAACGAGGAGCATTGCTGGGCCAAAATTGAATCCTGCATGATAAATAGCTGGTATTATCTCCCTCTAGCTGGGTGGGGAAGAGGGGGGGGGGGGTTAAGGTGGGTTGAGGCTACTTAGAGAGAGTGGAGTCGGTGACAGAGAAGAAAGGCTTGCAGATGGATACCCAGAAGGATAAGAACATTAGCCTGAACTACATCATTAATAACACACACACACGTACAAACATACCAACACAAACTGCGTGCACAGACACACACACTCCTCCATGCCTCCTCCAGGGATGAGAGAAGATGACCTCTGTACCTCCAACACTTCTTGACAGGGAAGCAGAGTGTTCTGACCACTAAGTGACAGGCTGGGGGGTACAGAGAGACAGAGAACTGGAGAATGTGTGGGGATAGAAGAAGGTGTGTGTGTATGTGTGTGCGTGTGTGTGTGTGTGTGTGGAGGGGGGTTAGTGTAAGTGTGTGTGAGTGTGTGTGTGCCTGTATGTGTGTGTGTGCCTGTTTGTGTGTGCCTGTGTGTGTGTGTGGACCTCTAAACTCCAATTACATTTGGCAGCCCTGCCTTCTCTGGACAGTAATTCATAGGGCTCTTCCATGGCTCTGCCTGAGAGCCAGCCAGTCACCACTCAGCCCTCACACTACTTTAGATATTACTGCCCTTCTGCAGAAACAAACCCCAGCTTCAGCATCTTCAAGGGCCAGACGCACACTCTCCATGGATCTGTCCTCCATGATATCAATAAACACAGGCCAGGCCTGGCTGTTCAACTTGGCTGCATCACTTCATTATTCTAATGGCCGAGCGAGCAGCTGAACATGCTTGAGGAGTGAGAGCGGAGAGGACAGGAGATGGAGGAGATGGGAGGGAGGAAGTAGGAGAGCGCTGAGAGGGGAGAAGATGGGGGGAGGAAGAGGGGAGAGCTGAGAGGGGATGGGGGGAGGAAGAGGGGAGAGGCGGGGTACAAGATACAAGGATTGGAGAGGTGAGGTAGAGAGAATACCTGAAAGAAGTCTACATCATCCTAACGACACACAATTATCAGCAACACTTTAGGATGCTAAACTCCCACTTTTATCTACACAAACAAAAACTTAACTCTCTCTCTCTCACACACACACACACACACACGCACACACACACACACACACACTGCAGTCGTACTCTGTTTTATCCCCTGCTGGCTCCCTCCTTTTCTCAGACTTGACCTCCATGTCCCTCTACCGTCTCTTCTTACCCTGCTTTGGCATCTGTGTGTGTGTGTGTGTATGTGTGAGAGAGAGAGAGAGAGAGAGAGAGAGAGAGAGAGAGAGAGAGAGAGAGAGAGAGAGAGAGAGAGAGAGAGAGAATGCATGTAACTCCCTGCCATTATTCAAATCACGCACAAAATCTTTCACACATCAGCAAGTCTACACATTCCAACAACTACCGCCAAGGACCTGAGTAAAATACTGGTTGCTTTACTAATGCACTAACCCAGTGTTATAGATGGCCACCATAGAGACTAAGGTAGATGAAACAAGGAACACTGCACAGGTGGATCATGCTTTGAGCAGCGTGTTGGAATAGTTGGTTTGGCACCCCACTTGAGAAACCTGTTCTGTGGAATGTGGAGAGAAGATAATGTGTTGAGAAAGCAGGAGAGAAATGTTGGTATTCCGGCTCTGAACTGTACTTCCTCCTCCATAAGCCTGAGAAACACAGCAGATCAGACACTTTCACACTGCTCCGATCGTCTACTGAGCCAATCTGTTTGTACATGTGAAGTGGCATCACTCGGTAAGTAAAACATACTTTCGCACATTTCCAACACATTCGAATCAGTAGTTGAATGCAAATGTACAAATATAGTCAATACTTTTTTTCTACGTGGTCTGAAATCAGCGTTGTATTTCATGAATTGACAAGGCGAGCATAACACAGTTAGTGAGGCTTGCTAACACTGACAGTTTGCCTAATAAGTCATTAATTAATTCATACAAGACTGTACCTTTGTGAAAACACATATTACCATGACAACATGCATATTCACTTTTACATTTAGCCGACACTTTTATCCAAAGCGACTTACAGCAAGTACAGGGACATTTTCCCTGAGGCAAGTAGGGTGAAGTGCCTTGCCCAAGGACACAACATCATATAGCCACAGCCGGGGCTCGATCTCACAACCTTCCGATCATGAGGCCAACGCCTTAACCATTGAGCCATCTGACCCCATATTCAGGGTTTCTCCCAGTGGTTAGGGAGCAGAGATGACCATGGCTTCAAGGATCAGGGCTTCATCACCTGTCGCTGGTGAGTACGCGGTTTACCATCATCCGGGACATTAGTCCTTAAAGTCACCATCTTGGTGCTGTAAAATAGCAAATACAATAAAATAATGTAATAATAGATAATGTTTTTTCTTTCTTTAAAACGGCTACCACCAATCAGATTTGAGGATAGTTCTACTGGGAGGTAGGGGTCTTGGAGGGAGACAGGACTGCTCCAAGAGCTCTGTGGGCAACCTTGTCCTGGGAGGAGATTTCTTTGAGACGGGAGCCAGGAATGTTAAGAGCGTCTGGAGACAAGAGGAAGTGTGGTGCAGGACGCTGACGGTGGTTGACACTCCAGGCTGTCTGTGGCCCTGTCCACTGTCTCTGACCCCTCAGCTGGACCAACTTGAACTTCAACGGAACGTGCACGTCTGTTCACCAGGACCCCACGCGTTCCTCCTCGTCCTCCCGCTGGAATGTCCCTTTGACGTGGAACACCGAGCTGCCCTGGAGGAACACCTGAGCTCTCTGATTGGTCAACAGGTGTGGAGACACATCGTCCTGGTCCTAACTGCACACACTCCACTTCCCTATGCGTCCGTGCAAGAGCGAATCAGAGAGCAACCTGTCATCAAGCAGCTTGTCCAGAAAGCTGGAGGCCGCTGTCATTTTCTGAACATTGGGATCCATGGTGACGGCACTCAGATCATGGAGCTTCTGGAGAAAATAGACAAGATGGTGTCAGGAAATAGAGGAGGCCACTACACGGTTGAGAAAGGGGGATTTAATAAACTGTGGGCGAAGATGAGATGTATCAAGGAAAGAGCTGAAGTGAGGATCTCTGAGGTACAGAACCAAAGATATAGACTCCGCAGTCAAATAGGTTAGTCATGAAACATTGTTTTACAGAATGTATACTTGAATCCTAGAGGGGCTTCTAATCCAATTAAACTGACTTAAAATTATTGTTAATTGTTCATTATCATTCTGCAAGTAATTATAAATGATCAGATTAATACAAAATGATAATTTATAAACGTAAATCCTCTTCCTCCCAGATGAATCCAAAAGGCTGTCTGAGGTGAGGATTGTACTAACAGGAAGCCACCTTGCTGGGAAGAGCAGAGCAGCGAACATCCTTCTGGGGGCGGAGGCATTTGAGGTAGGCTGTAAACGAACGACAAGCAGTGAGAGAGGCCGCGCTGTCGTATCAGGAAGACATCTGGAGGTGGTCGACTCTCCAGGGTGGCTCTATAAAAACACCCTGGAAGAAACCTCCCAGCTGGACAAGCTGGAGATCCAGCTCAGCGTGACGCTGTGTCCTCCTGGGCCCCATGTTGTGCTGCTGGTGGTTCCCCTGGACACAGGTTTCCCAGAGAGCAGCAGGGTGGCAGCGGAGCAGCACGTGGAGCAGTTCACTGACAAGGTCTGGAGTCACGCCATGATACTGTTCACACACGGAGACAGGATGAGAGGCACCACTGTAGAGCAGCACATCGAGAGCGAAGGGGCACCTCTCCAGTGGCTTGTTGAGAAGTGCGGGAACAGGTATCATGTCCTCAACGGTTTAAGCAGAGAGGACGTCTCTCAGGTGTCAGATCTGCTGGACAAGATAGAGGAGATGGTGGCAGGAAACGGAGGAGGCTATTATGAGCCTGACAGAGATGTTTCAAAGGTGTTACAGCAAGCCAAGAGAGAGGTGGATAGAAGAGCGGAGATTACCATGAGGACGGTTAACCGGCAAACAACATTACTAAGGGCTTTATTTGAAGGTAAAGACGTTTAATCTATTTATGTTTTGTGTTAAAGGAATTGTGTGTTGATGTGTACGTGGTCTGATTTTTAGCAAATGTGTGTTGATGTACTTATTGTCAGGATAATATTAAAGTGTGTTTGTGTACTGGTCTGACAGGAGAAGACCTGAAGCAGACAGAGATAAGGATGCTACTGTTGGGCAGAAGCAAGTCTGGGAAGAGTGTCGCTGCTAACATGATACTGCAAGATGCACTGTTTGACACAGCTTTACCAAAGGTACACAACACAGGACAATGAAGCATTGTGTTTGGGCAGGCATGCAATTATATACCACCTACACTCTTTTGCCATGTCATGCATGCGTCAGAAAACATAACGAGTAAGACGGGAAACACCTTTTATTATTTTTAAACTGATCATGCTTTTGTTGTTTTTCTTTTGTTGGTAATCCTGACGTGGGGCTGATTTATGCGAAAAACCTCACTTCCTTTTCCCATTCCAAGGAGTTTGGTGCTGAGCGTAAAGCAAACCCATACGTGATGAGACAGAGACGTTTGGCTGACAGGAACCTGATGGTGATCGAATCCCCAGGCCTGGATGTGGACTCCTCAGAGCAGCTCAGAAAGCACGGACTCAGCCTGTGTTCGCCTGGTCCTCACGTCTTCCTCCTGGTTGTTCCTCTTTCTTCTTCCTACTCCGAGAAAGACAGGAGGTCTCTGGAGGAGCGCATGCAGGTTCTCGGGGAGAGGGTGTGGAGATACACCCTGGTTCTTTTCACCTGGGGATACTGGTTAGGGGACAGGGCTATTGAGCAGCACATCCAGGGAGAAGGGGAAGCCCTCCGGTGGCTGGTGGAGAAATGCGGTCACAGGTACCATGTGCTTCAGAACACAGACAACATCGCTCATGTCACCGTCCTCATACAGAAGATCGAGGAAATGACCAGGAGAAACACGGGCCACTTCACGGCGCTCAGTGTTGAAGATATTTCAGCAGACATGAGCAATAGAGACGCAGCCGTACACAACAGACATCCACGCTCTATGTTCTATAACCGCAAAACAAAAGTGGCTACGTTGAGCAACAGAGAGAAAGCGTGGAAGCGTGAAGAGGAGTGGAGAAGGAGGGAAGACGAGTGGAAGAGGAGGGAAGAGGATCTGATAGACCGGATGTTGAAGGTTGTGCTGATAGAGCCGGAGGATCCATTACTGCCTTTGAGAAGAAGGAGCAGCATAGAACACCTGCCCCCCAGTAGTGAGTATCAATAGAATACACATCCACCCCCCCCCCCCCCAGTAGTGAATATCAATAGAACACATCCCCCCCCCAGTAGTGAGTATCAATAGAATACACATCCCCCCCCCAAGTAGTGAGTATCAATAGAATACACATCCCCCCCCCCCCAGCAGTGAATATCAATAGAACACATCCCCCCCAGTGATAATAATAAATAATATAAATAAACACTAATTTAGCAGATGCTTTTATCCAAAACAAACGTACAGCAAGTACAGGGACAATCCCCCTGAGGCACGTGGTGTGACATCACATAGCCACAGCTGGGAATGGAACTCACAATCTCCCGATCATGAGGCCAACACCTCAACCTGCTGAGCCACCTGACTCCCATGACATAACTTCCTGATATAACAATATTAGGACCATAAACATATTGGGTACATTCTAGCCAGCTGTCCTATCTAATAATATTGTATTGCAACAAAGCCGTGGTTATTCTAACTAAGCCCAAATATCATGAGTTAAAGAGCTGGATGATCCTGCATGTGCTAAACTAGCCTGTTTCATTGTGTTTCAGTGAGCGGAGCGTCACTATCGGAGGACGGGAGCTCATACCTGCCCTATGTCTACGGAGCAGGACGTAAGGTGTCTGATTGGCTGATGACCAGACACGCCTACGCCTCCTCCTCAGGGTACGGTTCAGTGACTGGAGACGCTGTGTACTCTGAGTGCTGCTATGGAGAAGAGAGCTCAACTGACTGTGACGGCTCATCAATATATGAACACTACATCCTCGTAGCCGACCAGAACATGGATTCAAAAAAATTGTAGAACCAAGTACAGAAGAAGGGTTTGTGTTATAGTGTGACAATACTGTAGCCAATGTCCAGGTGCAGGCGCCATTAATTTAAAGATATGGTTTGCAGTAAGATAAGGCATCCATCATGTTACGCATCAGAGTCAGCACAGAGAGCAGTCATCTCTGAACTACTCGGAATAAAAAATAAAACAGTACAATTAAATGTGTGCAATGTCGATACAACTTTTTAGTCTGAATGATGGAATGATTTTTATTCTTAGCTTATACCTTATGTTCACTCAGTAAATAAAAATGTATATTTGATCCCTCTTCATCCTGAGTGAACACTGTTTTCTCCCAGTCTTTCTTCATGGAGTACGGAGTACAAAACTAATGTCCGATCCTTTGGACAGTTTAAAACCATTTGACAAGACACACAGAATGACCCTATAGACATCACATGTTAGCTAGCCCAAGAAGGTCTTGTGTCATTGAAGACTGCTGATGTTCTACCATATTCCCACTCTCCTCTGTTATCACCTCCCCTCTTCCTGCTCCTCCCCACCTCCCCTCCTCCCGTTACCTTCCTCAGCCCTTCACCCCAGCCCTCGTCATCACTGCTCATGTTTCCACAGCAGAGGGGAATCTATGCTGACTAAGGTGTCGACCACTCAGTGTTGCCATCATCTCTGTCACTGTCAACCTGGATGAGAATTCACATAACTGCCATTATGAACGGTCTCCACGCATTTCTACCTATCAGCCCCCTGTTCATGTGATCTCATGGCTGGGTTACAGAGCGATCAGCAGGGTTGGGAGGGTGAGGGGTGTACCAGCAGGGTTGGGAGGGTGAGGGGTGTACCAGCAGGGTTAGATATTAAAGAGATAGCAGGGTTTAAGGAGAGAGGGGCGTGGTTGGAGATTGATGAGGGAGAGAGCAGAGTTGAGTAGGAATGAGGGAGAGAAGAGTTTGAGAGGGATGAGAGAAAGCGCAGGGTTCAGGAGAGATGAGAGATGAGGGAGAGAGCAGGATTGGAGAGGAATGAAGAAAACGCGGCAGCATCAAAGGTGATCCCTTCAGGGACTCATCACAAGGACTGGAGCATTCTGGGTATTTGCTGTCATAAACATGACAAGGGGAAGCGACCGAGACACCAAAACCATCACCACACCATGGGCATGATACTATGCTACTTAACCAGTTCCATGTAGGGATGAGTACATCCATCACTGGTTTTATTCTGTTCTGTGTCCCTTTAACATGGAAACCAGTCCTCCCTGTTAACACATTATTCTGACCCAACACACCAGCTACACCCATTTAACCCATGTTACACTGACCCAACACACCAGCTACACCCATTTAACCCATGTTGCACTGCCCTAACACACCAGCTACACCCATTTAACCCACATTATACTGACCCAACACACCAGCTACACCCATTTAACCCACATTAAACTGACCCAACACACCAACTACATCCATTTAACCCACATTAAACTGACCCAACACACCAGCTACATCCATTTCACCCACATTAAACTGACCCAACACACCAGCTACACCCATTTAACCCACATTAAACTGACCCAACACACTAGCTACACCCATTTCACCCACGTTACACTGACCCAACACACCAGCTACACCCATGTTACACTGACCCAACACTACTTCCATTTAATCCACGTTACACTGACCCAACACACCAGCAACACCCATTTAACCCACGTTACACTGACCCAACACACCAACTACACCCATTTAACCCACGTTACACTGACCCAACACACCAGCTACACCCATTTAACCCATGTTACACTGACCCAACACACCAGCTACACCCATTTAACCCATGTTGCACTGCCCTAACACACCAGCTACACCCATTTAACCCACATTACACTGACCCAACACACCAGCTACACCCATTTAACCCACATTAAACTGACCCAACACACTAGCTACACCCATTTTACCCACGTTACACTGACCCAACACACCAGCTACACCCATGTTACACTGACCCAACACACCAGCTACTTCCATTTAATCCACGTTACACTGACCCAACACACCAACTACACCCATTTAACCCACGTTACACTGACCCAACACACCAGCTACATCCATTTAACCCACACTATTTGCTGACCGCTCCTCTCTTCAAAACCATGGTTTTGCCTCCGGCCATCCGATAATCATCCTGTAGACAGCCTCTGATGCTTTCACTGAACCCTGCATCCAGTCAGGCTTGGTCTCTCAGCCTCCATCCACACGTCCTCCCCCTCTTCTCTCTCCATTTTCCAACCATCCTCCTGCCCCCTTCCCCACCCCCATCTCCACATCTATCTCCCCATCTCTCTCCCTCTCTGACAGTCTCCCTGCCAGCCTCCGGGCTCTCTAACAGGCCTTTACATGCACCACTGCCTCTCAGCCTCTCCAGACCCTCACAGCGCTCCGTAAACTAGTCAAATGGCTGGAAAAGCCATCGAGTGAGAGAAAAAAAAAAAGAATAACAATTTTACATGTATATCTAAAGTCGTTGCTGCCTTTTTTCCAGTGGTGTGTGATGTGCTGTCAGAGGCGTGTTGTCATACCTACTGGAGCACATTTAAAGCCTACTGATCAACCACACCTGCTGTTGCAAAGGATATCAGTGCAATCTATACATGCAAGACATTGTTTCCATATATCAACCCCCATTCATCACCAGTTTGCTGTATTTAAGACAACAGAACATTACCACACATACAGCACAACAGACGGGTGTATACTACTTCACCACTCCCCATACGTTTACATTTAGTCATTTCTCAGACGCTCTTATCCAGAGCGACTTACAGCAAGTACAGGTTTGATTGGTTAGAAATCTAAACGTTTTGTAGTCTAGCGGATTAAAGAGAAGGTTCACTGTCTGTTCTTGTTAATTAGCTACAGGGTTGGAAACTTTGACAAACCTACTGGTGTGACCTCATGATTTAGCTTTCTCATGCACATGCATAATAGATGCCTTAACAAGGAAGAGGGGAAAACTGAAGGGTATCAAAGCCACTCTGCCAGTGTTGCTTGGTTAGAATCAGGCCTAACAACAACACTTCCACAGTCCAGGGTTGCCGGGGGGCGGGGGGGGGGGGGGGAGGGGGGGGGGGGGTCCATGGCTATGGACATGTCCTATTCTTCATGCTCTATTAAAATAAGGACATGGGATTGCTGTGTTGTTTGGAGCAAGCAGCGATTTAGTGTTTTTTGATTCCTGCCACCAGGCCTTCTGTCTGTGTTGGGCCTGGAGGGAACTCCAGGGGAACCCTCACACCGTTCACAATAACTGGTATCAAAAAAAGCTGGACTCAAACAACTCGAAGCCAATTACCTACATAAA
Organism: Neosalanx taihuensis; assembly: GCA_030340665.1. Classification (NCBI taxonomy): domain Eukaryota; kingdom Metazoa; phylum Chordata; class Actinopteri; order Osmeriformes; family Salangidae; genus Neosalanx; species Neosalanx taihuensis. Next base: position 4,904,915 of record CM059299.1, on the reverse strand, counting down.
GGGCTGTGGCTGCGGCCATCTGCTTTGTAGACTGTGTCCAATTGGACCCCCACCCCCTCTCCACACACACCCCCCTCCGCTAACAGCAGTGCTGGTTATACAACACCATACCACACTGGCCTGTAAGAACACATTCATGCTGTCAAGCTGATTTGTCTCATGCTGGATGTATCATCTCAACTCTAATTATGCATAACAGGTTTGAGTACCATAACTGATAAGAATCCTATAACTGGTCTGAGAGGCATAGCTGGGCTTTATATCATAGAGGTAAAGAGTTTAGTAATGAGGGCAAAAGTTAGGCTTTTAAATATATATTTTGGAGGGAACTATATGCTTGATTGAATAGGACAGATCAGTCCAGACAGGAGAGGCAGGGGGTAGAAAGAGGGGAAGACATGCAGAAATGACCCCAGCAGGAACAAGTCACCCTGCAGCAGAGAAATCTCAGACCTTTCAGCCTGCTCGCTACCCCACCAGCCACCACAGCACCCCCCCCCCCAGTTTGTCTCTTTCATTGGATTTCCAATTCATCTTCATTTTGAGCTGCAAAGTGGTACCAGTACACAGGGAATGGTGTTCCATATTAGCTTAGTCGATCAAAATGTCAGGTGTAGGTTTTCAGCCAGAGTTAGTCTGACAGCTCGGCCTGGTGAAGAATACTAAACTGTTGGCCAAATGAAAATGAACACACATTACACCCAGTATTAGTGCAACAATATCCAGCTGGTGTATAAAGTCCATGTACCGTACACAGCAAGTGATTAGTGGCTGTTTCTGAGTTTAGACACCACAGAGATGTGAGTATATTCAGTCTGTGGTGTAAAGGCTGCATGGTTCAATAAGCTTAATGTGCTGCTCCTAATGATGTGTTTTACTGCCAATTAGCAGACCTCCAAGTCCTCCACGTTGCTGGTTAGAGCTACCAGCTACATAGTGCAGATAAACACCAAAACCCAATTTTCTTTTGTTAAACTCCTGTTTAATTCCCACGCACAACTTAACGAATTAATTCTGGTATTGATTCTGAAAGAGTTACTTGTTAGTTGCTCTTGCGGTTCTTCCCTTTGGCACTTCATTGGTTTCCCATAGTTTGTGCTTCATAATTTGACCACCCGTAATGTTTGGGGCTATCTTGTTGTTATGATCAGTGACTGAAGCTCTCTCTTGGAAGTCGCTTTGGATAAAACTTGATTTATTTTATTAGTAGGCCACATTTATGTTCTATGTTTGCTCATTCCTGCCAAAGTAAATTCTATGTTTGTTTATCTTGCATAGCGAATAAACCCCCATTCTGATTCTGATTCTGATTCTGATTAAGTACATTGGAATAAATGTAAATCAGCCAAATGATTAAATGTTAGTTTCAGGTACTGAAGCACAGGGATATTTGGCCCCTTATGGTTACATTCATGGAAGAACGTTCTAGTGAGTTATGACAATGACAGGGATAAACAGGACATCACTGGATGTGTTCAGATTTCACTGTCAGCATTTCGGAAAGACCCAAAAGTATTATTCATGAGTATATCTGTCATCCACAACTGTTCACCAGAGACCATGTTTATAAGTCCTTTTAAAATCATCTCCCTTTTTTTGTCATTTAGCTGACGGTGTTATCCAAAGCAACTTACAGTAAGTACAGGGATATTCCCCCGGAGGCAAGTAGGGTAAAAGGCCTTGCCCAAGGACACAACATCATTTGGCAAAGGGGGTTCGAACCAGCAACGCTGTAGTTACTAGCCTGATTCCCTAACCTCTCAGCCACCTGACTCTCATGCTACTTGGGGGCACATGCCACCAACCATACTGCCCTTTATGTTTACTGACCTGTTTAGATATTCAATAAAAAGTTTGAACAATTTGCCTTAATGACACTATACATTGATAGGGCTAGCAGTTAGAATTACCCCCCCACCCCTTATAAATACACACTCCCCCAGGGCTATCCGCACCTGCCCTGGGGTGTGGGCTAATGTGACCTATCAGGACAGGGTGATTCATCATGTGACACCAGATGGTGTGCGGAGGGCTGTAGCTGTGGAAACGCCCCCCTCGCAGTGACAGTGATGGTGAATCACTGTGTAAGTCACATTGTCATGGTGACATCACCAGGAGGCCAGGCTTGTTACCCACACAATGTCTGGTGGAACATCTGAGACCCCCAGGTGTTTCCATGACGACAGGCCTATAAGGCACTCCATTGTCCACAAAGGACTGGTGGTAATGACACGAAGACTGGACCTGCCTACTCACCTGAACACACTGGATGTAGGCCTAAAACACGTCCAGTACAGGGACATCAGCTGGCAACATCTGTTAGGGAGCAGCACCTCCCGTCTCTCTCACACCTGCTTCATCTAACGACTCCCAAATAAACGCGTAACAGCTTCGGTCGTCAACGACCGGGGGCTGCCTGTGTGACTCAAACTCTGTGACTCCCAAACAACACAAAGCTAATTGCGTTCGAGTGCGGAGGCGAAGTGCAAACATCGCCTCAGGTCGAGATCCCGGCCCCACTAGCACCGCTCTCCGGTGGCACAGCTGGTGAGGAAGATCCCGTGTGTGCAGAAAGACCGGGAGCACCGAGAGAAGCAGCTGCCCCTAAACGAACTCACCTTTGTTTAATTCAGAGCCGCTTATTATAATTTTTTTGTTTGTCTGGGAGAGAATCCCCCTAAACTATTAACCGCTGTTGGCATGACACTGTCGCAATTTAGGGTTACAACCAAAAGTCCTTTAACAGAACAGGGTCCAACTCACCAGCTGCATGCCGCAGATGAAGGCCAGCGTGCACCGGCCGCTGCAACAACCCATGGTGTCTGCGGGTCCACGGGAAGGCTCCCTCCACGTGGGTCGCTGTAACTCTCAGATCCCCGTAGCTTCTGGGTGAACCGGGGGAAGGCGCGAGGACAGCTTGGACACACTTGACGAGCGAGCGCGGATAATGTTTAGATGCAGAGAAGCAGGTTACTTCCAAACTATAGTCTGTAGGATCAGTGCGCAATGTGTAACATCATTCAAGTGTAAAGGCGAACGGGATTAAACTGATTGGTTCAATTTGCTACTCCTTCATATTATTTAATCTAACACAGGGTTAAATCTGGATTGCACGTCCAGTTGTTCAACCTTTCGAAAGTCCGTGGGTTTTATGTTGCCACATGATCTTCATAAATATTATCACAGGCAAATCCTTAGATGAAGCCAGATAAAACACATTGATTCGTGGCTTCACTTGATGTCTTTCAATTGGCAATCAGTGCACCCAGGCACTCCAAAACAGTACAAACATAAAACTATATCCAGACCACTTGGATCATAGCAGTAATGTTAGTATTGTGACTGTTATGGTCCTTTGCAGAGAAACAATGCAACGTTGTTGACGGAGAGGGTTCCTCTGGTCTCCTCGCTCCTCCCTCCCGGGAAACGGTGCCTTGGGCTCTTGAAGAAATGTAACTGCCTGATAAACCACGATATCTCTTAAGGCTTGAAGACAACCCCCAAAAAATAGTCTGTGGGATGCAAAATACCCGATGATGAAGTATCCTTGTTTTAAAATGTTAATTTCAGTCTTAGAAAGACGAGGGCAGCAGATAAGTGGAATTATATCCGTGCTTGTCAGAAAGCTCTGGAGCTTGAACAGGGTATCTTCAGTCCCGTGGGTCGTTCCGTCGTTCTGTTTCAAGCCCGTGTATTAATTTATAGAAGAAAGGAAGAAAAAACATAATTTACCATAATTTAAGATCTGGTTCAGTTGGTTACTGTATCGTAGTCAGCCTGTTGGTTGGTGGCCGAGACAATCCGGTAAAAACGGGGGACAATAGACCGAGGTGGTGCACCGCCAGCCTCACCATCTGACGCTCCAGATTGAAGGAGCCGCACGCAGCGTCTCTCTCCGCGGGGAGGCGGCGAGGTTCCTTTACTCACGCTGCGCGGAAGAGATATGATAGGCTATAGAGCGCTGCCCAGGGCAAAACCCAGCACCAAATAACGGATTAGCTTTCGGGTCCGTTTGGCAGTAAGCCTGATTGGCGAAGAGTTGTTTAATATTGGGGGTGATAATGTTGTGGACGTAGAGTCCGAGTAGAGGACTTAGCGACAGGTTCAGGTGGCAGACTAGACAGATAGACTGCAGGGGTGTGACATGCATCCGACTGAAGGATATGTTGATGTGGGAGGCGTTCCATTGTCATTGACAAGACTGAATGGTAATAATATCCAAACTGATCAATACACCAGCTGAGTTTAACTATCTATACCCCTCCCCCACACACACATTTACCTAACTCTCTCCTATCTTTTTGACTCTTTCTCCCTCCCTCTCTCTCTCTCTCTCTCTCTCTATAGGGAGGGATATATATATACATATAGATATATATATATATATATATATATCCCTCTCTCTTTCTTTCTTTCTCACCTATCTCAACCCTTTCACACACAAACACACACACAAACACACACACAAACACACACACACACACACACACAAACACACACGCACATACACACACACCCCTCCCCTGACACACACCTGTAGCAGTGTGTTCCATATAACTTCTTTATCAGAATGATATAGGGACAGCTCCAGGTATTTACTGTGAGCTTCTGCCCTATTGGGTGTGACATCCCATCCTCCTCTGGCTGATATCATATATTAGACCAAACTGATGCTGTGTGTGTGTAGTGTGTGTGTGTGTGTGTGGTGTGTGTGTGTGTGTGTGTGTCTGTGTGTGTGTGTGGTGTGTGTGTGTGTGTGTGTGTGTGTGTGTGTGTGTGTGTGTGTGTGTGTGTGTGTGTGTGTGTGTGTGTGTGTGTGTGTGTGTGTGTGTGTGTGTGTGTGTGTGTGTGTGTGCGAGAAAGAGAGAGAAGGTAATCTCACCATGGCCTTCTAGGCATTGCCTCTGAGTAATACACCAAGAAATATATATATACAGAGAGAGATGGAGACAGGGTATAGGCATGGAGAGAGAGAAGATAAAAGGAGAAAGAGAGACGGGGCTGGACTGGAGGCGACAGAGCAAGGAGAGGAGAGCGAGAGATGGAGAAAGGAGAGAGAGAGATGTAGAGAGAGAGGAGATAAGCTGAGAGAGAGGGAGAGATGTAGAAAAAGAGGGAGATATGTTTATTACTGATCAGCAGGACAGATGCTGCTGTCTGCTCATACCAGCCTCAGACTGCACTGATGTCTGCTTCCTGCCTGTCTGCATGGGCCTGCCTGCTCTTTGTCCTTCTCACAGATCACAGATCCCACAGATGTACACTATCCAAGTCAAGTGCACACGACAGAGAAATGCTGAATATTTCATACATATCCTAACTGTTACAATCGAAATGGAGAATATTGTGTATCTTGCGGAAAGAACTCACGCATCGTCACAGCAAAAACAAGAACCAGCCCCTTCTGGATGGACCAGGATTTTGAACCATAAATCCATTGAATGTAAGAAATCTTGGAATACTAATACGAAACAGTTCTTATAGATTTCCTCCTAGCAGAGGAAAGGAGCCCTAACAGGTAACTGTAGGTTTCCATCAGCTCCAGATGGACCCTTAGTAAGAACTCACAATTACTACTACTGCACCTGTCACTAACTACTCAACTGGAGTCTTTCAGGACTCACCAGAGGTAGCTTCACACACACATGCAACACACACACATACACACTCACACACTCACACACTCACACACACAAACATACACACCACACACACAAACACACGCACACACAAACACACTCACGCAAAACCACACACAAAACACTGTGCTGTGAGTGTCAAGCAGTAATTGACTAAAACTGAGGTGTGAAAAGGCTATCTCCTTCAACCTGCCCCTCTCCACACCTATTGGTCTCTCTCTTTCTCCCTCGCTTTGTTTGTTACTCTTCCTCTTTGTACCTCTCTGTCTTTCATCCAGTCTGTCCCTGCCTCCACGCCATGATACGCATCACGTGTGTTAGACCATTTTCCCCTCAGCCTGGGTGAGAGAGTTAGTTTGTACACAAGAACATCAGAGATATTGATCCTTAAAAAATTAAAAGTGCTGTCTACAGAGCTCCTCTTATGCTTTAAACAGAACTGTACAGCATTTCCTCATTTCTGATCTTCCATCCTTCTCCATCATGTCTCGCCCCCTCGCCTCTCCTGCCCTCCTCGTTTCTCCAGGACATTCATGACCCTGGTAGAGCAGACCTGGTATGACCGTTACTTCAGCACACCAGGATTAACTCAAATTCCAAAAGAACAGCAAAGTACACAGACCAGTTGAGGGTTGAGGGGACCAGTTTTGTTGCATCAAAGTAAGTGTTTTAGTGCTAATTATAACCCCACAGCAGTCAGCCCTACAGGCATCTAGCTGACCTAGATATAGACTGAATGTGTGTGTGTGTCTCCGCCGCTCAGTCCGTGTGTGTGTGTGTGCATGTGTGTGTTTGTAAGTGTGTGTGTGTCTGCATGCGTGTTTGTGTGTGTATGTGAATTGACATTTGTCAAGCTGAGAGGCGTCTGAGCTACCTGTGAGACTACAGCCAGTCTGAAGGATGCTTATGTAAGCTCACATAATGAACCAATTAAATGCAACAACAATGCCCCGGGTGGATCCCAGACATAATTAATATTTTAGTAAGAATGCTCTAGAGACCTGGTGGGTGGGCTGGTACTCTACCCCCTGGTGGACAGTTAGGGGTACTACAGAATATGAGCTGCTCAATTTGCTGGCTGTGTTTGTGTGCAGCAGGTACTGTTGACAGTCGCATAAGACACACATGTAAACCCACACACATACATCCAAGCACACACACATCCAAGCACACACACATCCAAGCACACACACCCTTATGCACGGATGCATAGCTCTGATGTGATGGTAGCTAGTAGCTCGCTTTGTAGAGAGATGAGAGGGTTTTGCATTACTGCTATGTGAGTTCTCAGACAGACAAACAGACAGACGGCAGACAGTCAGACAGACAGACAGACAGACAGGCAGACAGACGGGCAGACAGACAGACAGACCAGCAGCATAAGAGGATAGCTCACCTCGTGGATCCACAGCTACTGATCAAGATAAGCACATGCACACAAGTTTTACTCTCACCAAACCGCTTAACCAGGAGTGAGACCAATAGGTTTGTAGAACAGCACAACCCATTTGCTTCATGCCCTCAGGAATGAAAAGAAAGTGTACGCAATTGTGTGTGCATGTGTAATAGTGTGTAAGTGTGTGTGTGTGTGTATGTGTGTGAAGCGCATCAATCTTGTTTATGTTTGGCTGTAATTGTGTTGATGGAGCCTTTGAACGACATCATCTTCATGCCTCTAGGGGACACCATCTTCTAGCTTCCATTTTCCAACACCAAAACAAACACACACACGCATGCATACCTTCAGAAACACACACACATATATACACACACACAGACGCATACCTTCAAAAGACACACACATTAATACACACACACGCACACTTACCTTCAGAAACACACATACATACACACACACAGATGTGGATGATGGCAGATCAAAGTGGGATGGGGAGAGCTGTGGAGATTGGAGCGACGAAGAGGAAGGGAGGAGGGACGAAGGGAGGAATTTAGAGATGGATAAATGGAAAACAGAAGGGGAGAGAAGAATATAGGAGGGATAGAGAGTGTGGAGGAAATTAGAAGGGGGGGATTAAGAGCTGGAGCGGAGTTGGAAGAGAGGAGGTTTAGACGGAATGGACGAAGATAGGGAGGGGAGGGAAAACATACAGCATATAGACCATCTTACTCACTTCCCCTGCTTTTTGTCTGCTTTGATTGGTTGCCTTTGATGGGAAATCTGCGCACAGATAAACACACACAGTAGCACTCCAGTTACAGGAACATGCAAGATAGGATAATGGGTCACTGGAAGGAACACTTGATGTTGACATAACTTTATCACATAAGTGATCACGTCAAGGTCACACATTCACACAGTGCCTGGGCAAACAGTTCCTAATCTTGGTTGCGTAATAGTTTAGTCAGTATCCCATGTTCAGTTTTAACATTGTCCTTCTACCTTAGTCTGCTTGTCTCAGTCTTTCTCTGTGAGACCAACTGTATTTTGTAGTTCTCTTCTCTGTGTCCTAAAAAAAAGGAACTGTTAGAATGCAGCTGGTGTCTGCAACTAAGAATAACTCCCAGAAGGCTATGCAGAGAGCCTGCGGGTAAGGTTACCTTGTAGCCCCATGCAGACTGGGTGAGCTCAGCTTTCCACAGGGCCAAGGGGGACTGTCCAACACATTCCGCCCTCAAAAAGCCCTCTTCTCTGGGATTGCTAACCCAGCCAGCTACCTACCGCTGCTAAACCTCCACTGAGGAGGAAATAAAACCCTCCATCACTGCTGTCAGGTGGTTCAAGGAGAGCGGAGAGACACTGGCAACAGCAGTGGACTGGGTAGGACTGGCTCCAGGCAGGGCTGCTGGAGTAGGGAACTTCTCACTGTCCGTCTGTGAGGACCAGCAGCTGGCAGAGGACTGACACACGTGTGCGGAGCCTTGTTACCGGCTTTCACATCTAGCTTTACCACGGAACAGGCCAGTTTGGACTGTTTTTTGGCACTATGGCAGAGGAAGGTACAGTATCTGCATGTCTGAGAGGGGGGTGGGGGACTATGAGAGTGTTCAGGAGTGTAGGTGAATATAACGGCATGTGTTTAAGTGTTTGTCTAAGTATACTGTTTATAGGATAATATCGTTTGGTATATGTACATGAGTATATAGGCTACTGTACACAGTAGGAGTTAGAACAGGTGTATCTCCAGGATCCTGTACACTGCAGGAGGGTACTTAGACTATCGAAGAGCCGGTCTGATTACCTGAACGCCTGCCATGGTTGGCAAGAAACAGTGTTGGCTCCAAACGTTGGCACGTGTTCTGGAGCTTGTTCAGGTTCTGTTCTGTTGTTTTTCAGGGACAGCAGACGTGTTGGAAAGAATCACAGCTGCTCACCCAACACACAAACACAAGACGTTATTAAAAAAATAAAAAAAATAATGAAAGAGGAAGAGAGATGACATGTCTCTCCATTGTTTCCTAGTCCAGTCCTCATCCACCGTTACCATGGTAATGACCAGCAAGGAGGAGGGGTCTAAAAGGACAGTGTTAGATGACTTCTACCTGACCTTCCGCTCCCCGATGGGATGGATGCTGGTTGTGGCGTTGTTGATCACCTGGGCCAGTGTGGCCATCGTCCTGTTTGACCTTCTCGACTACAAAACACTAACAGGTTAGCTACCTGCTTCACTCCTATTGGACACAGCTCCTGTCTGTTCAAACAGGTCGGCCAGCTATTCTGATATTTGATTGTATATATATTCATTTAATTTGCACACTATTGCTATGTATTTCTGAGGTTTCCATATGGACTTCTTCTTTAGGTTGAAGGTTTGTAGTTATCTTTACAGATCACAGCATACTTGAAATTTATTATGGTGTGTAATAATGTATTCTCTGAAGATGTGTTTTAAATGTGAGATGTGTTTTAGTATGTTTTTGTTGTTATTTTGTTCAGAATTTCCACCTTGGCTGTGAATTACACAATTTATGATTGTGTAATATGTTTAACTATGCTCAACTCTCATATCATCATATCACACATTATCTGCATTTCAAACTCATTTAAATGTAGAGGTCTTCCATAAAACATCACATTTTTGAAATTGGATTTCAAAAGTGACCACCACGATTTCTCGTAAATCTGATTCACTCACATTCATTAGAAGACTCCTACCCCAAGTAACTTTCCTGTCCAGATCCTCACATCCATGCTGCCTACATGCACTCCGTCACCTCCCTTCTCCTCTCCAGGCCTCCGTAAACATTCACATTTAGTCATTCATCAGACGCTACCCCCTGAGGCAAGTAGGGTGAAGCACCTAGCCAAAGGACACAACGTCATTTGGCACCGCCAGGAATCAAACTGGCAACATTCTGATTACTAGCCTGACTCCCTAACCACTCAGCCACCTGAACTCTTCCAGTCTTGACTCCACCCCCACACCTCCACGCATCACCCCCAGGCTCCCACTAGTTTAGCCTCACACCTCTCTCCCATCTCTAATCCCTCTCCCCCCTCCCTCCCTCTTCCACCCTCATTCCCTTCACAACCCCATCTCCATGGTGATGCCATCCCATCCAGAATATACATCATACTGTGATGACCCCTGTTTGCCACCTGGTAAAGATTTCATCTTCCGCCTGATGTGTTCCATTTTTGCTCATCCTCAATGTTCAGTGCTCTACTGGTCATGCCTGCGTGTTTGCTATGGATTAGTAGCTCTGTGCTCTACAGGTCATGTCTGTGTATTTGCTATGGATTAGTAGCTCTGTGCTCTACAGGTCATGTCTGTATGCTGGCTATGGGAAAATAACATTTAACTTTACTGGCCATGGCTGTGTGTTTGCTCTGGATTAGTAGCTCTGTGCTCTACAGGTCATGGCTGTGTGTTTGCTCTGGAGTCATATACCTGCGGTCTGTTGGTCATGTTTTCTATTGAACATGCCTGATCAGACTGCAGCCATCATATGTGTGTTGTGATGGTTTGGTGTCACATACTATTTGTCACGCTACACGTCTGCAGATTGTGTGTTAGGGTGGGAGTTAGTTCTCTCCCCCATCAAACAGGCCACTCTGCCTGCATACTTAATCAGACAGCCCAGGATGACATTTCAATAAAGGGCAGGGTTTGTAAATGGCAGACAATGAGGCAGGATTGAAACAGAATGGCGAGGGGATGATGATGATGATATGGTCAGCACACCCTCACCACTTCCAGCACACTCATGTTCAGCAGCACACATGCTAATCACACACACGTTAGCTACACATGTTAACCCACACACATGCTGCCCACACACATGCTAACCACACACATGCTAACAATACACATGCTAACCACACACATGCTAGTCCCACACATGCTAACCACAGGAGAGTTCACACACCGGGGGATGTGAGGCTGCATCAGAATGCTCCAGAACAGTTTTTGTCAGAAGGAAAATCAAACAAATGTCACTGAATCAATCAGCATTCGATTAGTGCTCATATTTTGTAACACTTCACATTCAGACTAAATGTCATCATCATCTTTGAGAAGCATGTATTATATTGAAATGAGCCACATCATCTATTAGAACACATTTAATTAAGTCTAGAAAAAAATTGATACAAACACAAAAGATGTAAGTAGCCAAACAATGTAACAACCCACTGAGTGAGGCGTTTAATCCTGAAAACCCTAACAGCATGTGTCGATGGTGTGTCGGTGATCAGTGTGAATTAAAGCATGATCCCAGTAACATCTTGTTCCATGTGAGTTAATAAAATACTCTGATATTACTATATAGATTTACACATTTCTATAAAGATGTATATATGACTGAGTAACAGAATCAAAGAGTACAGAACGTGTCCTCGTATCTCTGTTCTTGCAGATGCATCGATCTATGTCTGCCTTAAAAATCCTGTTAACTCTACTTTACCTACAACGGTTACCTTTCCCTCTCTTATGAGCTCTACTGTTGCCCCCTCCTTGTTACCCCCACCCCCCTCCCCTCCCTTGTCACCATGGTGATGTATGTGTGGTCCCATCAGGATTGGCCCCTCCTCCTGCTGCTGTCCGGAAGGCCTTGAAAGAGGCTGGCAGGTCCAAAGGCAAGACATCTTTCTCTGCCCAACTTATATTCCGCTCTACTTTACAAAAACTCTACTTCACCTTTCCTAATATTCTGCTTACTTTACACTCCCAAAACTCCATAACCTTTTTTTCCCTTTCTGTACTTTAATCTGCTCTCCCAATACTCCACTCTACTCTTCTAATACTCCAGTATACTCTGTCAATGCTTTACTCATAAATGTACTGTACTTCATTCTACTATCATAATGATGTGCTCTACTTAATTGTTTGCCCTCTAAATCCCACAAGGCTACATTTACTTCTGTACTGTACTCAGATGGTTAACTCTTACCTGTTTCATTAGGTGGTGTTCAACAGGTGATGTCTGATCCTGTGTTGGTTGTCAGCGATGCTACAGAGGACTCTGATTGGCTGAGCCTACTTGTGACCTTTGTATGCAATCTGGTTGCACCTGAGGAAGAGGAAGTCGAGGGTGAGTGTTTGCGTATGAGTGTTACTGTGAGTGGATATGTTAGTGTGAGTGTGTAGGTGTGTGTGTGTGAGTATATTAGTATGAGTAAGTGTGTAGGTGTGTGTGTGAATATGTTAGTTTGAGTGAGTGTGTAGGTGTGTGAGAGTATGTTAGTGTGAGTGAGCGTGTAGGTGTGTGTGTGCGTATGTGTGTGAGTATGTTAGTGTAAGTGACTGTGTGGGTGTGTATGTGTGAGAGTATGTTAGTTTGAGTAAATAGGGATGACCAATGACTACAAGCCATGTGCTTTAACATGCTGTGTTTGAGGGACTGACAAGAACAGATAAAGTGAACGACTGTTTCAAGGAAGATCCATTACGAAAAGATGAAGAAAATAGCAGTTATATTATGAACCTAAAGTCTGTTTTGTGTTTCAGGGATCAACAACGAGGATCTATGAAGCTGTCTATATGTGCATTGGTTTTTGGATAACCTGGAGAATAAAAACAATCTTGTCTCTCAATGCGTCTCTCCTTTTAGGATGTAGAAACACACACAGACTTTCTCTCACACACACACACACACACACACACACACACAGACTCACAAACACACACAGCTCACAGGCTGAAAGGTAATGTTCATACATAAATATTTGTGGGTTTTAACTTTAGCCCTCAAGCTGGTCTTGCTCAGGGAGGACATGTCAATAAAGCGGCACACACACACATTTAAACATACACTCACATACACAGACTGTACATTCACGCACACACATACACACACACATTTAAACACACACTCACATAACCCAGACTGTATATTCACGCAGATTTAAACACACACTTACATACACAATCTGTACATTCACACACACACACACACACACACAAATTATATTTTCACACACACATGCATGCATACACACACTCAGTCAGACACAAATTAATTCACACACACACACCGACACATGAGCACAGCACAACTGGAACATCCTGTGTTCAACAAACCTGCTATTCATGTCATTTAATAGCTTTAATCCATTTTCTAAACACCCCTGGTAGCTGTCACAACCTTGATGAATGCAAAACAGCAATTTACAGTATCATCTCTGACTGGTGGTTTGTCAGGTACAACAAGCCTAGCATTTATTTATCCAGTTCCAGAAACATATTAATATGTTATATATAATGTTCTATGAAGAAGAGACTTGTAAATGGCAACTTTTATGATACTTGATATGCATAAAACTCTGATACTGATTATGAACATGGATGAGGATGTTGTGGTGTCTTCAGTAAGCCCCTGCAGCAATGAAGCATAAATTAATGAAAGATTTCTTCAGCATTTTGGGTATAATTCTAGTGTGATGTGTAAAACGAATGAGTGGGTCTGTGTTGTAGAGTGGGCGTGGCCTCCCCCAGATCTGCCTGCAGGGAAGATCACACAGCACCAGCTGCTGAGACACTACAGGGTTGCCAGGTTTGGGAGGGGAAGAGAGGGATAGTGACCTGACAGACTGCATCCCCCCCATGCAGTTGAGTTTGCACTCATGCCCCTGTTGCTGAATTGGGTCCAGGTTTAGAAACACTGAGCGACATGGAGCAGAGCTGCCACGCTGTTTCCTGTGTTGTTGCCAGGTTCAGGGAGGTTAGGGTGTCTCTATGCTGCTGAATTGCCAGAGAAGCATGTGGGATGAAGCCTTTGCCTTCACGTGTGAAAGACATTTACATTTTCTGGTTATATAGTCAGACATGAGATTTCAGCTAACATGGTGGTACTGGTACACTTCATCTAGCCTGGTGACACACTTCATCTAGCCTGGTGATATACTGTCATCTAGTGGCATCTTATTTGTAGTGCAACGCTTGTTTCGTGAAATTGTCTAAACGCCGAGTTCATTATGTTTGTACTGTAATGTCCAGTAGTTTATTAGTTAAAAGTAGTTTTTTGTTGTTGTTGTTGAACATGAGCACGAACACAACAAAAGAATGTTACAACAGCAGATATGACAACTCCAAAAATACATTCACATTAGGAAAACTTTCACATAAGGCCCGAAAGTAACAGAGATAGGCTCCAGTCATCCGTCACCCCTAACCAGAATAAACGGTAGATAAGGAATTAACATCTTTCACTTTCATTTTTTATCATCGCATCACATGAACTGATGACTCAAAGCACAAGGTATGAAAGGTCTTCTCTAAGATAAGGGGTTTAAAATAAAACTGTAAAATCCTCAGGCTATAGAACAGAACAAACTTTTCTTCGGCCGTGGTAGGTGAAAATCTATTTTAAAAACGGTTATACAATTTGGGGCATTCAGTACAGTAATATATGATGCAGTTGCACTATTAATTCAATGATTCTTTTTAAATTTGTATTTAGTACTTTCTATGTTTTGGAAGCACGAAGGATTCGGAGTCTGTTATCTTGACTATATATTGCATTTATTAACGGTTTCGTTTAGATATTTCTAAATTAATTTCGATTATTTTGGTGCCCTTTCACCGTTTTGCGCGTGGCGGGAGTGGCGGTACTGACAAGATTATATTAGATTAGATTAGATAAACCTTTATTTGTCCTCGAGGGGATGGAAATTTTAGTTCACAACAGCAGCAGGGTAAAGTACAGCACACAGTGTCGCAGGGTAATATAACAATAATAACAATAGGCAGGCACGATAAAGTCCAGTATAAGAAATAAAAAATAAGTTAAGTAGACATATAGACAGTTATTGCACTTGAGGAGAATTACAGAATTACAGTATTGCAAAAAAATAAGTAAGTTAAATAGACATATAGACATAAAGACAGTTATTGCACTTGAGAAGAAATACAGAATTACAGTAATGTACGTATGAACAACAAGACCACCACGGGGATTATTGCAGGTTGTGCGTAAAAGCAACAATACCACCATGGGGGAATATTGAACAACAGACCCTTGAAAAGTATTGCACTTAATACAGAATATGAATATAACACTTGAGTAAATGCACGTAAGTGAAGTAATAGAAGTAATACTGCATGGTGGTGAGGTAGTGATGGTAATAGTTATAATAATGCTAATGGTGTAGCACATGATAGTGGCTATTGACAGCAGTGAGGAGCTGTTGTGACAGGCAGCAAGGCTCGCGCCGGCGCCGGAAGTTGTTTAGAATCAACAGACAATAACGCACAAACAAAGTGCTAATTTTAACAAACGGTTAAAAACATTAAATTAAACTTAATAAGTATGTATAAACAATGAAAAATCATGTTATAACTATATAACCTGATTATGGGATGTTTTCTTGTTCTGTGACACAGCTGTTGCTTTGACACTTGAAGGACAACATGTCAGAAGTTAAACAGGTAGGCTCACATACATAGATGGTAAGTCTTTATGGTAAGTCTTTATCAAGAAACATTTAGCTAAGTTCTTACCCCTGAGTCTGCTGACTGAAATAGACATGGAATAACATCATGTAACTGAAACACTGAAACTGATGTGCTTCTTTTTTTAGGTGAATCGAAAGAAACTCAAAGGTAAAGTATTATTAACACAGAGGGAAACCCTACTGTCATTATTCCTTACTAACTGAAATGTCTGGTTCATCATGATTGTAGAAATAGAGCCTAAACACAATAATGTATGTGTAATGCAATGTAGCATCTCAACCTGCTACCAGCGATGAAGTATCTCAACCTGCTTATTTAGCTGAGTATTATAAATGACAAATTTCTGGTTCATAGAGGCTATGATACAAATAGAGCCTAAACAACAATGTGACTGAAGAGGATACATTTGAATATGTTCCCCATTATTCTGCCTGTTTTAATTACTTACTTTTTACTCATTATTATAGACTTTATTGTGTTTTTATTCTTTGCAACGTGTTCACAATATGTGTCTGCAGGCACTAAGAAGGTGTTCTCCATGGCTTTTTGGGAAGTCCTGGGAACTGATAAGCAGATCCTGCAACGCCTCTCTAAGGATGTAAACCTCACCAAGGTGGAGTCAGTAGAGGAGTGTGACATCATCCTGGCCTTCTGTCCAATCGTCTCTCGCATTAGCACTGACATCACAGCTTTTCTGGAGAAGTGTAATGAACCGGGAATGCAAGGTAAGAGAAAATCAGTTAACTGAGATTTGATCCATTGAAATATATATTACTTTGTGTGTGTTTGTGTGTGTGTTACAGAGAAGCGTCTCATCTTGGTGGTGCTGCATCACACCTTTAATCCAGACTACGCTGTCCCAGACATCAGCAGACATGTGACCAGAGAGAACGTTCTGGCTGTGGGCTTCCTGTTCCACTCCAACAGTGGAGGACTGCTGGACTGTCCACAAAATAACAAAGCACTCCAACAGATATCTTCTGATATCTGCTCTAAGGTTTTAAATCCTGCCTTTGTTTATCTTTAGAGTGTCATTATTGGAATTGATCACTATTGTAAACTTTGTGTCTGTTACTGACTGTGTGTGTTAGAAGGAATTTGTGTGTGTGTGCAGCAGTAATGTTTGCAGCAGCACTGTATGTGTGTTTGCAGGTGTGTGTAAAGAGCACTGTGCAGTTGGTGTTGTGAATGTTCTTCATATGTTCACACAGTAGATTTCAGGCCTGTTCTCTTTCTGTACAGGTTAAATCATCTAAGTCTGCTGAAAGGCATAAATAATCTCAGACTGCTGACAGAGATGAAGCATCTCAGCCTGCTAAAAGCAATGAAGTATCTCAGCCTGCTAAATTGAAAGAAAAAAAGAAGAAGGGGCGCAAATTTACATAAATTCCTTGACTGTGCAAACTTTTATGGTGAATAAAAATCTATTCTGATTCTGATCCAATTCTAACAGAGATGAAGCATCTTAGCCTGCTAACTGAAATCAAGCATCTCAGCCTGCTAACAGGGATGAATCATCTCAACCTCAGTCTGCTAACAGTGATGAAGCATCGCCGGCTGCCTTGGCCCTTTCTGTTTAAAGTTCATTCCTTGACTGTGCAAACTTTCATAGTGAATAATAAACAATTCTGATTCTGATTCAATTCTAACAGAGATGAAGCATATCAGCATGCTGAGAACGATGGAGAAAACTATTCTACAAACTCCCAAACCAATATGCTGACATGTTCAATCTCCCTAGAATTCTAATCACATGCAAACACACCACCTTTTAAAAGGACTCATCAATAATACAGACTTCTTATGCTTAGTTGCTAGTCATTTATTATTGTAGATTACGTGGTTGTGATTTTGTTAAGATAATACATTTACAGTACATTTAGTAATTTAGCAGATGATCTTATCCAGAGCGACTTACAGTAAGTACAGGGACATTACCCCTGAGGCAAGTAGGGTGAAGTGCCTTGCCAAAGGACAAAACATCGTATAGCCGCAGCCGGGAATCGAACTCGCAACCTTCCAATCACTAGACCAATACCTTAACCACTGCGCTGTGCCACATATCTCTTGATAATGGCCAGACATGCATCAGCCTCTGAATTAGGCTGCTAACCTGACACTGGGACTCAACACAGACTCAGAGAAATCTGGCCCAGCTGATAAACCCTTCCTCAAGTGGAAACAATGTAACACCTGATGTTTAGAACAGAACAGTAGCAAGTAACAGTAGCATCAAAGCAGCATGTGTTGTGGATGGATTGATACAGGAGCAGAGACTGGTGAATATTGTTAAGTGTCAAGCCTGGTGATACAGTTCCTATAACCTGGCGATACACTTCATCTATCCTGGTGATACACTTCATGTAACCTGGTGATACATTTCATCTAGACTGGTGATACACTTCATATAACCTGGTGAAAAACTTCATTTAGCCTGGTGATAGACTTCATGTAGCCTGGTAATACACTTCATATAACCTGGTGATACACTTAATCTAACCTGGTGATACACTTCAGCTATTCTGGTGATACACTTCATCTAGCCTGGTGACAGGGGTGGACTGGCCATCTGGCATACCGGGCATCGTCCCGGTGGGCCGTTGACCCAATGTGGGCCGGGGCCGCTGCGGATCAGTTGGTATCGGGCCGCGGGCCGCCGAAGAAATACAATAATTAATAACAATCTTTTATTTTGAAAAATTACCGGATGCTCTTGGTTAAATCTCAGCACTTGAGCGTTCGAAAAACGAGTAAAAAAACTGACGTATTTGGGAATCGCTGGCTAGCTCGCATCGGACTACAGACAATTTTGGTCCCAGTCCACCCCTGCCTGGTGATAAACTTCATCTATTCTGGTGATACACTTCATATAACCTGGCGATACACTTCATCCAGCCTGGTGATACACTTCATCTAGCCTGGTGATACACTTCATCTAACCTGGTGATACACTTCATCTAATACCCTGTAATGTATTTAGTTAAAAGTAGTTTTTTGTTGCTGTTGAACATAAGCGCGAACACAAAAAAAGCATGTTACAATAGCAGATAGGACAACTCCATGAATAAATTCACATCAGGACAACTTTCACTTTCATTTACAATCATCGTATGAACTGATGACTCAGAAAGCACAAGGTATGAAAGGTCTTCTTTAAGATAAGGGGTTTGAAAAATAAAACAGTAAAATCCTCAGGCTATAGAATCCATCTAGTGCCATCTAGTGGCAGCTTCTTTGTAGTTCAACGCTGGTTTCATAAAAATGTTTAAACGCCGAGTTCATTATATTTGTACTGTAATGCCCAGTAGTTTATTCGTTAAAAGTATTTTTGTTGTTGTTGTTGAACATAAGCACGAACACAACAAACACATGTTACAACAGCAGATATGGCAACAAAAATATGTAAAGGACAAATTCACAACAGGACAACTTTCACTTTCATTTTTAATCATCGGACTCAGAAAGGACAAGGTATGAAAGGTCTTCTATGAGATAAGGGGTTTGAACAGGCTATAGAACAGACCACATTTTCTTCGACTTGGAAACGTGGCCGTGGTAGGTGAAAATCTGTTAAAAACGGTTATTGTACACAATTTGGGGCATTCAGTACTGTAATATCTGATATACAGTAAAATCAATTTTACTTTTGGGATGAAAACATTTACATTTAATGTAAAAATGTATTTTATAAACTATTCAATGATTTTAGATTTTTGAGGTGAGGTCAGAGTTGTATCTATCATGATTGGTCATGTCTAGTACTTTCTATGTTTGGAAGCACGAAGGATTCGGAGTCTGTTATATTGACTACTGCATTTATTTACGGTTTCGTTTAGATATTTATAAATTAATTATTTTCGATTATTTTGGTGCCCTTTCACCAATTTGCGCGTGGTGGGCACAAAGTGCTAATTTGAACAAATGGTCAAAAAAAAGTATGTATAAAAAATGAAAAATCATGATATAACTATATAACCTGATTATGGGATGTTTTCTTGTTCTGTGACACAGCAGACCTGTTGCTTTGACTCTTGAAGGCCAGCAGTCATGTCAGAAGTTAAACAGGTAGGCTCACGTACATAGATGATAAGTCTTTATCAAGAAACATTTAGCTAAGTTCTTACCCCTGACTCTGCTGACTGAAATAGACATGGAGAAGCATAATGTAACTGAAACTGATGTGCTTCTTCTTTTAGGTGAATCGTAAGAAACTCAAAGGTAGAGTATTATTAACACAGAGGGAAACTCTACTGTTATTATTCCTTACTAACTGAAATATCTGGCTCATATATGCCAGAAAAAGATAGATTTGAATGTGTTCTCATATTTATTCTGTCTGTTTTTATTACTGATGTTATTGTGTTTTTATTTAGTCTTTGCGACGTGTTCATGATATATGCCCACAGGCGCTAAGAAGGTGTTCTCCAAGGCTTTTGGGGAAGTCCTGGGAACTGATAAGCAGATCCTGCAACGCCTCTCTAAGGACGTAAACCTCACCAAGGTGGAGTCAGTAGAGGAGTGTGACATCATCCTGGCCTTCTGTCAAATCGTCTCTCGCATTGGCACTGACATCACAGCTGTTCTGGAGAAGTGTAATGAACTGGGAATGCAAGGTAAGAAGAAATCATTTAACTGAGACTTGATCCAATTAAATATGTATTACTTTGTGTGTGTTTATGTGTGTGTTACAGAGAAGCGTCTTATCTTGGTGGTGCTGCATCACACCTTTATGTCAGACTACACTGTCCCAGACATCAGCAGACATGTGACCAGACAGAACGTTCTGGCTGTGAACTTCCTGTTCCACTCCAGCAGTGGAGGACTGCTGGACTGTCAACAAAATGACATGTCACTCCAACAGATATCTTCTGAGTTCTGCTCTAAGGTTTTAAATCCTGCCTTTGTTTATCTTTTCAGTGTCATTATTGGAATTGATCACTACTGTAAACTTTGTGTCTGTTACTGACTGTGTGTGATAGCAGAGACTGCGTTAGAAGGAGTGTGTGTGTACTGTACAGTGCTGTTTGTGTGTGTGTGTGTGAGCAGTACTGTTTGCAGCAGCACTGTAGGTGTGTGTGCAGGTGTGTGCAAAGAGCACTGTACAGTAGGTTCAGGTTCTTCATATGTTCACATTGTAGATTTCAGTCCTCTTCTCTTTCTGTATAGAAAAACGCATCTAAGTCTGCTAAAAAGCATAAAGAATCTCAGACTGCTGACAAAGATGAAGCATCTCAGCCTGCTAACAGCAATGTAGCATCTCAACCTGCTAACAGCGATGAAGCATCTCAGGTTTTAAATCCTTCCTTTGTTTATCTTTTCAGTGTCATTAATGGAAATGATCCCGATTGCAAACTTTGTGTCTGTCTCTGACTGTGTGTGTTAGCAGGGACTGTGTTAGAAGGAATATGTGTGTTTGTGTGTGTGAGCAGTGCTGTTTGCAGCAGCACTGTAGGTGTGTGTGTGCAGGTGTGTGTAAAGAGCACTGTGCAGTAGGTTCAGGCCTCTTCTCTTTCTGTATAGAAAAACGCATCTAAGTCTGCTCAAAGGCATAAAGCATCTAAGCCAGCTGACAGAAATGAAGCATCTCAACCTGCTAACACCGATGGGGCATCTCAGCCTGCATTTTTAGGTGAGTATGATAAAGGTAGCGTATTATTAACACAGAGCGAATCCCTACAAATGTCTGGTTCATAGAGGCTATGATACAAATAGAGCCTAAACACAACAATGTGACTGAAGAGGATACTTTTGAATATGTTCCCCATTGATCTGTCTGGTTTTATTACTTACTTTTTATTCATTATTGTAGACTTTATTGTGTTTTTATTCTTTGCAACGTGTTTACGATATGTGTCTGTAGGCACTAAGAAGGTGTTCTCCAAGACTTTTGAGGAAGTCCTGCAACGCCTCTCTAAGGACGTAAACCTCACCAAGGTGGGGTCAGTGGAGGAGTGTGACATCATCCTGACCTTCTGTTCAATCGTGTCTGACATTGGCACTGACATCAAAGCTGTTCTGGAGGAGTGTAATGAACTGGGAATGCAAGGTAAGAAGAAATCAGTTAACTGAGATTTGATCCATTGAAATATATATATTACTTTGTGTGTGTTTGTGTGTGTGTTACAGAGAAGCGTCTCATCTTGGTGGTGCTGCATCACACCTTTAATCCAGACTACAACGTCCCAGACATCAGTAGACATGTGAACAGAGAGAACGTTCTGGCTGTGAACTTCCTGTTCCACTCCAGCAAGGGAGGACTGCTGGACTGTCCAAAAAATGACAAAGCACTCCGACAGATATCTTCTGAGTTCTGCTCTAAGGTTTTAAATCCTGCCTTTGTTTATCTTTTCAGTGTCATTATTGGAATTGGTCACCATTGTAAACTGTATGTCTGTTACTGGCTGTCTGTGTTAGCAGGGACTGTGTTAGAAGGAATGTGTGTGTGTGAGCAGTACTGTTTGCAGCAGCACTGTAGGTGTGTGTGCAGATGTGTGTAAAAAGCACTGTGCAGTAGGTTCAGGTTCTTCATATGTTCACACTGTAGATTTCAGGCCTCTTCTCTTTCTGTATAGAAAAACGCATCTAAGTCTGCTAAAAGGCACAAAGAATCTCAGCCTGCTAACAGAGATGAAGCATCTCAACCTGCTAACAGCAATGTAGCATGTCAACGTGCTAACAGCGATGAAGCATCTCAGGTTTTAAATCCTTCCTTTGTTTATCCTTTCAGTGTGATTATTGGAAATGATCCCTATTGCAAACTGTGTGTCTGTCTGACTGTGTGTGTTAGCAGGGACTGTGTTAGAAGGAATGTCTGTGTGTAGCAGTACTGTGTGTGTGTGTATGTGTGTGTGTGTGAGAGAGAGAGTATGTGTGTGTGTGTGTGTGTGTGTGTGTGTGTGTGTGTGTGTGTGTGTGTGTGTGTGTGCAGGTGTGTGTAAAGAGAACTGTGAAGTAGGTTCAGGTTCTTTATATGTTCATGTAACGGATGCCAGCTGGTAGTAGCTGTGCGAGTAAACCTCACTCCTCTGATCTCGAAGGATTCTTTAGTGACTGACGCTGAAGGTTGTAGCCTTTAGTCTCCTTGTTAGAGCATCCGTCTCCCATGCCGGAGACCTGGGGCCTCATGTACAAAGACTTGCGTGGATTTCCTACTGAAACTTGGCGTACGCCAAAACCCAGAAACTGTCGTACGCACAAATAAATTCAGATGTATCAAAGTGTGCGTAGGCATGAATCCAAGCACGTTTCTTTTGTACATCACAATCACCGTGGAATTGAGCGCACATGCAGAGGTGCCGAACTCCTCCCTGTCCACGCCCCCATTTAAATATGCAAATTAATGTAAATAGGCCCTGGACCTGAGATTTCCCTCTTGTGTCTCACATTGCGCATGCTTTTTATGAGATCAGGGCCGACTCTTGGCATAGGCGACATAGGCGGTCGCCTAGAGCGCCATCGGTTGGAGGGGCGCTGCCAGGCACCCTTAATCATGCCGTTTTGTGTGAAGACGTTTTATTAAGTAGAGCCGGCCCTGGATCAGATAAATCAAAATGAGTAGAGGGAAGAAAAGAGTCAATCAGTGGCTTGATAGAAAGCTTTGCAGCTCTAATTTCAATAAAATAAAAACATATGAATGCACACTTGCCCAAATGTGCATTTCGCTGTTTTACTTATGAGCCCGTTATTGTTTGCAAGTAAATCCTTGCGTTCCCTAAAAGCTTGCTCACGTCGGATTGCACCATTTGCAAGGTCCTTAAACAACGCTAACGCTGCCATTGTTAATACCATTTTCTTCATCACTTTGCGCATGCTTTTATATTCACCTATACTATTACAAACGCCTGGGTGTGTAAATTGTTCATGACGGTGTCTCTGATGTGCACATCACTCTGATGACTGTTTTCACATTATTAACAGTTTCCCAGCATCACCTCTAAGTGTCGCCAAATGAACAATAGCTGTAGAAACGTGCGTACGACAGCTATGAAGTTGGTGTGGGGCACCGCACATTTCCACGGTCATTTCACGTTTGATACATCTGAACGTGAGCGTGGGAAAGGACGTACGCCACGTTTTTGTGCGTACGCAACCTTTGTACATGAGGCCCCAGGGTTCAAGACCTGCAGAGTGCACTTGAGTGGAGGGGTTACATTCACACTGTACATTTCAGGTCTCTTCTCTTACTGTATAGGAAAAAGCATCTAAGTCTGCTAAAACGTATAAAGCATATCAGCCTGCTAACAGAGATGAAGTATCTAAACCTGCTAACAGTAATGAAGCATCTCAACCTGCTAACAGCAATGAAGCATCTCAGCCTGCTAACAGAGATGTAGCATCTCAACCTGCTAACGGCAATGAAGCATCTCAACCTGCTAACAGCAATGTAGCATCTCCACCTAATTGCAGCGATGAAGCACCTCAGCCTGCTAAAAAAGATGAAGCATCTCAGCCTGCTGACAGCGATGAAGCATCTCAACCTGCTGTGTGTGTGTGTGTGTGTGTTAGCAGGGACTGCATTAGAAGGAATGTGTGTGTGTGTGAGCAGTACTGTTTGCAGCAGTACTGTATGTGTGTGTTTGAAGGTGTGTGTAAAGATCACTGTGTAGTGTGCAGATTCTTCATATGTTCACACTGTAGATTTCAGTCCTGTTCTCTTTCTGTATAGGATAAACATGGGTGTTGCACAGCACTCCAAATCAGACTTCATACAGTTTGGTCAAATATAAGGTAAGCTTCAATATTGAAATGAATATCACCTTATTATAATAATGATGGTCTATACCAACCTAATTATAATAATAATATGATTCTCTTTTGCAGATTTTTTTTCAGGCAAATCGCATACAGGTGTCATTGTAAGACGAGAAATTAATCACGTGTGTGCTAACAGCGATGAAGCACCTCGGCCTGCTAATGAAAAAAAAAAAATAAAGCTGGCTGCCTTGGCGGGCTCCTGTTAAAGTAAATTCCTTGACTGTGCAAAATATTCATGACGAGTAAAAAACAAGTCTGATTCTGATTCAATTCTAACAGCAATGAAACATCTCAGCCTGCTGACAGAGATGAAGAAAACTATTCTACAAACTCCCAAACCAATATGCTGACATGTTAAATTTCCCCAGAATACTAATCACATGAATACACACCACCTTTTAAAGGACTTTTAATAGACTTATAATGCTCAGTTGCTACTATTTGTTAAGTCATTTACTATTGTAGATTACCTGGTTGTGATTCTGTTGCTCAAAATTTGCCAGACATGCATCAACCTCTGAATTAGGCTGCTAGCCTGACACCGGGACTCAACACAGACTCAGAGAAATTTGGCCCAGCTGATTGTGGGGAGTCACGTGGCTCAGCGGTTAAGAAGTCGGGCTAGTGATCAGAAGGTTATGAGTGCGATTCCCAGCTGTGGCAACACAAGGTTGCGTCCTTGGGCAAGGCACTTCACCCTACTTGCCTCAGGGGGAATGTCCCTGTACTTGCTGTAAGTGTCTCTAGATAAGCGGGTCTGCTAAATGATTAAATGTAAATGATAAACCCTTCCTCAAGTGGAAACAATGTAACACATGATGTTCCATACAGTAGCAAGTAACATTAGCATCAAGGCAACCTGTGTTTTGCATAGATTGATGCAGGAGTAAAGACTGGTGACTATTGCAAAGTAAAAGTGTCAACCATATGGATCAGAAGGTTGTGCATGAAAGCAAAGGTCCCTTGAAACCCTTCAGAAGCCTCAATAAAGATGATGTGATATCAATGTGAGTCTGCTCACTGTAGCTCTGGTGAAGAGATCCATTCTGAGCTGCTTTGTTAAGAACTGCTGTGTAGTTTGTAAAGAAAAATAGTCCCAATATCTGATTCCACCTGTTTAAAACTGATACTGTACAAGGCTGTCAATCAAAACATTTCACAACAACATTTTAATATTAGTGAAGATTATATTTCATGAGTTTATATTATTCTGTGTAGTTATGAAATACAAGCTGGAGTCCAAGTCTGCTGCTCGTGTCTCACACTTAATCTAGCCTGGTGATACACTTCATTTAACCTGGTGATACACTTCAGATAGCCTGATGATACACTTCATCTAGCCTGGTAATATACTTCATCTAGCCTGGTTATACACTTCATCTAGCCTGGTGACACACTTCATCTAGCCTGGTGATACACTTCAGCTAGCCTGGTGATACACTTCAGCTAGCCTGGTGATACACTTCATCTAATACCCAGTAATTTATTAGTTTAAAGTAGTTTTTTTGTAACATAACACGAACACAAAAAAGCATGTTACAATAGCAGATATGTCAACTCAAAAAATAAATTCACATCAGGACAACTTTCACTTAAGGTCCAAAAGTAACAGAGATAGACTCCAGTCACCCCTAACCAGAATAAGCGGTAGATAATGAAGGAATTAAGAACTTTCACTTTCATTTTCAATCCTCTCATCGCATGAACTGATGACTCAGAAAGCACAAGGTATGAAAGGTCTTCTTTAAGATAAGGGGTTTGAAAATAAAAACAGTAAAATCCTCAGGCTATAGAACACGACAAACTTTTCTTCCGCTTTGAAACGTGGCCGTGGTAGGTGAAAATCTGTTTAAAACGGTTATACAGTTTAGGACATTCAGTACAGTAATATATGATGCAGTTGCACTTTCACTTTTGGGATGAAAACATTTACATTTAATGTTAAAGTGAATAATAATAATAAAACGATTAAATGATGTTAGATTTTTGAGTTGATGTCAGAGTTGTATGTTCTATAAAGATTTGTTATACTCCAATGATTCAATTTTAAGATCTAGTACTTAGTATGTTTTGGAAGCAAAAAAAGTGCAGAGTCTGTTATATTGACTATAATTCGCATTTATTTACGGTTTTGTTTTTTATTATTAATAATTTTCGCTCGCGCGTGATGGGAGCGATTTTACTGTCCATAACACACAAAGAGCTAATTTGAACAGACGCTTGAAAACATTAAATTACACTTAGTAAGTTTACATGTATAAAGAATGACAAATCCTGATGTTACTATGTAACCTGATTCTGGGATGTTTTCTTGTTCTGTGACACAGCAGAACTGTTGCTTTGACACTTGAAGGCCAACATGTCAGAAGTTAAACAGGTAGGCTCACATACATAGATGATGCATCTGTATCAAGAAACATTTGGCTAAGTTCCTACCCCTGAGTCTGCTGACTGAAATAGACATGGAGTAACATAGTGATAACTGATAAGTGATAACATAGTGATAACTGAAACACTGAAACAGATGTGCATCTTTTTTTAGGTGAATCATAAGAAAATCAAAGGTAAAGTATTATTAACACAGAGGGAAACCCTACTGTTATTATTCCTTACTAACTGAGATGTCTGGTTCATAGATGCTATGATAGAAATAGAGCCTAAACACAATAACGTGACAGAAGAAGATACATTTGAAAATGTTCTCATATTTATTCTGTCGGTTGTTATTACTGATTTGAGTTTGTTTTGATAAATCTTTGCAACGTGTTCATGATATATTTCCACAGGCTCTAAGGTGTTCTCCCTGGGAAATGATGAGCAGATCCTGAAACGCCTCACTAAAGTCGTAAACCTCACCAAGGTGGAGTCAGTAGAGGAGTGTGACCTCATCCTGGCCTTCTGTCCAATCGTATCTCGCATTGGCACTGACATCACAGCTTTTATGGAGAAGTGCAATGAACCGGGAATGATAGGTAAGTGGAAATCAGTTAACTGAGATTTGATCCATTGAAATATACTGTATATATTACTTAGTGTGTGTGTGTGTGTGTGTGTGTGTGTGTGTTCCAGAGAAGCGTCTTATCTTGGTGGTGCTGCATCACACCTTTAATCCAGACTACAACGTCCCAGACATCAGCAGACATGTGACCAGAGAGAATGTTCTGGCTGTGAACTTCCTGTTCCACTCCAGCAGTGGAGGACTGCTGGACTGTCCACAAAATGACATGTCACTCCAACAGATATCTTCTGAGTTCTGCTCTAAGGTTTTAAATCCTGCCTTTGTTTATCTTTTCAGTGTCATTATTGGAATTGATCACTACTGTAAACTTTGTGTCTGCTACTGACTGTATATGTATGCATATGTTCACACTGTAGATTTCAGGCCTCTTCTCTTTCTGTATAGAAAAACGCATCTAAGTCTGCTAAAAGGCATAAAGAATCTCAGACTGCTGACAAAGATGAAGCATCTCAACCTGCTAACAGCGATGAAGCATCTCAGGTTTTAAATCCTTCCTTTGTTTATCTTTTCAGTGTGATTATTGGAAATGATCCCTATTGCAAACTGTGTGTCTGTCTCTGACTGTGTGTGTTAGCAGGGACTGTGTTAGAAGGAATGTCTGTGTGTGAGCAGTACTCTTTGCAGCAGCACTGTATGTGCAGGTGTGTGTAAAGAGCACTGTGCAGTTGGTTCAGGTTCTTCACATGTTCACACTGTAGATTCCAGGCCTCTTCTCTTTCTGTATAGGAAAAAGCATCTAAGTCTGCTAAAAGGCATGAAGAATCTCAGACTGCTGACAAAGATGAGTGTGTCTTTGTGGGCAGGTGTGGAACCTTACTGTCTGTGCAGTAGGTTCAGGTTCGTCATAGGTCTGTATAGGATGAACAGGGGTGGACTGGGACCAAAATTCAGCCCTGGCATTTTCTGTTGAGCGGGGGTGGGGGTGGGGGGTACGTGAGTCCACTGTAGTCCGATGCGAGCTAGCCAGCCAAAGACGTCAGTTTTTTTACTCGTTTTTCGACCAACATTTAACCGAGAGCATCCGGTTATTTTTCGAAATAAAAGATTGTTATTAATTATCGTATTTCTTAGGCGGCGCGCGGCCCGGTACCAACTGATCCACAGCCCCGGCCCACATTGGGTCGACAGCCCACATTGGGTCGACAGCCCACCGGGACGATGCCCGATATGCCAGATGGCCAGTCCACCCCTGAGGATGAACATGGGGGTAGCACAGCACTCCAAAATATATATCATACAATTTGGTTAAATATAGGGTAAGTTTCAATATTTAAATCAATTTCACCTAATTATAATAATGAGGGTCTACACCGACCTAGTTCTAATAATAATATTATTCTGTTTTTCAGATATGTTTTCTGTTGTCGTAAAACGATCGATGAAGCACTTCAGTCTGATGACAGCAAAAAAGCACTTCTGGCTGATAACAGCGATGAAGCCTCTCAGCCTGCTAACAGTGATGAAGCATCTCAGTCTGCTAACGGCGATGAAGCATCTCAGTCTGCTAAAAGTGATGAAGCATCTCAGTCTGCTAAAAGCAATGGAGCCCCTCAGTCTGCTAACAGCGATGAAGCACCTCAGTCTGCTGAAAGGTATGAAGCATCTCAGCCTGCAAACATCAATGAAGCATCTCAGTCTGCTAACAGCGATGAAGCATCTCAGCCTGCTAACATCAATGAAGCATCTCAGTCTGCTAACAGCGATGAAGCATCTCAGCCTGCTAACATCAATGAAGCATCTCAGTCTGCTAACAGCGATGAAGCATCTCTGCCTGGTAACAGAGATGAAGCATCTCAGTCTGCTAAAAGGTATGAAGCATCTCAGTCTGCTAAAAGGTATGAAGCATCTCAGCCTGCTAAAAGGTATGAAGCATTTCAGCCTGCTAACAGCAATGAAGCATCTCTGCCTGGTAACAGAGATGAAGCATCTCAGTCTGCTAAAAGGTATAAAGCATTTCAGCCAGCTAACGGTGATGAAGCATCTCACCGTGCCAACAGCGATGAAGCATCTCAGCCTGCTAACAATGGTGAAGCAACTCAGCCTGCCAACAGCGATGAAGCATCTCAGCCTATTAACATAGATGAAGCATCTCTGTCTGCTCACAGCAATGAAGCATCTCAGCCTGCTAACAGTGATGAAGCATCTCAGCCTGCTAACAGCGATGAAGCCTCTCAGCCTGGTAACAGATATGAAGCATCTCAGCCTGCTAACAGTGATGAAGCGTCTCAGTCTGCTGAAAGGTATGAAGCATCTCAGCCTGCTAACAGCGATGAAGCCTCTCAGCCTGGTAACAGATATGAAGCATCTCAGCCTGCTAACAGTGATGAAGCGTCTCAGTCTGCTGAAAGGTATGAAGCATCTCAGCCTGCTAACAGCGATGAAGCCTCTCAGCCTGGTAACAGATATGAAGCATCTCAGCCTGCTAACAGTGATGAAGCATCTCAGTCTGCTAACAGTGATGAAGCGTCTCAGTCTGCTAACGGCGATGAAGCATCTCAGTCTGCTAAAAGTGATGAAGCATCTCAGCCTGCTAAAAGCAATGGAGCCCCTCAGTCTGCTAACAGCGTTGAAGCACCTCAGTCTGCTGAAAGGTATGAAGCATCTCAGCCTGCAAACATCAGTGAAGCATCTCAGTCTGCTAACAGAGATGAAGCATCTCAGTCTGCTAACAGCGATGAAGCATCTCAGCCTGCTAACATCAATGAAGCATCTCAGTCTGCTAACAGCGATGAAGCATCTCTGCCTGGTAACAGAGATGAAGTATCTCAGTCTGCTAAAAGGTATAAAGCATCTCAGTCTGCTAAAAGGTATGAAGCATTTCAGCCTGCTAACAGTTATGAAGCATCTCTGCCTGGTAACAGAGATGAAGCATCTCAGTCTGCTAAAAGGTATAAAGCATTTCAGCCAGCTAACGGTGATGAAGCATCTCACCGTGCCAACAGCGATGAAGCATCTCAGCCTGCTAACAATGGTGAAGCAACTCAGCCTGCCAACAGCGATGAAGCATCTCAGCCTATTAACATAGATGAAGCATCTCAGTCTGCTCACAGCAATGAAGCATCTCAGCCTGCTAACAGTGATGAAGCATCTCAGCCTGCTAACAGCGATGAAGCCTCTCAGCCTGGTAACAGATATGAAGCATCTCAGCCTGCTAACAGTGATGAAGCGTCTCAGTCTGCTGAAAGGTATGAAGCATCTCAGCCTGCTAACAGCGATGAAGCCTCTCAGCCTGGTAACAGATATGAAGCATCTCAGCCTGCTAATAGTGATGAAGCATCTCAGTCTGCTAACAGTGATGAAGCGTCTCAGTCTGCTAACGGCGATGAAGCATCTCAGCCTGCTAACAGTGATGAAGCGTCTCAGTCTGCTAAAAGGTATGAAGCATCTCAGCCTGCTAACAGCGATGAAGCCTCTCAGCCTGGTAACAGATATGAAGCATCTCAGCCTGCTAACAGTGATGAAGCATCTCAGTCTGCTAACAGTGATGAAGCGTCTCAGTCTGCTAACGGCGATGAAGCATCTCAGTCTGCTAAAAGTGATGAAGCATCTCAGTCTGCTAAAAGCAATGGAGCCCCTCAGTCTGCTAACAGCGTTGAAGCACCTGCTGAAAGGTATGAAGCATCTCAGCCTGCAAACATCAGTGAAGCATCTCAGTCTGCTAACAGAGATGAAGCATCTCAGTCTGCTAACAGCGATGAAGCATCTCAGCCTGCTAACATCAATGAAGCATCTCAGTCTGCTAACAGCGATGAAGCATCTCTGCCTGGTAACAGAGATGAAGCATCTCAGTCTGCTAAAAGGTATAAAGCATCTCAGTCTGCTAAAAGGTATGAAGCATTTCAGCCTGCTAACAGTTATGAAGCATCTCTGCCTGGTAACAGAGATGAAGCATCTCAGTCTGCTAAAAGGTATAAAGCATTTCAGCCAGCTAACGGTGATGAAGCATCTCACCGTGCTGACAGCGATGAAGCATCTCAGCCTATTAACATAGATGAAGCATCTCAGCCTGCAAACATCGATGAAGCATCTCAGCCTGCTAACAGTGATGAAGCATCTCAGCCTGTGAATAGCAATGGAGCCCCTCAGTCTGCTCACAGCAATGAAGCATCTCATTCTGCTAACGGCGATGAAGAATCTCAGTCTGCTGAAAGGTATGAAGCATCTCAGCCTGCTAACAGCGATGAAGCATCTCTGCATGGTAACAGATGAAGCATCTCAGTGCGCTAGGAGGTATTTACATTTTTACATTTATTCATTTAGCAGGTATGAAGCATCTCAGTCTTCTAAAAGGTATGAAGCATCTCAGCCTGCAAACATCGATGAAGCATCTCAGCCTGGTGACAGGTATGAAGCATCTTAATCTGTTAACTGTGATGAAGCATCTCAGCCTGCTGACAGTGATGAAGCATCTCAATCTGCTAACGGTGATGAAGCATCTCAGTCTGCTAACAGCGATGAAGGATCTCAGCCTGCTGACTGATGAAGCGTCTAAGCCTGCTAACAGAGATGAAGCATCTACCAAACCAATACGCTGACATGTTCACTTTCCCCAAAATACTATTCACATGCATACACACCACCTTTTAAAAGGACCCATCAATTATACAGACTTTTGAATTATTGAATTTTGAATTATGCTCAGTTGCTACTGTCCGTGTCAAGTCATTTATTATTGTAGATTACCTGGTTGAAGGAAGGTTGTGCATGAAAAATAAAGTCCATTGAAACCCTTCAGAAGCCTCAATAAAGATGATGTGATAAAAATGTCAGTCTGCTCACTGTAGCTCTGGTGAAGAGATCCATCCTGAGCTGCTATGTTAAGAACTGCTGTGTAGTTTTGAGGTGGAAATGATGACATCCGAATTGATGGGAAACCCATGTTTATTGTTTAATTTGATTGGTTTACATATATTATTCAGGATCAATTGTGTAGAATGTAGTAAACACCCTTATAATCCTTGAAAAGTGTGAGTGTGGTAACCCTGCACAGTGAGACTGGGAAGGAAGGCCATACATCTTTCCACATATAGGCCCAAAACACAGACTGTTATCTGTGCATGTGTATTTCAAGTTTGACAGGACACCGTGTGGCCATTAGAGGGGAGAAAACTGTCAATGCATAAGATATATCATACCATCGTAGTAATAGTTAAATCTCACTTTATCAGTGAGAGGGGCCAATTGCCTAAGGTTACGTAGGTGATGACCAAGGTGAAATTTTAATAAACAGAATCCCCCTCTATATAAGATGCTGCACGGCCAGAAAACATCAGTCTGATCCCGGGACCACACTCACTGTTTTTTGGACTTTGTCTCGTCATCTCGAATTCCAATAAAACACTTTGCATCAAACTTGGAAGAAGCTCTGTTGGTTTTTTGATCTACACCAGCTGGGGACTTAGAAAAATGACCAACTCTTGGGGTCCAAAGGCATTAAGTTGGACTTTATTTTCCTCTAAAAAAGTAGAAGAATTGGACTTTTACCACTTTCAAAGGAGATTAGTATTAAACAATTGGGACCCATTCACTTCATCAAATTTTACACAACAGTTTGTAAAGAAAAAGAGTCCCAATATCTGATTCCACCTGTTTAAAACTGATACTGTACATGGCTGTCAAATAAAACATTTCACAAGCACATTTTAACAATTGTGAAGATTATGTTTTATGAGTTTTAATATTCTGTGTAGTTATGAATTAATAGCAGG
The DNA here is from genome assembly GCA_030340665.1 of Neosalanx taihuensis. Lineage (NCBI taxonomy): Eukaryota > Metazoa > Chordata > Actinopteri > Osmeriformes > Salangidae > Neosalanx > Neosalanx taihuensis. The sequence goes on along the minus strand of CM059299.1, from coordinate 4,871,941 downwards.
AGTCTGTTGCTCATGTCTCTCACTTCTGCTAGCCTGTTGTCTAGCCTGGAGATACACTTCATCTAGCCTGGTGATACACTTCATCTAACCTGGTGATACACTTCATCTAGCCTGGTGATACACTTAATCTAGCCTGGTGATACACTTCATCTAGCCTGGTGATACACTTCATCTAGCCTGGAGATACACCTCATCTAGCCTGGTGATACACTTCATCTAGCCTGGTGATACACTTCATCTAGCCTGGAGATACACCTCATCTAGCCTGGTGATACACTTCATCTAGCCTGGTGATACACTTCATCTAGCCTGGTGATACACTTCATCTAGCCTGGTGATACACTTCATCTAGCCTGGTGATACACTTCATCTAACCTGGTGATACACTTCATCTAGCCTGGAGATACACTTCATCTAGCCTGGTGATGTCGTGAAAATGTTTGACCAATATTTGTACAATTAATACAGCATTTTGGGCAGATACCTCCTGAATCATTTACATTGGAGATGTGAAGTCTGGAGATAATGTGGATTCAACTTACTCTATTGTCTTTGGAGATTTAATCAATCAGAGAACAGACATGGGACAGACTGCATGTCTGTGATAGACCAATGACTTCTGAGACTATAAAATGGTCTGTTGAAAGTATGTTTGGGGGTTCAGGGCGATCAGCTGCGTAGTGCTGGTGGTCCCTGGACCTCTCCAAGGTTTTGGAGATGTAGACCAGGGTTCTATGCTAGAATGCTAGCTGGAACAGTATGGTATTGTCTTTGTGTAACTTTCATGTGTTTGTGCATTGTGTGTGAACATGTGTGTAACGTTGCTTCAACATTCCTCATACGTTTTCCTGTTTTGCTACTTGTAATAAACAGTAACATGTTACTTCACCCAACTTTAGTCGAGCGGATTGATTCTCAGAAAACTCCCACCACAGTGATACACTTCAACTAGCCTGGTGATACACTTCATCTAACCTGGTGATACACTTCATCTAGCCTGGTGATACACTTCATCTAGCCTGGTGATACACTTCATCTAGCCTGGTGATACACTTCATCTAGCCTAGTGATACACTTCATCTAGACTGGTGATACACTTCATCTAACCTGGTGATACACTTCATCTAACCTGGTGATACATTTCATCAAACTTGGTGATACACTTCATCTGGCCTGGTGATACACTTCCATCTAATACCCAGTAATTTATTAGTTAAAAGTAGTTTTTTGTTGTTGTTGAACATAAGCAAGAAAACAAAAAAGCATGTTACAATAGCAGATATGTGTAATGGAATATTTTGATGTTCCATAGTTGTACTATCAGATTTTTATAAGTTGTGTTGATGTTTTGAAAAATGCATCATATATGCTACACTTCCCCCACAGACAGGACACAGCACAGACTTGCTTATTCTATCAATACAAATGCAGGCTCGTAGACAGAAGGCCTGGGTGAGAGGCGTCCAGGAGGCATCCGAAACAGATGCCCGAGCCACCTCAGCTGGCTCCTCTCGACGTGGAGGAGCAGCGGTTCTACTCCGAGCTCCTCCCGTGTGACTGAGCTCCTCATCTCTAAGGGAGCGCCCGGCCACCCTGCGGTGGAAACTCATTTCGACCACTTGTATTTGCGATCTTGTCCTTTCGGTCATTACCCAAAGCTCATGACCATAGGTGAGAGTAGGAATGTAGATTGCCCTTAGACCAAAAGAGTAAAAAGTTGAGATTTTTGCATGGTGTAACAGCACAACATTATGAACTACCACACCCAATTTTGTCCAAGTGAAACCAATTTGTCCCTTTTGTTGTAGAGTCCTGAAATGCATTACAGATTCCACATTTGTCACGATGAAGACTAAAGTCTCAACAACTCATAATGGCAAGCCCTTAGATTTTTCTGTACAATATAGATTTAGCAAACATTTTTCTTCGCTACTACTCCTACAACATTTGTCCAATCTTCCCCAGGATTGGCTTTTATCATTGTCAGAGGAACCCTTACAAAAGTTATCAATAGGATTTTGTTAGGATGTTCAAAAAATCCTTTGTCCGTTACAGCACAGGGGGATGTACGGTACATCTTGGATGTATTCACACCAAACTTGCAGATTGCATTTTGAATTACATATGAATTTCAGAAATTGTTCCAGGAGGAATCCACCATCGCTGCTTGCAGCTATATTATTTGTACTGTAATGCCCAGTAGTTTATTAGTTAAAAGTATTTTTGTTGTTGTTGGACATAAGCACGAACACAACAAAAACATGTTACAACAGCAGGTCAGTCAAGACACTCACATGATGATTGATATAAAGAATAATTATTGATACCCATAACATGGAATATGTTTGGACTTTGGTGGAGTGGAATGTCTAAGTGGGAAGAGCTCCCTACCGCCTCAAGCAACACATACGTGCATACATATATGACATAAGGAAAGGAGCAAAGAATATATAATCCCCCTGATAGACAGACAGATATACTGTACATAAATTCCGACAGGCAGACAGATATACATAAATTCAGACAGGCAGACAGAATTACACAAATGCAGACAGGCAGACAGATAAACATAAATTCAGAGAGGCAGATAGATATACATAAATTCAGACAGACAGACAACCGGGGGAGAAAGGAGATGGTGGTGGGAGGCAACAGTAATGATCCTAACCTGTCTGTGTTAGTGTTGTATATCCGTGCAGCCTTTTAAGGCAGTCTTACCAGGTGAAGCCCCAATGGGCTTGCACTAACTTTGTGAGGCACAGTAGACAGGCGAGTTCAAGAGCACAACTCTGAGACAGGTGGTAGGCAAAAATTATTTAGTGGGGTATTCAGGCAGGGGTCAAAACCAGGAGATCAATCAAACAAGCAAACAAATCAGATAAGGGGCAGGCAAAATCCACGGTACACGAGACAGGCAAAAACGGGGTCAGAACAGGCAAGCAAAGAACTGGATACGCTGGAGAGTTTGGCACAATGGACAAGACAATCTGGCAGAGGACACGTGCAAGTGAGGGGACCTAAATAGTGAGCTAATGAGGGAACGGGCTGCAGGTGAGATGGGTGTGAGGACCAGGTGACGGTGATGAGGGGTAATCAGACGGTGGCAGGATCTGGAATGACAGGAGAGTGGTTAGACTGACAGACAGGATGAAAAATACTTAATATGACGGGGAATCCGTGACAGAACCCCCCCCTCTAGGGACGGCTCCCGACGTCCCCTCGGCTGGTCCGGGTGAGCCCTATGGAAGGCCGTGATCAGGGAAGGGTCCCTGATGTTGCGAGTGGGGACCCATTGGCGCTCCTCTGGACCATACCCCTCCCAATCAACGAGGTATTGCAGTCCCCTACCCCGTCGCTGAGATTTGAGCAGGCGACGGACTGTGTAGACAGGGCCCCCGTCGACGAGCCGGGGGGTGGCGGGGTTCTGGGGGAGGGCTGAAGCAGGCTTTCCCGGACAGGTTTAACCCTGGAGACGTGGAAGGTGGGATGGACTCTCATGGCTGGCGGCAGACGCAGCCGGACGGCTGCAGGGTTAATGACCCGTGAAACAGGGAACAGACCCACATAACGGGCAGCCAACTTCTTGGACTCCACCCGGAGGGGAAGATCCCGAGTCGACAGCCAGACCCGTTGTCCCGGAGCGTACTGAGGCGCGGGGAGACGACATTTGTTGGCTGACCGTTGATAGCGCTCGGAGGTGCGCAATAGTGTGGATCGGGCCTGCCTCCAAGTGCGTCGACATCGCTGGACAAAGGCCTGGACAGAAGGTACCCTGGATTCCTGTTCCTGCTCCGGGAAGAGTGGGGGCTGGTATCCACGGGCACACTGGAAGGGGGAGAGCCCAGTGGCTGAACTGGGAAGGGTGTTGTGGGCATACTCAACCCACAGGAGTTGTGTGGACCAGGATTGCGGGTTACGGGAGGAGAGGCATCGTAACGCGGTCTCCATCTCCTGGTTCATACGTTCCGCCTGTCCATTCTATTGGGGTTGGAATCCTCATGACAGGCTGACTGTGGCCCCCAGTAGCCTGCAAAACTCAGTCCAAAAGTGCGAGGTGAACTGTGGACCCCGGTCGGAGACCACATCCGTGGGCAGACCGTGCAGGCGGAACACCTCCTGTAACATAATCTGGGCAGTTTCTTTGGCGGTAGGCAATTTGGGTAGTGGGATGAGCCGAGCAGACTTGGAAAATCGATCAACGACCGTGAGAATGACTGTGTTACCGTTGGAGGTGGGTAGGCTGGTTACGAAATCCAATGCGATGTGGGACCAGGGGCGATGAGGAATTGGCACAGGATGAAGGAGACCAGAGGGAGCCTTGCGGGGGCTCTTGTGCTGAGCGCAGACCTGGCAAGCACCAACAAATCCCTTGGTGTCGTCTGCCATGGAAGACCACCAGAAGCGTTGTTTGAGTAGTGCCAGGGTGCGTCTGACTCCCGGATGGCATGCCAGACGGGAGGAATGACCCCACTGGAGTACCTGGTAATGGAGACTATCCGGGACAAACAAGCGATTATCGGGACAAGCACTGGGAGCTGGGTGTTCTGTATGGGAGCGCTTTACCTTGTCCTCCACCTGCCAGGACACTGCACCAACAACACACTCCAAGGGTAGGATGCCTTGAGGGTGAGCCGAGGAGCTTTCAGGCTGGAATTGACGAGACAGGGCATCGGGTTTTATGTTCTTAGAGCCGGGTCTGTATGAGAGGGCAAATTCAAAACAGTTAAAAAACAGAGCCCACCTAGCTTGACGGGAGTTCAGCCGCTTCGCCGAGCGGATATATTCCAGGTTCTTGTGGTCTGTCCAGACTACAAACGGCTGCTGCGCTCCCTCCAGCCAGTGTCTCCATTCCTCCAACGTTAGTTTCACTGCCAGCAACTCCCGATTTCCAATGTCGTAATTCCTCTCAGCAGGCGACAGTTTCTGGGAGAAGAAGGCACAAGGATGAACCTTCTGATCTCCGGCAGCCCGCTGCAAGAGAACAGCCCCAACCCCAGTGTCCGAGGCGTCTACCTCCACAATGAACTGGCGGGTCAGATCCAGGAATATTAGGATGGGAGCAGACGAGAAGCGTGTCTTTAACTCACCAAAGGCCTCTGCTGCCTCGAAGGTCCACCTGAAGGGCACCCGCTGGGAGGTGAGAGCAGTGAGCGGGGCAGCCACGGAACTATAGTTACGGATAAACCGGCGATAGAAGTTGGCGAAGCCTAGGAAGCGTTGCAGCTCCTTACGTGTAGCTGGCGTAGGCCATTTCTCCACTGCACTGGTTTTAGCTGGATCCATCTGGATGCTACCTGCTTTGATAACAAATCCAAGAAATGCCACCTCAGAGGTGTGGAACTCACACTTCTCGGCCTTCGCGAACAGGTGGTTCTCCAGGAGTCTTTGGAGAACTTGCCGTACATGTACCACATGCTCCTGTGGGGACTTGGAGAAGATGAGGATGTCATCTAGATACACAAACACAGAAACATTAAGCAGGTTTCGGAGAACATCATTCACCAACCCCTGGAAAACCGTGGGGGCATTGGTGAGTCCAAATGGCATTACCAAGTATTCATAATGCCCACTAGGGGTATTAAATGCAGTCTTCCACTCGCCCCCTTTCGGATTCTCACGAAGTGGTAAGCATTGCGGAGATCGATCTTGGAAAAGATGGTTGCCCCTTGGAGCAACTCAAAAGCAGAGGAAACGAGTGGGAGGAGGGTACCTGTTCTTTACGGTGATGTTGTTAAGTCCTCTGTAATCTATGCAGGGGCGCAGGGACTTGTCCTTCTTGCTGACAAAGAAAAAGCCAGCACCAGCAGGAGATGACGACGGCCTAATGAGGCCGGCGGCTAAGGAGTCGTTAATATATTTCTCCATGGTCTTAACCTCAGGAGCAGATAGGGAAAAAAGTCTACCTCTGGGCGGAGTCGTACCCGGGAGAAGGTCGATTGCACAGTCGTACTAATGAGGTGGCCTGAGCCTTGCTGAAAACCTCCCTTAGGTCGTGATATTCCCTGGGGACACCAGTGAGATCTGAGGACTCCGTAGAGACAGGTGAGCTTGACACAGATGATAGAGTAGGTTTTAAACACACCGCATGGCAATGAGCACTCCATTGTAGAACGGTACCTGTAGACCAGTCAACGTGTGGGTTGTGTCTCGTGAGCCATGGATAGCCTAAAATGACCGGTTGCTGTGGTGAATTGATGAGATGGAAAGTGAGAGTTTCATTGTGATTACCTGACATGGTCATCGGCAGGGGAGCGGATCGATGAGTAACCCTGCAGAGGAGGCGACCGTCTAAAGCGGTCGCGTAGATGGGTTTGTCCAGAACCACCTGCCTGATCCCCAGCTGTGAAGCCAGAGCCATGTCCATGAGGTTAGCATCTGCACCAGAGTCTATGAGCACTGAAACCGGGTGGTTCCTCCCTGAGCAACATAGCTGAACTGTCATCAGAGGCCGAGAGGGCGTTTCAAAGTTCACACTTCGGCTCACCAGCGCCCTCTGTTTGACTGGTGAGCCCCCTCTTTTACGGGACAGGAGGTTACGAAATGACCACTCTGACCGCAATACAGGCATCGATTCTCCTGCATGCGGCGCTGTCGTTCCTCGGTGGAGAGTCGGGACCGCCCAAGCTGCATGGGCTCAGGGACCTCGGCAGAAACGCCAAAGGCCTGTTCCGAAGGGAACGTCTCCCTCTGCCGTTCCCGCAGGCGACCGTCGATACGGATACAGAGCGCAATCAGGTCATCCAACTCAGTCGGAAGATCGCGAGCCGTCAGCTCGTCCTTGATGCGGTCCGACAGACCGTGGTAGAAGGCATCCAGGAGCGGAGGAGCGTTCCAGCCGCTCTCGGCTGCTGTGGTGCGGAAGTCAATGGAGTAATCCGCCACGGATCTTCCTCCCTGCTTCAGGTCCATCAAGCCTCGAGCGGCCTCTCTCCCTGGTGTGGCGTGATCGAAGACCTTCCGCAGCTCCTTGGAGAACAGCAGGAATGAAGAGCAGATCGGCAACTGTCGCTGCCACTCAGCGGTTCCCCACTCCTTGGCTCTGCCCGTGAGGAGCGAGATGACGTACGCCACTCGGGCTCTGTCAGAGGGAAAGGCGGATGGCTGGAGCTCAAAGGCGAGAGAGCACTGGGTCAGGAATGGCCAACAGGAACCAGGAGCACCAGAACAACGCTCCGGAGGTGGCAGACGTGCCTCTGATCCGGGAGAAGTGCGAGGAGGCGAGCTAGAAGCACTGGCGGCAGTCCGCTCTCCAGCGGGTCTCCTCAGCAGATGATCACGGAGCGACTCCATGCTGCGCTCGTGACTCACGCCCATAGCCTGCACTGCTTCAGTCAAGAAGGCGAGCTGTTGCTCGTGGCGCTGTAGCATGTCGACTGGAGTCAAAGGTTCCGTCGCGGCCTGAGCAGAGTCGGCTGAACTCATGTTGGCCAGATTGTACTGTGAGGCACAGTAGACAGGCGAGTTCAAGAGCACAACTCTGAGACAGGTGGTAGGCAAAAATTCTTTAGTGGGGTATTCAGGCAGGGGTCAAAACCAGGAGATCAGTCAAACAAGCAAACAAATCAGATAAGGGGCAGGCAAAATCCACGGTACACGAGACAGGCAAAAACGGGGTCAGAACAGGCAAGCAAAGAACTGGATACGCTGGAGAGTTTGGCACAATGGACAAGACAATCTGGCAGAGGACACGTGCAAGTGAGGGGACCTAAATAGAGAGCTAATGAGGGAACGGGCTGCAGGTGAGATGGGTGTGAGGACCAGGTGACGGTGATGAGGGGTAATCAGACGGTGGCAGGATCTGAAATGACAGGAGAGTGGTTAGACTGACAGACAGGATGAAAAATACTTAATATGACGGGGAATCCGTGACAAACTTGGTCAGGTGTGTTCATGATTGATTGATTGCGCTACCTGTGTGCTTGAGTTGTTACTGCATGCGAATTGCAGAGTGTGATGATAATATAATGTAATGAATTAGTGAAGTGTATGCTGAGTGTATGATAGGAATATGAAGAGTTATGAGAATGAATGATGATATGTACTTAGATGACTGAGTGATGACGCGGGCAGCCCGAGTGCCGTTGCCAGAACTAGCTTCGCCCATATATGACAACAAAAATATGTAAAGGACAAATTCACAACAGGACAACTTTCACTTTCATTTTTAATCATCGGACTCAGAAAGCACAAGGTATGAAAGGTCTTCTATTAGATAAGGGGTTTGAAAAACAGATATAGATAAAATCCTCAGGCTGTAGAACAGACCACATTTTCTTCGGCTTGGAAACGTGGCCGTGGTAGATGAAAATCTGTTAAAAACGGTTACTGTATACAATTTGGGGCATTCAGTACTGTAATATCTGATATACAGTAATATCAATTTTACTTTTGGGATGAAAACATTTACATTTAATGTTAAAATGTATTTTATAAACTATTCAATGATTTTAGATTTTTGAGGTGAGGTCAGAACTGATAAGCAGATCCTGAAACGCCTCTCTAAGGACGTACACCTCACCAAGGTGGAGTCAGTAGAGGAGTGTGAGGAGTGTCCTGGCCTTCTGTCCAATCCGCTCTCGCATTGGCACTAACATTACAGCTGTTCTGGAGAAGTGAAATGAACTGGGAATGATAGGTAAGTGGAAATCCGTTAACTGGGATTTGATCCATTGATATATATATATATTACTTTGTGTGTGTTTACGTGTGTGTTCCAGAGACGCGTTTTATCTTGGTGGTGCTGCTTCACACCTTTAATCCAGACTACAACGGTGTCATTGTAAAACGAGCAATGAATCACGTCTGTGCTAACAGCGATGAAGCATCTCCGCCTGCTAATGAAAAAAAAAAAGCTGGCTGCCTTGGCGGGCTCCTGTGAAAGTAAATTCCTTGACTGTGCAAACTTTCATGACAAGTAAAAAACAAGTCTGATTCTGATTCAATTCTAACAGCGATGAAACATCTCAGCCTGCTGACAGAGATGAAGAAAACTATTCTACAAACTCCCAAACCAATATGCTGACATGTTCAATTTCCCCAGAAAACTAATCATATGAATACACACCACCTTTTAAAGTACTCATCAAAAATACAGACTTATAATGCTCAGTTGCTACTATTTGTTAAATCATTTACTTTTGTAGATTACCTGGTTGTGATTCTGTTGCTCAAAATTTGCCAGACATGCATCAGCCTCTGAATTAGGCTGCTAGCCTGACACTGGGACTCAACACAGACTCAGAGAAATTTGGCCCAGCTGATTGTGGGGAGTCACGTGGCTCAGCGGTTAAGAAGTCGGACTAGTGATCGGAAGGTTCTGAGTTCGATTCCCAGCTGTGGCAACATGAGGTTGCGACCTTGGGCAAGGCACTTCACCCTACTTGCCTTAGGGGGAATGTCCCTGTACTTACTGTAAGTGTCTCTAGATAAGCGGGTCTGCTAAATGATTAAATGTAAATGATAAACCCGATGTTTAACAAAGTAACACATGATGTTCCGTACAGTAGCAAGTAACATTAGCATCAAGGCAACCTGTCTTTTGTATAGATTGTTACAGGAGTAGAGACTGGTGAATATTGTAAAGTAAAAGTGTCAAACATATGGATCAGAAGGTTGTGCATGAAAGCAAAGGTCCCTTGAAACCCTTCAGAAGCCTCAATAAAGATGATGTGATAACAATGTCAGTCTGCTCACTGTAGCTCTGGTGAAGAGATCCATCCTGAGCTGCTATGTTAAGAACTGCTGTGTATTTGGTAAAGAAAAATAGTCCCAATATCTGATTCAACCTCATCAAAACTGATACTGTACAATGCTGTCAATCAAAACATTTCACAACTACATTTTAATATTAGGGAAGATTATATTTCATGAGTTTATATTATTCTATGTAGTGTCTCACGTTTCATCTAGCCTGGTGATACACTTAATCTAGTCTGGTGATACACTTCATCTAGCCTGGTGATACACTTCATCTAGCCTGGTGATACACTTAATCTAATACCCAGTAATTTATTAGTTAAAAGTAGTTTTTTGTTGTTTTTGAACATGAGCACAAACACAAAAAGAATGTTACAATAGCAGATATGACAACTCAAAAAATAAATTCACATCAGGACAACTTTCACTTAAGGCCCGAGATAGATTCCAGTCACCTCTAACCAGAATAAGCGGTAGATCATTTTCAGTCAACGCATCGCATGAACTGATGACTCAGAAAGCACCAGGTATGAAATGTCTTCTGTAAAATAAGGGGTTCGAAAAACAAAACTCAACTTGGGTCTGAGGTAGCACAAAATCAGTTTAGGCAGCCACTGGGCTTGGGCCTATGATTGGCGCAGCATCACACGCAGGAGGATGAGGAAAGGGACCGGGAACTCTCTCCTTGTCCATCAGGGAGACTGACGTCGGACTGGCGACCAGATTCAGGGTTGGAAGACCATCCTAGATTGATGTCCACTGGCACCAGGTCCAACATTGGCCGATGACCAAGATCGGAACAGCTAACAGTTATAGCAATATTAAGAATGAGGTCCCTACCGGTCAGTGTGGGCTAATGCAGCAATTAAAAAGACCAAAAAAGGGGCTATTGACGCAGCCTTAGACACCAAGACAGCACCAGCCCCCCCCTCAGTTGGAACATACATCTGTTCCAAGAAACAGATGTATTCAGATGTATCTCTAAGATAGTATTTAAGTATATGACAAATATGACAACACAAATATGTAGGACATGTAGGACAAATGCACATCAAGACAACTTTCACTTTCATTTTTAATCATCGCTTCGCATGAACTTATGACTCAGAAGGCACAAGATATGAAAGGTATTTTCTAAGATAAGGGGCTTGAAAAACAAAACAGTAAAATCCTCAGGCTATAGAACACAACAAACTTTTTCCGCTTGGAAACCTGGCCGTGGTAGGTGAAAATCTATGTTAAAAACGGTTATACAATTTGGGGCATTCAGTACAGTAATATCTGATACAGTTGCACTTTTACTTTTGGGATGAAAACATTTACATTTCATGTTAAAATATATTTTTAACGATTCAAGAATGATAGATTTTTTTGGTGAGGTCAGTGTATGTTCTATCATCATTTGTTATAATCGGATTCAGTCAAGACGCTTTGATTTGACATGAAATATGATTGACTTTGGCGGAATGCAATGTCTAAAAGGGAAGCGCTCCCTACCGCCTCGAAGCAACACATACGTGCATACATATATGACGAGGCATAGAGCAATAGAGATATAATCCCACTGATAGACAGACAGACAGACAGACAACAGGGGGAGAAATGGGATGGTGGTGGGTGGCGACAGCACTGATCATTAGACAGACATTATTATTAATTATTATTAATTATTTTGGTGACCCCTCACTACTCTGCGCGCGGTCGGAGCGGCGATACTGTCCATAACGCACAAAGAGCTAATTTGAACAAACGGCTAAACACATTGAATTACATTTAATTAGTATGTATATGAAAAATTTAAAAATCATGATGTAACTATGTAACCTGATTCTGGGATGTTTTCTTGTTCTGTGACACAGCAGACCTGTTGCTTTGACACTTGAAGGCCAACAGTCATGTCTGAGGGTGAACAGGTAGGCTCACATACAAAGATGATGCGTCTTTATCAAGAAACATCGGCTAAGTTCCAACCCCTGAGTCTGCTGACTGAAATATACATGGAGTAGCATAGTGATAATCAAACTGAAACACAGAGAGAACGTTCTGTTTGTGAACTTCCTGTTCCACTCTAGCAGTGGAGGACTGCTGGACTGTCCACAAAATGACAAATCAGTCTGACATATATCTTACAAGTTCAGCTCTAAGGTTTTAAATCCTACCTTTGTTTCTCTTTTCATCTCAGCCTGCTAACAGAGATGCAGCATCTCAGTCTGCTAACAGCAAGGATGCATCTCAGCCTGCTAACAGCAGTGAAGCATCTCAGTCAGCTAACAGCAATTTAGGATCTCAGCCTGCTAACAGCAATGAAGCACCCCAGTCTGCTAACAGCGATGAAGCATCTCAGCCTGCTAACAGCGATGAAGCATCTCAGCCTGCTTACAGCAATGAAGCATCTCAGCCTGCTATTTTAGGTGAGTATTATAAAGGTAGGGTATTAACGCAGAATGAATCCCTATGAAATTCTGGCTCATAGATGCTATGATAGAAATAGACCCTAAACACAACAACGTGACAGAATAAGATACATTTGAATATGTTACCATATTTATTCTGACTGTATTATAGATTTTATTGTGTTTCTCTATAGTCTTTGCAACATGTTCATGATATGTGTCCACAGGCGCTAAGAAGGTGTTCTCCATGGCTTTTGGGGAAGTCCTGGGAACTGATAAGCAGATCCTGCAACACCTCACTAATGACCTCACCAATGTGAAGTCAGTAGAGGAGTGTGACATCATCCTGGCCTTTTGTCCAATCGTATCTCGCATTGGCACTGACATCACAGCTGTTCTGGAGAAGTGTAATGAACTGGGAATGCAAGGTAAGAAGAAATCAGTTAACTGAGATTTGATCCAATGAAATATATATTGCTTTGTGTGTGTTTCTGTGTGTGTTACAGAGAAGCGTCTCATCTTGGTGGTGCTGCATCACACCTTTATGTCAGACTACACTGTCCCAGACATCAGCAGACATGTGACCAGACAGAACGTTCTGGCTGTGGACTTCCTGTTCCACTCCAGCAGTGGAGGACTGCTGGACTGTCCACAAAATGACATGTCACTCCAACAGATATCTTCTGAGTTCTGCTATAAGGTTTTAAATCCTGCCTTTGTTTATCTTTTCAGTGTCATTATTGGAATCAGTCACTATCGTAAACTTTGTGTCTGTTACTGACTGTGTGTGTTAGCAGTGACTGCGTTAGAAGGAATATGTGTGTGTGTGTGTGTGTGTGTGTGAGCAGTACTGTTTGCAGCAGCACTGTGTGTGTGTGTGTGTGTGTGTGTGTGTGTGTGTGTGTGTGTGTGTGTGTGTGTGTGTGTGTGTACAGGTGTGTGTAAAGAGCACTGTGCAGTAGGTTCAGGTTCTTCATATGTTGACACTGTAGATTTCAGACCTGTTCTTTTTCTGTATAGGATAACTATAACTATGGTGATTGCACAGAACTACAAAATGAATGTTCAATTAATATGCCAACTGAAGAGTAAGTTTTAATATTGAAATTATGACAATTTCATCTACTTATAATAATGAGGGTCTACACCAGGGATGGGCAATCCTGTCCTCGAAGGCCACTGTCCTAAAGGTTTTAGATGTTTCCCCGGTCTACTACACCTAACTTAAATTAACAGGTTTTTATAAAGCTCCATGGAAGCTTGATAATGACCATTCATTAGAATCAGGTGAGCTAGAGCAGGGAAAAATCGAAAACCTTCAGGGGACCAGGACCAGGATTGCCCATCCCTGGTCTACACCAACCTAATAATAATAATATAATTGTATTTTATGTATAGTAGTATTGATATATTTCTGTTTTGCAAATCTAGTGGCTGGGAATTCATCAACTCCAATGAAGCATCTCAGCCTGCTGTTTTAGGTGAGTATTATAAAGGTAGAGTATTATTAACAAAGAGTGAATTCCTATGGATTGCTGGCTCATAGACGCTATGATAGAAATAGACCCTAAACACAACAACGTGACAGAAGAAGATACATTTGAATGTGTTCCCATATTTATTCTGTGTGTTATTATTACTGATTTGATTTTGTTTTGATACAGTCTTTGCATTGTGTTCATGATATATGTTCACAGGCGCTAAGAAGGTGTTCTCCATGGCTTTTGGGGAAGTCCTGGGAACTGATAAGCAGATCCTGCAGCACCTCACTAAAGACCTCTCCAAGGTGGAGTCAGTAGAGGAGTGTGACATCATCCTGGCCTTCTGTCCAATCGTGTCTCGCATTGGCACTGACATCACAGCTGTTCTGGAGAAGTGTAATGAACTGGGAATGCAAGGTAAGAAGAAATCAGTTAACTGAGATTTGATCCAGTGAAATATATATTACTTTGTGTGTGTTTATGTGTGTGTCACAGAGAAGCGTCTTATCTTGGTGGTGCTGCATCACACCTTTACGTCAGATGACATCGTCCCAGACATCAGCAGACATGTGACCAGAGAGAACATGCTGGCTGTGAACTTCCTGTTCCACTCCAGCAGTGGAGGACTGCTGAACTGTCCACAAAATGACAAAGCACTCCAACAGATATCTTCTGAGTTCTGCTCTAAGGTTTTAAATCCTGCCTTTGATTATCTATTCAGTGTTATTATTTGAATTGGTCACTATTGTAACCTTTGTGTCTGTTACTGACTGTGTCTGTTAGCATAGACTGTGTTAGAAGGAATGTGTGTGTGAGCAGTACTGTTTGGAGCAGCACTGTATGTAAGTGTGTGTGCAGGTGTGTGTAATGAGATTCAGGTTCTTCATATGCTCACACTGTAGACTTCAGGCCTGTTTTTCTTTCTGTATAGGAAGACTATGGGTGTGGCACATCACTGCTAAATGGAATTATTAGACTTTGGTCAAATATAATGTAAGTTTCAATATTGAAATCAATATCACCTACTTATAATAATGAGGGTCTACACCAACCTAATTATAATACTAATACTAATATAAATGTAGTTTCTGTATATTAGTATAGATATGTTTCTGTTTTGAAGATCTGGTATCTGCGAAATCTTGGGCTACACAAGTGGAGATCCTCAGCTTGCTTGCAGCGGGGAAGCATCTCAGCCTGCTAAAAATAGTGATGAAGAATCTCAGTATACTAACGGTGATGAAGCATCTCAGCCTGCTAAAAATAGTGATGAAGAATCTCAGTATACTAACGGTGATGAAGCATCTCAGCCTGCTAAAAATAGTGATGAAGAATCTCAGTATATTAACGGTGATGAAGCATCTCAGCCTGCTAACAGAGATGAAGCATCTCAGCTTGGATGGACAAAAGGATTTTGGCTGAATTGGTCAACTATAAGGTAAGTTTCAATATTGAAATCTGTTTCACCTAAATATAATAATGAGGGTCTACACCAACCTAATTATAATAACAATATGATTGTAGTTTCTGTATATTAGTATTGATATGTTTCTGTTTTGCAAATCTAGTTCCTTGACAAACTGGGGCTCCCCCATTGAAGCATCTCAGCCTGCTAAAAGGCATAAAGCATCTCAGCCTGCTGACAGAGATGAAGCATCTCAGCCTGCTAACAGAGATGAAGCATCTCAACCTCCTAACAAAGATGAAAGATTTTTTTTTGTTAGCCTTGAAAGTTACACAAACACAGAAATTACTGTGGCAATTATGAGGTAAGTTTCAATATTGAAATCAGTATCATCTACTTATTATTATGAGGGTCTACATTTACCTAATTAAAATAATATAATTGTAGTTTCTGTATATAAGTATTGATATGTTTCTGTTTTGCAGTGATGAACCATCTCAGCCTGCTAAAAGAGGTGGAGAATCTCAGTCTGCTATCAGGGATGAAGCATCTCAGCCTGCTAGCAGAGATGAAGCATCTCAGCCTGCTGATAGAGATGAAGCATCTCAGTCTGCTAACATGAGTGATGAAGCATCTCAGCCTGCTAACTGAGATGAAGCATCTCAGCCTGCTAACAGAGATGAAGCATCTCAGCCTGCTGATAGAAATGAAGCATCTCAGCCTGCTAACAGAGATGAAGCATCTCTGCCTGCTAACAGAGATGAAGCATATCAGCCTGATAATAGAGATTAAGCATCTCAGCCTGCTAACAGAGATGAAGTATCTCAGCCTGCTGATAGAGATGAAGCATCTCAGTCTGCTAACATGAGTGATGAAGCATCTCAGCCTGCTAACTGAGATGAAGCATCTCAGCCTGCTAACAGAGATGAAGCATCTCAGCCTGCTGATAGAAATGAAGCATCTCAGCCTGCTAACAGAGATGAAGCATCTCTGCCTGCTAACAGAGATGAAGCATCTCAGTCTGCTAACATGAGTGATTAAGCATCTCAGCCTGCTGATAGAGATGAAGCAAACTAACCTACAAACTTCCAAACCAACATGCAATTATGTTCACTTTCCTCAGAATACTAATCACATGTATACAAACAACCTTTAAAAAGGACACATCAATAATACAGACTTATTATGCTCAGTAGCTACTGTCTGTCAAGTCATTTACTATTGTAGATTACAGTGATCCCTCGCTATATCACGGTTAACTATTCACGGTTTCGCTACTTAACGTTTTTTTTTATTGTGCATTGTGTTCTGCATTCTGAACAGTCTCTGCTTCTTCTCTACCTGTGCGTCAATAACGTTGCAGTTTACTGTAATACTGTATGCACTGTACACGTGCAAAACAGAATAAAATAAAATACACGTAAATGTCTCTTGTACAAACAAATTCTCTTAACCAATAATGTCGACAAACGTTCTGCACCGACAAAGGCACCTGCGGTCGGGCCCAAAAGGGTGTCGCAGTCGCAGAAAAAGTTAAACTTCTAGACATGCTAAAGGAGGGTAAAACCTGTGCGGCTGTAGGTTGGCATTACGGAATGCATGAATCTTTAATTTAAATTTAATTGACCAGTATAATAATTGTAAAAAAAATTAAGGTTTCTACTTCACGGATTTCACTTATCACGGGTGCTTTTTGGAACGTAACCCCTGTGAAAAACGAGGGATTACTGTACCTAGTTGAGATTCTGTTGCTCAAAACTTGCCAAACATGCTCCAGCCTCTGAATTAGGCTGCTAACCTGACACTGGGACTCAACACAGACTCAGAAAAATCTGGGCCAGATGATTGTGGGGAGTCACGCGGCTCAGCGATTAAGATGTTCGGCTAGTGATCGGAAGGTTGTGAGTTCAATTCCTAGCTGTGGCACCATGTGGCCTTGGGGGGAATGTCCCTGTACTTGCTGTTAGTCGCTCTGGATAAGAGCGTCTGATAAATGATTCAATGTAAATGATAAACCCTTCCTCAAGTGGTAACAATGTAACACAGGATGTGTTGCACAGTAGCAAGTAAAAGTAGCATGAAAACAGCCTGTGTTGTGTATGGATTGATACAGGAATAGAGACTGGTGACTATTGTAAAGTAAAAGTGTCAAACTTATGGATCAGAAGGTTGTGCATGACAGATAAGTTCCCTTTAAACCCTTCAGAAGCCTCAATAAAAATGATGTGATAACAATTTGTGTCTGCTCACTGTCACTCTGGTGAAGATCACTCCGTCCTGAGCTTGTGGTGTGTATAGGCTGGGGGTTGGGTCTTGTTCCTTCTGTGCTCTCTTTGCAGGCGAGCTGACCACGCACACCTGAATCCAATCATCATCCTGAGCAGTATTTAGAGGCTGGCCTCCGGCATACCCACTGTTGGATCGCAGCATGTTCCTCACCTTCTGTATTGTGCCTATTGTGTGGACTAACAGCTACCTGAGTGCTTCAACCTTCTTTGTTGTTTTATACTTGTTTTTCCCCGTCTGTTACGGGCACGTTGATTTTTCCCTGCCTATTGGCCACAGTGTTTTTGGGTTTTGGTTTATAATAAACCCTGGCTTACTCTCAACCGTACAAGTGCCTCTGCATTTTTGGGTCCATTACCACCAAGACATCACAGAGCTGCTATGTTAAGAGCTGCTGTGTAGCTTGTAAAGAAAAATAGACCCAATATCTGATTCCACCTCATCAAAACTGATACTGTACAAGGCTGTCAATCAAAACATTTCACAAGCTCATAATAGTGATGATATTTTAGGAGTTTATGTTATTGTGGTTATGAAATACAAGCAGGAGACCAAGTCTGTTGCTCGTGTCTCACACTTCATCTAGCCTGGTGATACACTTCATCTAGCCTGGTGATACACCTCATCTAGCCTGGTGATACACTTCATCTAGCCTGGTGATACACTTCAGCTGGCCTGGTGATACACTTCATATAACCTGGTGATACACTTCATATAACCTGGTGATACACTTCATCTAGCCTGGTGATACACTTCAGCTGGCCTGGTGATACACTTCATATAACCTGGTGATACACTTCATCTAGCCTGGTGATACACTTCATCTAGCCTGGTGATACACTTCATCTAGCCTGGTGATACACTTCATCTAGCCTGGTGATACACTTCATATAACCTGGTGATACACTTCAGCTGGCCTGGTGATACACTTCATATAACCTGGTGATACACTTCATCTAGCCTGGTGATACACTTCATATAACCTGGTGATACACTTCATCTAGCCTGGTGATACACTTCATCTAGCCTGGTGATACACTGAATCTAGCCTGGTGATACACTTCATATAACCTGGTGATACACTTCATCTAGCCTGGTGATACACTTCATCTAGCCTGGTGATACACTGAATCTAGCCTGGTGATACACTTCATATAGCCTGGTGATACACTTCATCTAGCCTGGTGATACACTTCATCTAGCCTGGTGATACACTGAATCTAGCCTGGTGATACACTTCATATAGCATGGTGATGCACTTTATCTAGCCTGGTGATACACTACTTTACTGTAATGCCCGGAAATGTATTAGTTAAAAGTTTGTTGTTGTTGTTGTACATGTTGTTGTACATAAGTACACGAACACAACAAAAGCATGTTACAACAGCAGATATGACAACAGAACTATGTAAAGGAGAAATTCACATCAGGACAACTTTCACTTTCATTTTTAATCATCACATCGCATGAACTGATGACTCGAAAGCACAAGGTATGAAAGGTCTTCTTTAAGATAAGGGGCTTGAAAAATAAAACAGTAAAATCCTCAGGCTATAGAACACGACACATTTTTCTTCGGCTTGGAAACCTGGCGGTGGTAGGTGAAAATCTATACAATTTGGGGCATTCAGTACAGTAATATCTGATATAGGCTACAGTAATATCAATTTTACTTTTGGGATGAAAACATTTACATTTAATGTTAAAATGTATTTTATAAACGATTCAATAACTTTAGATTTGTCAGAGTTGTATGTTCTATCATGATTGGTCATATTTGGTATATACATGGTCATTTACATGGTTTCATTTTAAGATCTAGTACTTTGTATGTTTAGAAGCACGAAGGATTCAGAGTCTGTTATATTCTGAGTCTGTTATATTGACTATATATTGCATTCTGGGATGTTTTCTTGTTCTGTGAAACAGCAGAACTGTTGCTTTGACACTTGAAGGACAACAGTCATGTCTGAGGGTGAACAGGTAGGCTCACATACAAAGATGATGCGTCTTTATCAAGAAACAATTCCCACCCCAACAATTCAAGAAAGTTCCTACCCCTGAGATTGTTGACTGAAAAATACATGGAATAATATAATTGTAATAAAACTGAAACATTGATACTGATGTGCTTCTTTTTTTAGTCGAATGGTCAGAAAATTAAAGGTAGAGTATTATTAACACAGAGCAAATCCCTACTGTTATTTTTCCTTTCTAACTGAAACGTCTGGTTCATAGACACTATGATAGAAATAGAGCCTAAACACAATAAGGTGACAGAAGAAGAAAACGTTCCCATATTTATTCTGTCTGGTTATTATTACTGATTTGATTTTGTTTTTATATAGTCTTTGCAAAGTGTTCATGATATATGTCCACAGGCGCTAAGAAGGTGTTCTCCATAGCTATTGGGGAAGTCCAGGGAACTGATAAGCAGATCCTGCAACGCCTCACTAAAGACGTAAAACTCACCAAGGTGGAGTCAGTAGAGGAGTGTGACCTCATCCTGGCCTTCTGTCCAATCGTGTCTCGCATTGGCACTGACATCACAGCTGTTCTGGAGAAGTGCAATGAACTGGGAATGCTAGGTAAGAAGAAATCAGTTAACTGAGATTTGATCCAGTGAAATATATATTACTTTGTGTGTTTGTGTTACAGAGAAGCGTCTCATCTTGGTGGTGCTGCATCACACCTTTATGTCAGACTACACTGTCTCAGACATCAGCAGACATGTGACCAGAGAGAACGTTCTGGCTGTGAACTTCCTGTTCCACTCCAGCAGTGGAGGACTGCTGGACTGTCAACAAAATGACATGTCACTCCAACAGATATCTTCTGAGTTCTGCTCTAAGGTTTTAAATCCTGCCTTTGTTTATCTTTTCAGTGTCATTATTGGAATTGATCACTATTGTAAACTTTGTGTCTGTTACTGACTGTGTGTGTGTGATGTGTGTGTGTGAGCAGTACTGTTTGCAGCAGCACTTTATGTATGTGTGTGTGCAGGTGTGTGTAAAGAGCACTGTGCAGTAGGTTCAGGTTATTCACATGTTCACACTGTAGATTTCAGGCCTGTTCTCTTTCTTTATAGGATGACCATGGGTGTGGCCCAGCACTCTTAATACTTTACACAGTTTGGTCAAATATAACGTAAGTTTCAATATGGAAATCAATATAATCTACTTATAATAATGAGGGTTTACATCGACCTAAACATAATAATATTATTTTGTTTCGCAGATATTATTTATATATTATATTATTAGCTTTATTAGCTTTCTTCCTGCAAATCCTGTACTTGTTTCGTAAGAGGAGCAATGAAGCACCTCTGTCTGATAACAGCGATGAAGCATCTCAGCCTGGATGGACAGCAGCCGTAAATAGATTTTGGAAGAATTTGTCAACTATAATGTAAGTTTCAATTTTGAAGACGATTGAATTTCATCTACTTATAATAATAAGCGACCACACCAACCTTTGTATAATAATATAATTGTAGTTTCTGTTTATTAGTATTGATATGTTTTTGTTTCGCAGATCTAGTTTGTGGGAAAGATTCTGGGAAATCTTGGGCTACACCAAGGAAGCATCTCAGCCTGCTAACAGAGATGAAGCATCTCAGCCTGGAAGGACGAATAGATTTTGGTTGAATTGTGAACGAACGAACTGCCGTGTAGTTTGTAAAGAAAAATAGTCCCAATATCTGATTCCACCTCATCAAAACTGACACTGTACATGGCTGTAAATCAAAACATTTCACGAGTACATTTCAATGATAGTGAAGATGACATTTTATGAGTTTGTTATTCTGTGTAGTTATGAAATATGAGCCGGAGCCCATGTCCCAGAGCTGGTGAATACAGCTGCGTCTAACACTGCACTTTGACAAGGAGACCTGCTGTCCAATTAAACAGGAAGAATCCCTAACTGTTGACTTCACATACATAGAAAACACACACAAGTGAGAGGAAGTTTAGAATCACATATTTAATAGTTTCCTGTTGATCGTCACAACGTGTGGTGAGAATGCCTTTGATTAGAAAATGTAAAACCACTTCTTTTTTTGTTCTTGTTGCTAGTATCGATATAAAGAGACATTGTCATTGACAACCTTCAACTATATAAATCTATAGGCACGTTATTCATTTGTATGCCAAGAAAGTTATTGTGCACTATATAAATCTATAGGCACATTATTCATTTGTATGCCAAGAAAGTTATTGTGCATCGTCTTCAAAACCTCCTTGTTTTCCAAGGCCCACACTTTTCCTCTTCACCGTCTGAACAGCTAAGATGTTACTGTGTGAGGAGGACGGAATAACCCCGGGGTTTGCTACTGCTAAATATACAACAACACAATCAGTCCTTAGAGGTGAATGAGCAGCCTCACATGCTGATGTCCTGATGCTTGTTCTCTGCTGGCTTTCCAATTTGATTACATGGATGCTTATAACCCTTCTTATAATAGCACGTCTGAAATGTCTTGTTTAAGTTGGAGGGGGGGGGGGGGGGGGGGGGTGTTCCCAGTGTACACAGTCCGACCAAACTAAATCAGAAGATTAGATTTACACTCTCACTTGTCTGACCTTTGCCCTTTGCTTACTTCCAGCAAACTTGACACGTTCAGACACTAACAAACTGACCGTAGGATCAGTCCTGTGATAAACTGTCCGACTGAAGCGCTACGGTGTTTTAACACGCTCACTCAAAAATGACCAATAAAACATGACTTAACTGAAAGAGAGGGATGAAGACAAAAAGAGAAAAGAGAAAGAGAAAAAGGACAACTCCTATACATTCATTACTTGGCTGGTTTACCATTCTCCTCCCTCCAAACACCAGTTCCTCTGACCCCTGATCCCAGCTCTGTGAGCCCTGCCATTGGCTTTGGGCAGTGTCCGTCAATGTGGATCAGGCCAGTCATTGGCTGGGCTGGGGCTTGGGGCGGTCCCTCCAGTAGTTTTCATAAGCCTGCTGGAACATGGCTTTGCAGCTGATATTAGCATTGAGGCGGGAGCAGATGAGGAATGACCCGCCCATCTTGCGGTGCAGCGAATAGGTCTCCTCAGGGGGCGGAGTCAACCTCTGCTTCAGCATGACTGGAATGAGATTATGAATGCGTTCCGTCGTGCTTTGAGAGCCAAAGTGAAACGGCTCCGTGGAAGCAAAGGCCTCGCCCAGGATCATCACTGCATCCACATGGGCATTCTCCATGACCTGCAGAGGGGGGAGGAGCAAGGAGGGGAGGGAGGGGAGGGAGTCTCAGAGATGGATCAAGATGAGAGGGAGACAGGAGTGTACTGAGACAGAAGGCCCCCTGGGGAGGCAGGTGAGACAGAAGGCCCCCTGGGGAGGCAGGTGAGACAGAAGGCCCCCTCGGGAGGCAGGTGAGACAGAAGGCCCCCTGGGGGGGCAGGTGAGACAGAAGGCCCCCTGTGGAGGCAGGTGGTCGGTTGGGAGAGAACAGATGTTATTGTGTGTAGGTGATGGTCAGGATGGAAAGAGAGCTGGGAAGTATAGAGAGAGGAGGAATGGAAAGGTGAGAAAGGAGAGAGAGAGAGAAGGGATGGAAAGGAGAGGGAGAAGGGGTGGAAAGGTGAGGAAAGAGAGAGAGAAAGAAGGGGTGGGAAGGTGAGGAAGGAAAGAGAGAGAGAGAGAGTGAGAAAGGGTGGAAAGGTGAGGAAGGAGACAGGGGTGGCTGACCTTGGATTCATATCCGGTGAGGAATTTCATCTCTATAGACTTCTTGAGAACCCCCTCTCTGTCTCCCTCCGATGCTGACCTAATGACCTGAGAAAAATCGGGGATGAAAACATCAAGGATGTTGATTAAACACTGGACACTGATTAAACTGTGAAGCTCCGCTAAGTATGTGGCTCTAGTGCCTCTCACCTCGATATAGACATCAGTGAAGCTTTCGTCAAACCCTCTCGTTGCTCCAAAGTCTAACAGTGCCACCTGTCAGAACCACAGCACCCGTTAAGAAGAACCGGAACAGAACAAGAAGGTGTCACCGTTTCTCAAGAACTTCCCAGCCAGCCTGCTACACTGCCAACACACTAGACACCAGTGGTTCCGAACCCTTGTCTTCAGGGAACACCTGTCCTGCATGTTCTAGATGTTTCCCTGCTCCAACACACCTGATTCACACACCTGATTCCAATGAATGGTCATAAGCAGGCTTCTGTAGAGCTGGATAATGACCCATTCATTGGAATTAGGTGTGTTAGAGCAGGGACACATCTAAAACATGCAGGACAGGTGCTCCCTGAGGACCAGGGTTGGGAAACACTGCTATACATAGTTCTGTGCTAAATGCTACAGTATAACACTGTACTAATTCTGTATTGTGGCTCATGCCCAACTCCTCTGGGCCTCATCTGGTTGGTCAGTTCTGTTAACCAATGGTCACATGGTTTCAGGGCTGAACTCACCCTGTGCGTCTGCGGATCATAGAAGAAGTTGGACCAGTTAGGGTCTGTCTGCATGTATCTGAACTCAAACAGCTCCCTCAGACACAGAACCAGGATGTGTTCACAGATCTGAGGGGGGCAGAGAGAGCACATTCTTTTGGTGACAAGTCCTGTTTTACATTTTGCAGTTCCACAGCCAGACCAGCAGAGAGCAGCATCACATCTTCTAGAGCTGAGTACGGTTTGATGGACTGTAGCGCCGCTTCATAATACAAAACCTACAGAGATGCACTGGTGGGCATTCACACTGGGGCAGTAGTGCTTAAACAGGGGCAGAGCGGTTCAAACTGGATCATTTAGTCATTTAGCAGACGCTCTTATCCAGAGTGACTTACAGCAAGTACAGGGACATTTCCCCTGAGGCAAGTAGGGTGAAGTGCCTTGACCAAGAACACAACATCGTGTTGGCACAGCTGGGGTTAGGGACATTCCCCTGGGGCAAGTAGGGTGAAGTGCCTTGCCCAAGGACACAACATCATGTTGGCACAGCCAGGGGTTCGAACCAGGGACCTTCTGGTTAATAGCCTGATTCCCTAACTGACTGTGTCACATGCCTCCCATATCGGTGCAGCATCCATGTGGTCTGTGATGGTTCCTCACCTCGTTCTTGAGTTCTTGGGGAAGTTTCTCTGCCTGGTCCAGAGGGAACCCTGGAACCAGCTCTGTTGTAAGAACAGAGCTGCCGCTCATCTCATCGATGACATCAGGCACATAAAAGAATGGGTGGTCCTTCAATAGCTCCCTGGAGAACATGTCGAAAAAGGAACATGTTGACCAAAACAAACAGAACATGGCCGTGTTCCTAGTCAAGGTGACAGCAATACAATATACTCAGGCCTTTACATCTGCTTGTGTGTGTGTGTAACAAGATACTGGACTCTGGACATAACCCTAATCACTCACAATCACTGTCCTTATAGTGTTACAGCAGGGAGTGGGGGTCCTTTGAAAACCTAGCCCTTCCACTTCAAGCCAAAAACATTCAGCTATTTTTAGAGTCTCACTAGAGAGAGAAAGTAGAGGAGCTAGGTCAGGATTAGCTAGGTCAATCTTGGTAGCTAGCTGTACTGTATAGAACAAGTTTGAAGTAGATAGCTACAGTAGCACTGGAACTCAATCAGGCAGTGTAGCTGGCTAATAAAAGTAATTGTAATTGTCTAATTGTTTGCGCAGAAGCAAACTAGTGTAGTAATGGAAGCTATATCAAGTTTGATATAGAGAGTTAGTAAAGGCATATACAAGCTGATGATCTAATGTTTAATTTTAAGATCTAGTATGTTTGGAAGCACGAAGGATTCGGAGTCTGTTATATTGATTATATCTGATCTGATCATGTGTGAAGTTAGTTGGGAGTAGTGTATGTTATTATGCTAGGCTTGCTGTAGTAATATAGGTCATTGAGCTGGATCAGTCAGGGTAGTGTTATGCCACACTAGTTAATATTTATTTTTTTGGACTCACTTGAACTTCTTGGCACACTGAGCCTCTCTGATATAGTCACACTCCAGGGCCAACTCTCTGCTCATCACCTCAATCAGGTGCTCTGGGAACAGGCCTGGGAATGGAAAGGGTGGTGGTCATGTCTACTGCTGGGTACAGACATGGGTGGGCATATTTGTGTATGTGTGTGTGTGTGTGTGTGTAAGCATGTGTGTGTAAGCATGTGTGTGTAAGCATGTGTGTATAAGCATGTGCGTGTGTGTAAGAATGTGTGTGCAAGCATGTGTGTGCAAGCATGTGTGTGTAAGCATGTGTGTGTGTGTGTGTGTAAGCATGTGTGTGCTGTGTGTGTAAATATGTGTGTGTGTAAGCATGTGTGTGTGTGTGTGTGTGTGTGCTGTGATCACCTTCAGGCAGAGCATTGCTCATGCTGAGAACAGTCATCAGGTTGTTGACATCACTGTTGATGCTCTGGGCCACTCCGGGGTACTGATACCACAGGGACCAACACAACCAGGTCACAACACAACCAGATCACAACACAACCAGATCACAACACAACACAGAATCACAACCAGGGACCAGAGGCTAAGGTTCATAGCTGCACTCACAACCTGTCAGAAGGGCTTGGTGAATGAGATGCTATGCCGAGGTCTGTATAGGAATATGTCTGAACGAATACTGGGGAGGTTAGCCGTTGCATTTAGCCATTCTGCTCTGACATGGGTCACCGTATAACTCCTGCTGTGTAGAACTGGAGTGATCTACTGCTGGGAAAAGTGATGTGATCGCCTAGACCCAGAGCAGAGCCACCCACACTGCCTGCACCAGTATAAACAACATGTTATTATGACCACAAACCCACACAGCAACAGGCTTTCAGGCCTTGTCGGCTAGCCTGCAGAGCTCCAACCAGATCATGAAAAGTAAACAAAGCTGTCTTGACATGGACCAGCCCAAGGGGCTAAACCAGGGTTGGGCAATTTCAAATAACAGGTTGTTATCAAGCTCTGTGGAAGCCTGATAACGACCCTTCATTAGAATCAGGTGTGCTGGAGCAGGGAAACATCTAAAACCTTCAGGGCTGCGGCCCTCGAGGACCGGAATTGCTCACCCTTGGGCTAAACACTAACCCTGAAGCCGGGGCTTCAGCGAGAACCTTCCCACACAAACGGTCTCTCTCATGCAGACACACAAACGTGCACGCAAACACACACACACGCACCTGGATCTTCATGGCAACCTCCCGGCCATCCTTCATCTTTGCCAGGTGCACTTGTCCGATGGAGGCCGCGGCAAACGGGCGGTCCTCAAAAGACTCCAGCTTGTCCTTCCAGTTAGGACCTAGGTCACTGTTTAGTGCTTTCTATACACACACACACACACACACACACACACACACACACACACACACACACACACACACACACACACACACACACACACACACACACACACACACACACACACACACACACACACACACACACACACACACACACACACACACACACACACTTTGTGTATTGTGGCTTTCCCCCATGTAATAGCTGGTGCTGGAAGGATTTATGGGTCTGGGATCTGAGGGGACTGTGTGTGAGAGCTACACTACCTACCGTCATCTGTTTGATGGGCATGAAGTCAGCACTCTGTCGCACACGCTCGAAGATCTTGGCAAGCTGAGGGTTGATGAACGCATCGTCTGAAACAGGAGAGACCAGGGCAGTTGTGACTGCTTGATCAACATGGCCTACAGTCAATCTGTATCGTGTGTGTGTCAGTGTTGGTGTCTGTCTATGTCGAGCGTGTGGGTCAGCGTGTCTGTGTGTGTCTGTATGTTTACGTATTCCTGTCAGTTGCTCCCAGCCTGAAGGTCATGTCTCTGCCATGATTCCAGTCTTATTCTAAGCGTGGCCATGCCAGGCTGTTCCCGTCAGTCAGCGTTCCACAGCACAGAGCTGCTATATGTGGGACGTTCCACACGGTTGACAATGACAATGGTGGCCAAGAACCAAATCAATGGCCGCTCTCCCCTGCTGTCTGCCAGGATTAGGGACATGACCCTCTCCCTCTTTACTGCTCTCCTCTGCCAGGGTTCTGTTACTGAGCTTTCACTGAGCAGAAGCAAGGGGACTTTAGAAGCTTAGCCATATCCTACTTAAATAAATAATAATAAATATTCATTTATCAGACGCTTTTATCCAGAGCGACTTAAAGTAAGTACAGGGACATTCTCCCTGAGGCAAGCAGGGTGAAGTGCCTTGGACACAATGTCACACGCCACAGCCAGGAATCAAACTCACAACCTTCCTATCATGAGCCCATCGCCTTAACCACTGAGCCACCTGAGCTCTAGATGGCAAGGTGACATGGATTCAAGGAGAGTGACAATGGGTCTTCTGCCTTCTGTCGTGTTCACCAGTAGACCACCCACTTGATAGCAGTGATAAGTATTCAATAGAGTGACTTGCAGATTACATAACTCCCCTCTTGCATGCACAGCCTCAACACATGCCCCTCTCCGCTTTCCCCTCCCTCTCCTCCCTGCCCTTTACCCCTCCCCATCCCCCTCTCTCCCCTCTACCTAATAATCTCTCCCCACTTCCCCATTTCTCCTCTCTCTACCTTATCATCACTGCCCCCCCCCCCACACCTTATCACCCTCCCTCCCCCTCTACCTTATCACCACCCCCTCCCCTCCTCTACCTTATCACCTCCCCCCCTCAACCTTAACCCCCCCCCCTACCTTATCACCACCCCCCCCTCTACCTCCTCACCACCCCCTCCATGTCACCTTGGATGCTGAGCATCTGGCCCAGCTTCAGGGCCGCCCCCCGGACCTTGCACAGCGTCCTGACGATGCGCTCAGCGTTGGCCTCTGACAGGAAAGGGCTGGAGTCCAGCACTGCCTGCTTCTCACCTGGACGAAGGAGGAAGGAGGAGGATTGAGGTGGGGAAATAGAGAAGGGGGGGGGGGGGGGACAATAGATTGGTGAGGAGGAAGATAGCTCCGTCTGTTTACTCTCTGATCTGCTCTATTGGACCCAGGGACAGTCTACTGAACTGAAGACATATGAACCCATTTGTGTGTGTGAGCGTATATTGTGTATTGTTTGCTGCTCTGCACAATTTGTGTCTGTGGCCTCTCATAATCAAACAGGACAGAACAGGAGCATTGTGGGTATTACAATATGTGTCAGTGGGTCACGTGTGACATCACCAGCCAGGCGTATTGGCCAGCTTTAAGAGCAGAAGGGGATTAACCCTGACATATGGAGCATCGCCTACTCTACAGGTAGTTACCTCAGTAGCTCATCCCAACTGTTAAGATCTGAAGCCTGAAGCTCCTGTGGTCCTGCAGTTGCTTGTCCCTCTAGTCCTCCACTACCCACATCTCCGTTCCCCCTGTCCTCTAGGGCTCCCGTTCCCCCTGTCCTCTAGGGCTCCCGTTCCCCCTGTCCTCTAGGGCTCCCGTTCCCCCTGTCCTCTAGGGCTCCCGTTCCCCCTGTCCTCTAGGGCTCCCGTTCCCCCTGTCCTCTAGGGCTCTCGTCCCCCAGCTCTCCAGTCTGGCTACAAACTGTCCCCAGAGCAAGTCCCTCCCCTGCTTCGCCTGTGTTCCTATCACGTTAGTGTGTATTTCATGTGTATGTGTGTGCAGTGAGCATGCATGCATCAGGAGTAATGTCAAACATATCACAGTTTCCTGTGTGGACAGGAAGCTGGTTCATGTGTAACAGTTACCAATTCTCTCACTTGGCCTCATGGTCTTTTTGGCTACTTCAGCCAAAGCCCCGAAGCCCAGTCCTACTGCAAGACCTGCCCAACAACACAGACAAGAACAATGTTAACAACAAACCCAGACAACCATGATCAGGTTCTGTTCTATCACACAGGGTGTAAGGTTCACTGTTGAAATCTTCCAGACAGTTATCATGTTTGAGAGGCAAAATCACCGACAGATAAGGAGAAGATCACGTCCTGCTTTCTCTGTTGTTCAATGACCAGATTGTGTCCGGTTGTTGCCAAGTCAAAGCTACAATGAAGGAATGGTGAATAGAGCTGGGAAACGCCACTTGTTTATAATTCCAGTTATGAAACCGATGATGGTTATACACACACAGACACCACCCCTAACCTAAATATAAGATGTCTGAAGTGGCTGAACGGTTAGGAAGTCGGGCTAGTAATCAGAAGGTACCTGGTTCGAAGCCCGGCTGTGGCAATATGACATTCAGTTCTTGGGCAAGGCACTTTACCCTACTTGCCTCAGATGAAATGTCCCTGAAAGTCGCTCTGTATAAGAGTATCTGACAAATGATTAAATGTAATTCTGGATATCTGGAATCCTGGCAATGTACGTGTTCACAGTATTAGATAAGATGCATTTGTTATTTTAGATGAAAAGGTTAAGTTAATCTCTTCTATCACCCTCCACCCCCTTCTCTCTCTCTGGTAGGAGGGCCGCTATTCAGACCTTGGCCTTGATAACAACAGCATCCAACACAAGGACTCATGGTGGGAGAAACACTCCTAATAAAGTCATGTTGTTTATGCTTGAAGCAGCTAGCTGGCATTGTGGCTGTGTGTCTGCAGGACCTGTGGAAGGTGAAGACTTAGCATGTAGCAGAGAGGAGAGAAGAGGGACAGAATAGTTCATCCTCTTAAGGTTCACGCTCGCAAAGAGCCGACACATTCTATGCTGCCGTCAGGAGTGACCTGGGGGAAGGAGTTAACAGCACTCTCCAAAGCTGAAACAAACTCACTCTGGAGACACTCCGAGACAACCTTAGGCTTCAACGCTTAATTCAGAACCTTGTCGAATAACCTAGTAGAATAATGTCTACTGGTGAATCACCGGTTGTGACAGTCACTTCCTAGAGTACTGTAATGCCTGTAATGCTGAAGGCAGCAGTTATTATACAGCCTGATCTAAAAAAAAAACGACTGTGTTCGGGGTCTATCACGTTGCTATGCTCAATGACTGATGCTCTTTGTAAAAGCTCTCTCTTGTAAGTCGCTTTGGATAAAAGCGTCTGCTAAATGAATAAATGTAAATGTATTAGGGCAGTCGTTCTAAAACCACAACAAGCTGTGGCAGAGTTCTCCCTCCACAGCACTGCCAGCCAGTCTTGCATAATGGTGTGATTACGTAATCCTCCGCTCTCTCTCCCACATGCAGAAGCACGGTGCTCAGTGAGGTGGGGGAGATCAGATAGGTGAGAGACAGCAGAAAGAGAGATAGGGGGGCAGAGAGAGATAGAGGGGGCAGAGAGAGATAGGGACAGGAGAGAGAGAGAGAGAGAGAGAGAGAGAGAGAGAGAGAGAGAGAGAGAGAGAGAGAGAGAGAGAGGAAAGCGATATGAAGGGTGAGAGATTAGAGCAGGGAGTACTGATATTAATGGAGAGTAGAGAGAGAGACCCACCCTTCAGGAGATAGGAACAGGACAGGCTGGATGTACATTAACAGGCTGCCAGTGTTAAGAGCCCAGCAGCCACCACAACAACCTAGGTGAGACCCAGGTAATGATTAAACTACCCAAACAACAAGCAGAGCAATAACACTAGCTTTGACGGCAACAATAACCCCAGCACTAACCCCAGCACT
Organism: Neosalanx taihuensis; assembly: GCA_030340665.1. NCBI lineage: Eukaryota > Metazoa > Chordata > Actinopteri > Osmeriformes > Salangidae > Neosalanx > Neosalanx taihuensis. Next base: position 4,841,165 of record CM059299.1, on the reverse strand, counting down.
AAACACTAAACCCAGCCCCAACAATAACCCCAGCACTAACCCCAGCACTAATCACTAAACCCAGCCCCAACAATAACCCCAACACTAATCCCAGCACTAATCACTAAACCCAGCCCCAACACTAACCCCAACACTAACCCCAGCACTAAACACTAGCCCCAGCACTAACCCCAACACTAAACAGTAAACCCAGCCCCAACAATAACCCCAACACTAATCCCAGCACTAACCACTAAACCCAGCCCCAACACTAACCACTAAACCCAGCCCCAACACTAACCCCAACACTAACCCCAACACTAACCCAATGCAGCTCAGAAAGTTCACACTGACCGTTCTCACCTAACACACACACACACACACACACACACACACGAACACACACACCTACTTCCCCCAGCAACTCCAAAAGGACAAAAGCAGAGACAGCTGCTGAGAGCTGCCAGATATCATGTTTCAGGACCAGATCAGCATGTGACCGGATCAGCATGCAGGCAGCCTGTTTACTGCCTGGGACCTGCCAACACAGCGGATCAGTGGATCACAGAACAACATGGAGGAGCCCATGATGACTGAAACCCCACCTGTACCTCCACACGCATCATCGCTAGGGGACAAAAATCGCTGGTGCTCTGGGGGGGGCTCACTGAACACAGATGTGGGTGACATCATTTTCATGTTGAGAGGACTGAACCAGCCAATGGCAGCGCAGCAACAACCACCCCCAACCCCCTGCCCCCTGGCAGCACAAGGACGTAGCACCTAGGTTGCCAGGTTTTCTGAGGATCCACCTTCCCGCTCCACCTCCAATTCCACACATAACTTGGCAGGTGCCTGCATGTTTTTGAGTGGATGTTGACAATAGGGAAGAGGCTTCAAAGTGTGCCTGGGGTTTCGTGTATTACAGAGTGCATATGGTGACCCTAGACCTAACAGAGGTCACAGAGGTCAGCTGGTCTGGGAGCCAGACAGCTGGCAGATGCTACCTCATAAGCCCCTCGATCACAGACACTAAGTCCTACCCTCAGTGCTAACAGTCTAGCACTAAACCTCTGTACTAACCCTATGTACTAACTTTAGACACTAACCCTCTGTAGTGACGCTCTATTCTAATTCAAACCCACCTCCACTCCATAGCAGCAGGTGCTTAATCCAGAAATATCAGCAGTGATTACCCTTCAGCATTCATCTGCTTTATTTTGAACTCTCCACCAAACACACAAGCACACTCAGACACATGCATACAGCACATACACACGTTTATGTACACATCTCCAGGTCTGTCTCATCTCCGGGTCTGTCTCATCTCCAGGTCTGTCTCATCTGCAGGTCTGTCTCATCTCCAGGTCTGTCTCATCTGCAAGTCTGTCTCATCTGAAAGGTCTGTCTCATCTGCAGGTCTGTCTCATCTCCAGGTCTGTCTCATCTGCAGGTCTGTCTCATCTGAAAGGTCTGTCTCATCTGTAGGTATGTCTCATCTCCAGGTCTGTCTCATCTGAAAGGTCTGTCTCATCTCCCTGCATCCTCCAAGTCTGTCTGATCTGCAGGTCTGTCTCATCTCCCTGCATCCTCCAGGTCTGTCTCATCTCCAGGTCTGTCTCATCTGAAAGGTCTTTCTCATCTGTAGGTATGTCTCATCTCCAGTTCTGTCTCATCTGAAAGGTCTGTCTCATCTCCCTGCATCCTCCAGGTCTGTCTCATCTGCAGGTCTGTCTCATCTGCAAGTCTGTCTCATCTGAAAGGTCTGTCTCATCTGAAAGGTCTGTCTCATCTCCCTGCATCCTCCAGGTCTGTCTCATCTGCAGGTCTGTCTCATCTGCAAGTCTGTCTCATCTGAAAGGTCTGTCTCATCTGAAAGGTCTGTCTCATCTGCAGGTATGTCTCATCCTCCAGGTCTGTCTGATCTGCAGGTCTGTCTCATCTCCCTGCATCCTCCAGGTCTGTCTCATCTCCAGGTCTGTCTCATCTCCAGGTCTGTCTCATCTCCAGGTCTGTCACATCTGCAGGTCTGCCTCATCTACAGGTCTGTCACATCTCCAGGTCTGTCACATCTCCGGGTCTGTCTCATCTCCAGGTCTGTCTCATCTCCAGGTTCTGTGTCATCTCCCTGCAGGCTCCATCAGACTTACACAGCCCAAAATAAATCCCTCTCACCTCCAAAGTTGGCCAGCCTTCCCAGCCTGGTCACTGGAACCTTCCTCTCTCTGGCTCTCTCACTCAGCTGCTCCATGGAGAGAGGGAGGAGGGCACAGGAAGTGAGGGAGGAAAAGGGAAGAGACAGTATGAGGGCAAGACAATAAGCTATGAGTGTGTGTGTGTTCCATGACTGGGTGTCTGCTTCATGAATGGGTGTGTGCCGAGTGTGTGCGTGTGTGTGTGTGAGCAGAGTGTGTGTGTGTACCATTTGTTTGTGTGGCTTGTTGTCGTTCCTCTTGGCCTCGCGAGCCTTCTCCACGTCCTCGGCAGTGAGGCCTCCCACAGAGGGGTGGTCCTGGTGGTAGGACCTCAGCTGGCCAACAAACTGCCTGTTCAAATGGTAGGCTCGGGTGTGGCCACAAAACTGCCTGTCTAAATGGAAGGAGCGGGTTGGAGGGGTGAACTGCTTGCTGGGGTCCCTGTAACCCTCAAACAGAGACTTCCCTTGGGCGTGGCCTGCTGCACTGGTTGCGCTATGCCCACTTCCTGTTTCCTCTGGAAAGCCTGCTTCTTCTTCCCGGAAGCTTCCTTGTCCGGAGGAGTTGACACCCGCCTCCTCGCCGCTGAAATCGTAGCTCGAGTCAAGCTCCACCCCCATGTCTGGGGAGCTCTGCTGCTGACCGCTTAACCCCTGAACAACAACAACAAACAGGGTGTTTAGTGACATCACTTCCTGTAGGGATTGACTGACAGCAGAGCGCCCCCCACTTCCTCCATACCTGCATCTTCATCATGGCTGCAGAGAGCCCTTGCTCTGCGGTCATCTGGATGCTCTGAGCTGCCGCCTGCAGCCCCTCGCCCCCGGCTCCTGCCCGCAGGGTGCTGGCCTGGGTCTCCAGGACGGCCTGGCTCAGCTTGGCCAGACCACGCATCAGCAACATCACGTCACCGGCTGCCGCCATGTTTCACACACACTCACACGCTTGCGCTGGAGGGACCAGAGGCAGGTGGGGGCATAAAACAAGGGGGAAAAAAGAAGAGAAGTTTAGTTTGGACAAAGATCAGCCAATGAGAGCCAAGGGTTTGTGCCTGCATCCTTGAAGCTGATTGGTTAGCAGACACACACAAACCGGTTGATCACCTGAGTGTGTTTGTTCAGGCTGCACAGATGGACACTGGTGGACCAGAGATGAACTGGACTCACTCAGGTGTTAGACCAGATCCACTCAGGTGTTAGACCAGATCCACTCAGGTGTTAGACCAGATCCACTCAGGTGTTAGACCAGATCCACTCAGGTGTTACACCAGATCCACTCAGGTGTTAGACCAGATCCACCAAGAGAAATTAAGCTTAGTTCTGTTGACATGACAATGCTAAAATCAAGTTTGTTCACTTTCGTATTTTGTCATTCCCTAGTGTAATCCAAACAAGACTGTTCTCTGATGATTCCACATGAGCTTTTGACTTCCAGAATGTTTTACTCTTAAGGTTGCCTTGTTCCCTCTAGTCAAATTGAATGGAAACAATGTCCCAATAAGAATACACAAACATTTATACACACACGCGCGCATACACACACACTCTCTCTCTCTCTCTCTCTCTCTTTCTCTCTCTCTCTCTCTCTCTCCCTCTCTCTCTCTCTCTCTCTCTCTCTCTCTCTCTCTCTCTCTCTCTCTCTCTCACACACACACGTCCCTGCTCCAGATAAATCTCCCAGGATGCCTTGCTGTCTAATAATACCCCAGCCCAGCTGCTTCTTCCTCCGGCCAATGAAAGCTCATCTTCCCAGGCTGGGACGTTCAGAGCACACAGGAAGTTGAAGAACACACTCAGAGTACTCTGAATGGGCATGTGCATGCACCTTTTAGAAGGGATAATGACTGACATGAGTCTGTATCAGTGTATATCAGTGTGTATCAGTGTGTTAGTGTGTGTATCACGGTGTATATCAGTGTGTTAGTGTGTGTATCAGTGTGTTAGTGTATCAGTGTGTGCATCAGTGTATCAGTGTGTGCATCAGTCTGTGTCAGTTTGTATCAGTCTGTTAGTGTGTATCAGTGTGTGTATCATTGTGTTAGTGTTCATATCAGTGTGTGTATCAGTGTATATCAGTGTGAATCAGTGTGTTAGTGTGTGTATCAGTGTGTTAGTGTGTATGTGTGTGTATCAGTGTGTGTCAGTGTGTGTATCAGTCTGTGTCGAGGGGTCTGATTGGTGACTGAGTGACAGCACACAAGAGTCTTGTTAGTGGTCATGTGACAGCAGCTCAGTAAGAACCTGACTTGTTCTTTGGATGGAGCTCCAGGAACTTGAAACAGGCAGTGTCCAGTGATCTGATAAGACGCAACTCACTGCTAACAGCAGGCACTCTAAACAGCAGTGGTCCAGCTCAGCAGAACACGGCCTCTGACCCGGTAAAACACAGAGGTGCCAATGAAGGTTTAACAGGCCTAGGGTTACACTGTGGATCAAGCAGATAACAGCCTCATTGAAATGAGATGTTTAATTTAGGATAAGCCTTGTGTTTTAGAACACACTTCAGAAAAGACGTCCGAAAAATGCAGCCGTTTAAAGGTCATCTCTCTTAAGCTGATATTTCCCTAGACACTTGACAGAGAAAAAGGTTATTATCTAGGCCTATAGGAAATCAAACACAAATCTTCAAACTATAGACCCAGCCAGACTCCAGGACCAGCCAAACAACAAACCCAGTCAGTCTACAGAAAGTCAAAAGACTGTAAACTATCCTAAAGGGGCCTGGATCTAGGCTGTGTGCAGTTCACCAGTCACCAGCTACACAGAGAGAGAGAGCTGTGTTTTGTCTGTGAAGTGGTGGCAACAGGACAACATTCCTAATGCTGTGTGGGTGACAGCAAGTCTTGACACCATTCTCTGGACCAATAGGAGGAGTCGTTGCTCAGGCACTTAAAAGAAATCTCGCAGGTATTTACAGTTAGGCGTGGTAGGAACGCAGAAAACAACTCTACAGAAAGTTGCTGCTATCTCCAGCTCTGCCCTCAACCACACAGAGCACAGGGCCTCTGATAAGGGTCCAATACAAAGGAGCCATTGGTCTAACCATGTTGGACAAAAGGAAAAGGCCAACATAACATGGCAAAACACACACATCAAGTTAAGGATTATGAAATGCATTGAGCAACTTCTCGTTTTGACAGAAAGGAAGGGGAGTGTGTAAACAAGGCTATATCATTATACCTACAACGTAGACCTACAACATGAGGTAACTCTGGCTACCATAGCTAAAACCTGGAGCAGGGGGTCAGCGAGTAAATATGTCCTGACGTTATATGGCTTTGTCTGTGAGCCAACTGTTTTTGCCATCAAGGTAGAAAAAAAAAGGAATACTTTTGCAATAAGTAGAAGAAACCTAGTCTTTAGAAAGAATATTTTGTATCCTTTTGTGAACTTCAAAGCTCATACACAAACTTGACCCCAGTCAGACATGTAATGGATGGACGCAGTCAGGCAGAGCAGAGAAAGACACAACACTGCTAGCGACGGCGGCCACGTTCTCCTCAGAACCCTGTGAAGCTTGTTTATGAAGGCAGGAACAGCAGGAACCGACCTGAACATCAGCATGACATTGGATCTGCAGTGACTAACTCTAACCCCCAGGTGAAAGTAGAACGCCCCAGTGTCCTACTTCTTCTACAGACATGTAAATGAAAGAAAATGCTTTTTTTATTTTTATGCTGGGAGCTAAAATATGACAGCAGTAGTAGTTAGCTAGCTAGCTGTTATGGAGAGAAAACTTACAACATTTTGATCATCTAAGATCATCATAATAATGACCTGTTACTGGGGGCCGGTTCTGGTTTGGGGGGTGGCATGTTGCCTCAACCCTTGAGACAGCGCTGTCAACAGGGGTGCAGCAGACCTAACCCACTCCTGACCCTAACCCAGGCCTGATCCTGACCTTGGCCAAGAACAGCCTAACCCTGACGGCTAGCCGGATAACCTGACACAAGGGTATGCGTCAACAAGACGGGTATGCCATTACCCGCTATTCCTACCATCTCCAACATCTTATTCAAATTCCCCCCTCCCGTCCCTCTCACCTTCAATCTTTGACCCTCTTCAACACTGCCCTCGCCCGTCCATTTCAACCCACCACCTTCTACCTCCCTCACCCCCTTCCTCCCTCACACCCTTTCTCCCTCACCCCCTTCCTCCCTCACACCCTTTCTGCCTGGCCCTCTATCACATCAGCAGATCCCCCCCCCTCCCCCAAGTGACAGCAAATGTTTAAGCGACAAGTAGGTCACTTGTTTCTGTAGGGTCACACTTATGAACATGACCATCAACTGACACTCTTAAACCTCCGTATCATACCTCTCATACTGCTTCCCTTATGGGTCTAGTATCCTACAATGTCACACAATGCAACCATGCATGCTGGTGTCCTAGCGGGCAGCTGAACAAGTTAATAGGGAGGCATGACTTTGAACTATAGTGCACTGCACTGCATCATGTCTTTGCATTCACCGTGCAATTAACAGAAGCATAATGTGCTACATCAGTCACAGGCCTATGCTAACACATGAATACTGCAAACCTGTGCTGCTACTGTAATCATATTCATTCTGGGACAGACAGCAGGGCAGCTTGATACACAGCTGCTGGCTGGGGAATGTTGTTTATGGGCAAGAGAACCATGCTAAAGCCCCTTTGCCCTGTCTCTGGTTCCAACACCCCTCTCTCCATATGCTCTACTTTGGCCTTCTGGTACAACCAAACTCAGAATGAAAAATTAAGCGATTCTGTGGTCAAACGACCTTTGAGTTGAGAATCAGGCAGTTTGCTTTATTTTGCATTACAATGAATGGACCCCACCAAACTGCAGCACTTCAAATTAATAATGATCCATGCGTATGGCAGCAACGTTACTAATCTTATGTAGCCTATTAGACTTGTTAATTTGAGGTAACACTCGAGTTGCCATACAGGCGACCAGAAAAGAAAGTTTTTTGGGGGCGTTGAAATGTCCCCCTGTTCGCCAAGTACAAGACAGTGTCCATGCATACTCTCGCATTTACAATTTATCGGCTAGATTGCCTTGAATAGCACACTTCTGCGTATTCAAAGTGTTTGAGACACACACACACACAAACAAACATCGCTATAAAGTGTAACGACAAACAAAAGTACACACTTACCACTCTTAAGTTGCAAGCAGGTAATTTGCCCTTTCAGTGTTGCTACCTTGCTCTTATTACGGATCGTCTGTTCAACATGAGGTCAACTATGTTTACCAACTAAGCTGGGAGCCCCGCCCACAGGACCCGCCCACTGGACCCGCTCATTGGATGAGACCTGAGCAGAGAGCGGGGAGCCCCGCCCATAGAACCCGCCCATTGGATGAGACTTTGACAGGTGGGCGTCAACCTGAAGAGGTGGTGCCTGTTCGGCGGCAGCTCATTGGCTCGTTTTTCAGGTAACAAACGATCTTAGCACGCACAAGAAGACGTTGAGCCTATTAATGAGAAATAATATTTAAATAAATAAATACGTAATTTATTTATTTTAATAATATTGTAGTTGAACTTTTCAGTTATTCTAGCTGCCCATTCAGTCTACACCGTCTAACAGCAGAAAATGAAACCAAACTATTTCATTGTGGGGTTGAAGATGAATCTAAAGACGTAATTAGCACGAAAGACCGATGGCTCACTTACATAGATATAAAAATCTAAGGCGTTGACTCGGGAGTGTTAAGTCTAGGATGTTAAGTCTACTTTACATGTTATCTATTATCGCCACCTGCTGGTTTCATTGTAAACCCGAATGACGTGTCATACCAGTTGTAGACTGTAGAGGGGCCTCCGGTACTGGAGTTCTAAGTAATAGTTCGACCCCACCGTGTCTATTTGAGAAGTGTGTGTGTAAATCCTCAACAGTCCTTAGCCTGGAGGAATGCCCAGACCATTAAATAACTGATCTCAGTGTTGTCATGAAGAATATCTTGAGTGCCTTACAGTGGGTGTTTGTGTCCTGTTATACGTTTACTACATGTTTTTAACGCCACTGTAATCCACTCAACATAAATATGTCTCTTACTTTAATTAAAATATACTTTATATGACATACATATTAATTTTGTATTCTTATAATCCTCACACTTCTATTCTTAAACCTTCTATTATTTGATTACAGTATATTTCTATGAGTTTAGACTAGTTCCCCTTCTGATTATATCTAAAATTGTGTGACAGCACATAATGACTACCCCATGTTTGATTCAATCATAAGATATCACAGGAATGGGGTAGTTTAATCTGAAATAGTTTAAAGAGAGACTTGCAACAACACAGATAGTGTGGTCTGAATCTCAAGGGATGGAAAATTAATTTTCATATCATCCCTCCACTTGACTAGGCTCATTCAAATGAGACAGACCACAAACAGACCAAGAGTTTCCACTCTGGTAGGCCTGTTGGTTACTGACTGGCTGGCTGACTTTTTTGGGGGATGACTGTTTTGGTGTCTGGTTTTGGTGTCTGATTAGTCGCTTGATTGGCTGACTGGCTTACTGATTGTTTCTGACTAATAACTGAAGTGGCTGACCATAGTTGTTTGATTGGCTACCTTACTAATTGGTTGTTTGATTGGCTGACCATCTGACTGACTGACAGGTTTGCAGTCTGGCTAACTGACTGAATGACAGTTTGGTTGGCTTGAGCCTAGACACGTCATGCTTTTGTAATTCTAATTAAATTAACAACCTGTTCCCAGTAAATACCCATGTTGATAAGAAGAGCAGGGTTCCATTTGGAAAATTAACTTTGTCATCAACAACCATGAAGTTGTGTAAACATGATGACTTGTGATAAGCCAACACTACACTTGCAAACTGAGTGCGCTAGGCCTGTAATATTGTGGTGTGCCCCATTGCAAGACCGGACTCTTAAGTAACACGGTGCGCGCATTCTGCTAAAGAAAACAGTTTGTGTAGTTAGTCTGAAGTATTATTTTTACGATGACATTTTCATCGTACTTTTGATGATTATTAGTAGGATGCTGTGACTATAGCCTACTTAATGTAGCCTGCTGATGCTTTCACAGTCAGACGACCTCAGGCTCACTGACGTTTTCTCTTTTTTTCCTGTGAGGCAATGAGAGAGAAAAACAGCTTGTTGGTACGAGAGTCCCAGTGAAGCGCTTCCTGCTTTAGAACAACACTAAGCAAACACAAAGGTTTTACTACAGAGAAGCTCGCACGATGTGCACATAACGCCTTCTGGATACACAAAGGACACGAAAGTTCAACTTTATTTCATAACAGAAATATTTCTAGCAGGGGTCTTTTTTTCCCGTTCGTGGGTTAACTTAATGTGTTGAACTATGTGAAGTCTCAACGATCATTCCTAAGAGACGCGCCTGGACTGTTTCTGCAGGAATGACCGAAGTCTTCCAGAAGTCACAATCAAACCTTACAATTTGGGATATTTGCGACGGATGAGTGTCGGTTACCCAACTAAGGTGAGACTCTTATTTCTGGTTTCAAAATGTAAGTATAATTTACTTCAAACTTAACGAAGACCTATAACTTCAAACTGTAGTCCACCTTAGTGTATTTTCTCCAACAGCCTATGCCCATCCAGTATACATGGTAAATACGTACATTGTACTCTAGTATACTGCTGGAGATAGTGGCAATATTGACATTTAGCCAACTGATTTAGTTTAAGAAACAAAGCACTTAAAAATACAACGAAACAGAGGTGATGATATTAAATGCATTTACTTACAAAATGACAGTTTTTGAAGATTATCTGCAAAATTGTAGTAAATTGTCAGATGTGCTTCAAGTCAACCTATCTGCCTCTGACACTTTGATCAGCGCTGCATCCCCAGCTGATGGAAAGTCAAACATTGTAACATTTTTGCTCATTAATAATGCTGTTTATGTTACCTGACGAATTTACCAATCACTATAACAGACAATTGTACTGTGAGCGTGTAGCATATCTAGAATAGCGAGTTAAACCTCTTGATCTTTCAAACCTAACATATTCAGAAGACATCGGGGGATTTTCAAGATAATTCATTTTAAATAATCTGTATATTTAGGGGACAACACACAAGCATGTGTGGACTCATGGAGGTTTTGTTTGGCCAAACCACCTGTTAACTGACACCCGTTTCTTTAGAAGAGAATATCCTTGAAGAAAGGAATGCCGTTCCCAAATGACTAAAGCAAGACCCAAAGCATTTATTTCAGATTTGGCCTTATAGCCTAATAGTGTTATGTTATGATTTTTGAGGTATTTCATGAGTAGTATTCCTACTAAGAGCCAAAAACTATCCACCATGTTGTCCCATAAACTATTTAGGGGTTTCTTTGCTGGCACCCCAGGTTTTAACATCCTTCCCTTCACCTAAGCCCCTTCTTTATTGAAGTATATTATATTGTACATACCAATAGTTAAATATATGTCATAGTTTAATTTGGATAACATGTAGTGTCATGGTGTAATATGTAGTGTTATAGTATCATAGTGTAATATGTAGTGTTATAGTATCATAGTGTAATATGTAGGGTTATAGTGTTATATAGTGTAATATGTAGGGTTATAGTGTTATTTAGTGGAATCTGGTTCAGAGCTCATGCTGCTTGTCTTTAACACAGATGCTCCAACAGTGTTTGTCCAACTAAGGAGCTGAAGATTACGTTTACTTTAGAAACTATACAAAACAAAAGTTCCTTGTGGACATTCTTGTTGACTTAGTTCAGCCTTACGTTTCTGCCTTGATTGTTTAGACTTGTCATTAACACCAGGAATGCTGCTGTATCTTCAGGAATCCAGGCTAACATTCCAAGACTTCGAAAAACCAAAACTCACATTTTGTCTAACGAGGTAGCAGAGTTTGTTTTCTCCCTGCATGAATGTGGCTTTTCCAAACACCAGTGAATCCGCAGCCTTGGTCTTGAATTTGACCTTGGTCAGGGATTCTCTTTTGTTGATTTATAGAACAGCCCAAACACTGACATATACAGCTCTGACCTCTACCTGGTCTCTCTCTGGTCTCTCCCTGGTCCATCTCTGTGGTTTCTGTGGTATCTAACTTAGTTATTCTGTCCTTTTTGTCTTTGTTTCCACCTCTTTCACTCTGTAAGGGACCTCACCACAGCTCCTTATTGTGTTCCTCCACAGCAGCTGGCATGCTGGGCTCCTGGACCCCCAGACCAGACCACGACTAGGGCCCTAATGGGCCCCTGCTTAGCCAGCAGGCTACTATGGCAGTGTATGCCCTCAACACTCTAATCATGATGAACACCAACAACCTGAAGAGTGAGAGCAGCCCACGGTCTGGCCGGCCGGTACTACCGGTGCCTGACCGCTCTACATACTGCCCTTTGCTAGGTGGAGGCCCCTACAGCCCTTCCAGCCTCAGCCTCAGCCCAAGTGGGGGTTCCTTTGTGTTTCCGCCCTCCTCTGGCCCCCCCAGCCCCCGCACCCTCTCACCCAGCCCCTCCAGCCCCCGTGCCCGCTCCCCTGGCCGCCGGCCAGACACCCTGGGGGTGATGGTGGGCAACCGTGTACGTCGGCTGAGCTCTGGAGGAGGAGGAGCAGGGGAGGAGGAGGCTAACGAGGAGGTGCATGCTCGGAGGTCCGTCCAGGCCCTCCAGATAAGCCGGCAGCTGCAGAACGTGGAGGTGATAAAGAAGGTGGGTCTATTTGAGGCTCAGATCTCTGGTCTCAGAGCCCAGGTGCAGACTGCAGAGCTGCAGCGTAGTCCCAGACCCTCACGCAGAACTGGCTTCTCCCCTCAAACAGTCAGCCCCGCCCTAGGCCTGCCCCAAGCCCCGCCCAGTCCCCAGTCCAGGGACAGCCCATTCCTGGGGATTCCCAATGGGAGGGGGGCATGGAGAGGGGATGAGGGAGACGAGAACAGCAGGACTAAGCTAAATAGGGAGGTGAGCAGCGGGACTGGAAACAGAACGGGAGGATGTCAGACTGAACGGCTCAGTTATGCTAGCAGCCGCTCATCTGTGAGCACAGCGCTAACTGAGAGCGCTCCTCTTGGGGGACCGAACAGACAGGAGACAGAGGAGGGGGAGACGAGACAAGACACAGGGGAGAGAGAACAACAGCCCGGAGGTCCCCAGACCCAGACGTGTCAAGGAGAGCCGGCAAGGGAAGAGCCAACGGAAACCTACCCGACAGAGTGCACCTTGGCCTGGACAGGTAACGAGGGCCGCCTCCTGGAACTGGGGTCTCCTTCCACCCCCAGCATCTCCACCCCAATCCCCAGCATCTCCACCCCCACCATCCCTGCCGTTATAGTCACCCACCACGAGATGGAAGTCCCAACAGAGGGCCCGGATGCAGGGGTTTCTGGCCAGCCTCAGCCCTGCCCCAGCCCCGGTCCCGACCCGAGCCCTGGACACAGCCCCCGCTCCATTCGTTCCCTCAGGAAGCTCTCCTCCTCTTCAGCCTCCTCCACTGGTTTCTCCTCATCCTGGGAGGAATCAGAAGATGACATTTCCAGTGATCCTGAGAAGACTGAGGGACTCGCTCCTGCCCTGCTCAACACCCAGCAAAGAGCTGTGAGTAAATACCCCTACTGTCCACTCTGGAACCTTCCGCATCTCAACACTACACAAAACAGCACTACATTACACCACACCACACAACACTACTGTAGAAGTCTCAGGATGTGCACAACACTGTTGCAACTCTACTAGACATGTCCTCTAAGAAGCTTCACTAAGAGGCTCCTGTGTGGCTCTGTTGTCACTTTGGTGCCCTTCTCCATGTGTAACTGTTGACATTATCAGTCTACACACAAAGCTGTTTGTGTATCCCACACCCTGTTTGCCAGCTCATGCACATGCACACCCTCACACACCAACAAACAGACAGAGACAGACTCATTGACTTATGCATACATGGCATGCTCCACTTGTGTCGACACAGGTCATATCTTCACACAGGTACAACTGGCAGTTGTTCAAAGAACAGAAGGTGTTTAAATACAAGGGGACATGTTTTAACTGTAGTGGAGCTTGGTGTTTGGTGGTTCTGTCTGTCACTACCAGACATGAAACCGATCTTATTTCATACATTTACTGACTTAGATCAAATCAAATCAACATTTATTTGTATAGCCCTTTTTACAAGCAATGTCACAAAGGGCTTCCCATATGCCCATAGAATTTAGCAGATGCTTTTAACCAAATCGACTTCCAAGAGAGAGCTTTACAAAAGAGCAAAGGTCACTGATTGTAACAACAAAATAGTCCCCAAACATTGCTGGTGGTCAGGACTTAGATAGCCAATCGATCAATCATGCAGACCTGGCTAGCCAATCCATGTGCTCATGCAGACCTAGTTAGCCAATCCATGTGATGCTCACCCAGATCTAGCTAGCCGATCCATGTGATGCTCACCCAGACCTAGCTAGCCAATCCATGTGATGCACACCCAGACCTAGCTAGCCGATCCAGGAGACAGCAGGTAAAGGAGGGGCCTCAGGGAGGGACTCTCCATCAACACTATCATCTAGCTTTCCCTGGCTGCCCCATTCAGGTGGTGCCTGCTCTAAAGCACATGGCATGAGTCACACATCTATCTCTGAAAACTGTTTTGCGCTGAAATATTTCATGTTTTCTTAAAGAAAACCACTGTAGTCTAGACAACTAGAGAGCTGAAGTACTTGACAAGCCTTGTCTTCAGCTGTCAGAGACATGCACACACACAAACACACATATGAATACACCCAAACACATACACCTGTAAACAAACACATGTGAACACTCACAAACACACATACGTACACACACAAACATGCACACACGTAAACATAGCACACGCGCGCACACAAACACACACATACAAACACATCCACACACGCACATACTCTACATCCAGTACAAATCCCACACACACACACTCCCACATTCTTTTCACACACTCAAGCAGTGTTGGGTCACGCTTAGCTGTGTAAAGATCTGTTGCTGCAGAGCAATGGAAAATCTAACCCCACCACTGTAGCCTGTTGCCTAGAAACAGCCTGACGTCAAACTAGGCATGTTTCAAACAGCTGGGGTTTACAGGGTGTGTGTGTGCGTGTGTGTCAGGAGAACACGGAGGGCCTCGCTTTCTTGTGCATGAGACAGGAAGTGTAACATTTTTCATTTCCCCTCCCCTTTTGTTTGTCTAAATGTGCGTGTGCGTGCGTGCACGTGAGAGGCAGGCCCAAGCTTGGTGTAAGGGAGCCTATTCTGCTTGGTTAGCCACTGAGGGGAAAGCACCAGTGTACTCCTCCCCCCCATCGCTCTCCCTCTCTCTTTTGACCTCTATATTCTATCAATCTCTCTCTCTCTCTCTCTCTCTCTCTCTTTCTCTCTCTCCCTCTGTCTCTCGACTTGAAGGAACTAGCTAGAATAGACCTTTGTGTGTTTACGGGTCTAGACAAGGTTCTAGAAAGTTTGGTTTGAGTTGCTGTTAATTGATGTCTAGTTGAAGGTTTTGAAGTTCTTAGTATATATATCTTTTTTTTTATTTAAGCACCGACCAAAGATGATTACATATTTTCCAGTTGTATAGTCACGAGGTATCTCTTGCCTTCCAGGAGCTTGCATAGGCATGTGTTTTTATGGAAGTATAGCCAGCTGGCTTCTAAATAATTATCCAGAGCAATGGGATAATGCAACATAATCAACAGTAATAATGCTGAATAGGAGATGAAGGGATTGGGCAAAATGTCATGTGGCTGAGTGGTTAAAGTGTTGGATTAGTGATCAAAAGTTAGCGAGTTCAATTCCTGGCTATGTCAACATGACGTTGTGTCCTTGGGCAAGGCACGTCACCCTATTTGCCTCAGGGGGAATGTCCCTGTACTTGCTGTAAGTCTCTTTGGATAAAAGCTAAATGACTAAATGAAAAGAATATTGTATAAAATCTAATGATGGGATCATAGTAGTCCCGACTCCACACAACCACTGCTCCAGGACCTCAGACTCAGATTCAAGTCGGCCAGTGGAAACTCTGCTATCATCAGACGATCTTTGTCTTTCTTTTTTTTTCTTTCTCAAGAGTGCAGATGTGGAAAATGCTGTGGCCGAGCCTGTGTGTCTTCCTGTAGATCTGTGAGGGTTCAAACCCACTTCCTCCCCCTTAGTTCAGAGTGGAAACTTTAACAACAGCACTAAGGTGGAGGAGTGGCTGAGAAAGAGAGAGAGAGAGAGAGAGAGAGAGAGAGAGAGAGAGAGAGAGAGAGAGAGAGAGAGAGGGAGAGAGAGAGGGAGAGAGAGATAGAGGGAGAGAGAGAGAGAGAGAGAGAGAGGGAGAGAGAGAGAGAGAGAGAGAGAGAGAGAGAGAGGAGAGAGAGAGAGAGAGAGAGGGAATGAGAGAGAGACACATAGAGAATCGACTTTTAAAATAGTATTTACAGTAATAGACAGATCATTAACACACACACAGTGGCATCCCTTCCCTCTGTGATGCTAGATATAGCTGCTGGACTGTATCAGAACAATAGCACAATGTAGCCTGTCCGCCTGGCCCGGAAGAGATATGATGCTGACACACACACTCTGACATAAACACACAGACACCCACACACACACACACAGCTATAATAGTACACAGTATAACACCGACAAAGGCAACATTAAGAGAATACGAACTCATCATAGAGAGCAAGGAAAGATGGCTGCATTGTAAGTGTGTGTGTGTGTGTGTGTGTTTGTGTGCGTGTGTGTGTGTGTGAAGACATGTGATTCTCATACAGCAGTGTAATTCAGTTGAACAGAAGAGTGATAAGCTCTAAGGTTCTTGTGACCCAAACATCATGTGATGGGATCACAGCGCTGATATACCAACCTCTTAAAACCTAATTGGTAACAACCAACACTCTCTCAGGACACACTCTCTCAGGACACACACACAAACACACACACACACACACAAGCACACAAACACACACACAGGCAGTGACATGAAAATACATTTAGCAGTTAGTGAGAAATACCCAGAATGCATTGGTGGCAGAGACGGTAGTAGGAAAGTCTTGTGGTTTCAGATAGTGTGTGTGTGTGTGTTTTAGTGTGTGCACACTTACTGTAGGCAAGTGTGAAACTGCAATTTAGACTTACTATGAATATTGTGATGTCTTGATTTAAGTGGCATCATGGTTGAAACCATTAAGTGCTTTTCACAGTACTTTAGCACTGTTAAGTTATTGTTGATGGTTGATCTAGAGTGGCAGATAGTCTAACTAGCAGACAGATAGACACAGACAATTGTCCAGACTGAAAGACAGACAAATAACCAGCCTGTTGCTGTTAGAAATCATATTACAATAAACCCGAGCACAAAGTCATAGTTATGCAAATACTGCTTTCCTTATGGAAATACATGATGTTAAGCTAGGTAAATAAAAACCTACCATGTTGACATTAAGTTGCAGCCTAGGATTGGCCAGTGTGTGTGTGTGTGTGTGTGTGTGTGTGTGTGTGTGTGTGTGTGTGTGTGTGTGTGTGTGTGTGTGTGTGTGTGTGTGTGTGTGTGTGTACACGTGTGTGTTTGTGTGTGTGCGTGTGGGTGTGTGTGCGTGTGTGTGTGTGTCTGTGTGTGGAAGGAGGAGGGTGGCACTGCCTTCAGAGCCACTATTTACTTTAACAGTTTATGGATGTAGTAACAATTAAACCAATCAGAAGAAGCAGAGTGATAACCAAAATGGGTACGTATTCAAATGTGTTTATTTAGTGTCTATTACATAACTACGTCTGTCTGTTCCTATGCCTGTGTCCATGCCTGTGTCCCTGCCTGTGTCCCTGCCTGTGTCCCTGCCTGTGTCCATGCCTGTGTCCATGTCTGTGTCCCTGCCTGTGTCCCTGCCTGTGTCCCTGCCTGTGTCCCTGCCTGTGTCCATGCCTGTGTCCATGCCTGTGTCCATGTCTGTGTCCATGCATGTGTCCATGTCTGTGCCCATGTCTGTGTCCATGCCTGTGTCCATGCCTGTGTCCATGTCTGTGTCCATGCATGTGTCCATGTCTGTGCCCATGTCTATGTCCATGCCTGTGTTCATGCCTGTGTCCATGTCTGTGTTCATGCATGTGTCCATGTCTGTGTTCGTGCCTGTGTCCATGTCTGTGTCCATGTCTGTGTTCATGCCTGTGTTAATGCCTGTGTTCATGCCTGTGTCCATGCCTGTGTCCATGCCTGTGTCCATGTCTGTGTTCATGTCTGTGTCCATGTCTGTGTGCATGCCTGTGTCCATGCCGGTGTTAATGCCTGTGTTCATGCCTGTGTTAATGCCTGTGTTCATGCCTGTGTCCATGCATGTGTTCATGTATGTGTTTATGCCTGTGTTCATGCCTGTGTCTGTGCCATCTAATGGTCTTTCTGGATATATTTCATCCCCCCTGTCCCTATCTGTTAGTCTGTCTATCTATCTAACTGTCTGTCTGCCTGCATGTCTGTCTGTCCTTATTCCAGCCTGCCTGTCTGTCCCTCTGTGTCCTCTGTTTTAGGTCCACCAGATCATTTGCATGGCCCTGATTCTGTTGTCCAGAGTCTTTGTCAAACAAATGAGCATGTGGTGTTTGGTCTGGCTTCCATGTGAACCTAGCTCTCTGACTCTGAACCCTGATCCCTCCTCTCCCTGTCTACCTACTGCATGCGGTCTAGAGGAGAGGAGAGGGGGGGGAGAGGAGAGGAGAGAGAGGAGAGGAGAGAGGGAGGAGAGATGGAGTTGATAGGACCTGACTAGACAGGTGTAGAGGTAAAAAGCGAAGGGATCTGAATCAACCTTGGACTTGCAACACAAGTGCAATCCACTAGTGTGGACCAGACCAGCTGCGCCCAGCATGGCCTTCCTGTTTTCCAGAATATGGGTTTTGCTAATCCCATCACTGGCCTTCATCAGCATGTCTACCATCTTCTTCCTCAGTGCAGCCAAGGTACTGTAACAGAACTGCTCTGCAGTAGAAATAGTATTAGAGATACATTTGATTAGTGGTATTAGATGTAGAGTTGAAAAGTACCACTAGAGATGCTGTTAGTAGTCGCATTGCAGAAGCCCTTAGATATAGCCACCAGTAGAGGAGGCATTGGAGATAGCATTAGGCATGCTATTAGCATTAGAGATTGGATTTCAGCAATAGATATCTATCAGTGACTGTTCATGATCAAATACTTCATAAAAGGGTTGGGCTGTTTCCAATAAACTACCTGATGCTGATGTAGTACCTTGGAATGTAGCTCAGTGTTAGAGCGTAGCATGTATGAAGAACTCAGTTCAGCCCTCTGCTTGTCCACTGGAATGTCCTGTCATCACCTCTATAGAGTTCCTGTCTTCTCCTGCCTTTTCCTGCCTCTATTCTTCTGTTTCAATCCTCTGTCTCTCTTTTCTGCTGCCTCTTTTAACTGGCAGGTTCAGACACGTATACAAAACTCACAGTCTGTCTCTCTGAAGCACACAAGCACACACACCTACCTCGACACCTTCACCGCCAGCCAACATTAGTGTCCCGTCACCGGGCCTGTGCATGCATGTGTGTATTTGTATGTGTATTTGTGTGTTGCTGTGTGTAGTTTGTGTGTTACCGGTGGGGTTTAAAGTACTCTCATCTTAAAGACCCAGCTCCTTCATCTGACAGCCTCTGTGTCCCATCAGCTACCCTGATATATGCCAGACACACACACACTTACACACCCTCAAACCCTTTCCTCTCCTATAAACCATTACATGTGAATGGAGAGAAGATGTCACCAAATGTTTTTGGAGCTTATGATGAATGAAGGTCATGTTTACAGGAAGTTCTGGAACTCTGAACATCTCTTCTAGAACATAGAACTCAGAACATCTCTCTCTCTCTCACTCTCTCTCTCTCTTTCTATCTCTCCCTCTCTCTCCCTCTCTTTCTCTCTCTCCCTCTCTCTTGATGAGTGATTCTATCTCCCCTATATCTAAGTCTGTTTCTCTATCTCTCCTGTGTCTCACCAGCATGCATGAGCAAATCACAGTCTCTTGAAGTTCTGTGTGTGTCTTTAGAGTCTGTGTGTGTGTGTGTGTTTGTGTGCGTGCTTTGCATGTTTCTATACTTTCTCCTTTGGTTGAGCTAAATGTTGTTAATTAAAGCTATCTTTCAACCAAAATGAGGGGAGTCAGGTGGCTGAGCGGTAAGGGAATCAGGATAGTAATCAGACTGTTGCCGGTTCAATTGGGCAAGGCACTTCAACCTAATTGCCTCGGGGGGGAATGTCCCTGTACTTGCTGTAAGTTGCTCTGGATATGAATGTCTGCTAAACGACTGAATATAAATGTAAACAGAGTCAATCCTAACCCTGTTAACAATAGTAACAGTAGTATTTGCAACTTAAACCCAACTCAAAAAGTAACTGTTATAAGTTTGACCTTAATTCTCCTTTCTTTTCCTCTACGTCGTACATCCCTTCTTCTCCTCCTCCCATCTCCTCCACCCTGTCTCCTCCTTCTCCTCCTCCCCGTCTCTTCCTTCTCCTCCTTCCACCTCCCCATCCCTGTCTTCTCTCCTTAAGCTCCTTCCCCTGCTCATATTGCTGAGGTAGATAATGCTGAAACCTCCATGTAGGGAGCAGAGCTCAGAGAAAAGCCTTACAAGTCTCTCTGTGGTTGAGGAGAAATGATGAAGGTGGAGTGAGGAAGAGTGCGAGGGATTTCCCGGCTACGCTCGAGTCCTCTCAAGGCTAATCTTATTATTATTACTGAGAGAGCCCCTTCAAATTAGTCACAGGCACCGTTCAGTCTTGTGTTTGCCAAAACAAAGTGTGTGTGCATGGGTGTCGTGTGTGTATGTGTGTTTGTGTGGAGACCCATAGTTCATGTTGTGCCATGGCCCAGAACAGTGAAAGTTCACTGATAACAGTGTGTACAAAATGTGGCTTTGTGTGCGTGTGCTTGCGCATGCTTGTGTGTGTGTGTGTGTGTGTGTGTGTGTGTACGCGCGTGTGTGTGTGTGAAGGTTTCCCTGGCCGCCGGGGGAAAGCCCTTGTTCCCCCTGGAGAAAGGAGAATGTTCAGCTCTGCCAGAAGGAATGATTAAAGTTTCTCTCTCTCTTTCTCTCTTCTTCTCTCTCCCTCTCTGTCATTCTATCTCTCTCTCTTTCTCTTGCTCCCTGATTAAGTTGAATAGACAAACAAGCTTATAGTTGAAAAGGAAATGTGAACTCATTGGTTCAACAGGGAAATCGGTGCACATAAATAGGTGAAAGGTGATGGTGCACAAATAATTGTTTATCATTCAAATTTTGAGGTGTGTGTGTGTGTGTCCACAGCACAAGTCATGGAAGAAGATCAAAAACATGGTCCATTGGTCTCCCTTTGTTATGTCCTTCAAGAAGAAGTATCCATGGATACAGCTTGCAGGGCATGCAGGTATCACCTTTAAAGGACTGTGCTTTGGTTAAATGCATTTATTGTAAAAAAATGTTACTAAATGTATTGTTTATTGTGGGAGAAAAACACACAGATTTTCGCTAAAGTTTAGTAAATGATGCACAAAGCCTTTAGTTATATTGCTCTAACAATCATGTGTATGTCTGTAATCACAACAATCTGAGAGTTACAGTAACGTAATATCAGACATTAGATCACCAGAAAGAGCTGGAGACCATCTAGTTGTTCTAGAATGAACTAAAACTTGGAGGTTCTCTTGTAATGTTGTAGAATGACCTGGTTCCGTTCCAGAATGTTCTAAACCAGACAGTAGGGAGAAGCTCTTGAGGTTTCAGCAGCCTCCTGGTTTCCTTTTCCAGGCAGTTTCAAGGCGGGAGCTAACGGCCGTATCCTGAAGAAGCACTGTGACTGTGAGCAGCGTTGTCTGGACCGGCTCATGAAGGACGTACTGCGGCCGTACATCCCAGCCTATCACGGGGACGTGGAGAAGGACGGGGAGAAGTACAACCAGATGGACGACCTGCTGGCTGAGTTCGACCTGCCCTGCGTCATGGACTGCAAGATGGGAGTCAGGTGAGTGGAAGGCCCCGCCTCTTTCTTACATCGCTCCCTTCGCATGCAGGTGTGTGGATGTGTGTGCGTGTGTGTGCTTGTGGATTTGTGCGTGCAGACGTGTGTGTGAGTGTGTGTGCGTGTGCATGATTGTGTGTGCAGATATGTGTGCGGGCATCTGTGATGCGTGTCCGGCGGTGTGTGTTTTGAACTTGTGGAAGTCTCACTGTAAGACTTGAAGCGCTTGGGTGCCTCTTCCTCAGAACCTACCTGGAGGAGGAGCTGACTAAGGCCCGGAAGAAGCCCAGCCTGAGGGCAGACATGTACGCCAAGATGGTGGAGGTGGACCCTCAGGCCCCCAGCCCTGAGGAACGCCACCAGCAGGCTGTCACCAAGCCCAGGTACATGCAGTGGAGAGAGACCATCTCCTCCACCGCCACCCTGGGATTCAGGATCGAGGGCATCAAGGTGAGGGCTGTGTGTCTGTGTGTGTGTGATTGCGTTACTGTGTACATGGTTGCGATGGAGAGGGAAGACGGGGAGACCCCTGTCTCTGTACACATGTGTCGAGGTGTGTGTGTGTGTGTTTGTATGTGTGTGTTTCTGTCATCCCTGACATCTGCGTGTGGCACCTCTATAGCCAATAACATCAGGTCCTGGCATGGATACAGTAACTGTGCACACATTCTTGTCTTTGTTCTCAGCCCCACCCCTTTTCTTCCTCCCTCCTGCCTTTCTTTGTCCTTCTGCCCCACTCCACCAGCACACACACACACACACTTCTACTGTGTGACAGTAGGATATTCAAGACTGCAGTAACAACAGCAGGGTCAGTTTGAGGCAGATGACCACATTTGGAAACTGTCGGAGGAGAACCAACCCCTCAGTTCCCATGGATGTGGGATTAACCATGTTTAGGCCTGACAAGACCTGTTCCACAGTCCAAGGGTAAAACTATATTGGGCATGTGGGAGGTTGAGGAGGAGGAGAGGGAGGGGGTGGAGGAGGTGGAGGAGGAGAGGGAGGGGGTGGAGGAGGGGAGGGAGGGAGGGAGGAGAAGAGGGAGGAAGCAGCGAAGCATGGAGTGTCCCCTCCGACTCCCTCTCCTGGAAGAGGATGACAGTCACGCACACACACACACACACACACAGTCACTCACACAGTTACACACAGGGCTGTGGCAGGATCAGAGTGTAGACCGGTGACTGAATGTGGTCTTTGTTGTGTCGTTTGATCAGAAGGAGGATGGCACAGTGAACAGAGACTTTAAGAAGACCAGAACTAGAGAACAGGTCAGGGAGGCCTTCCAGGACTTTGTGAAAGGAAACCATAACATCCTGGTAAGTGTGTGTATGTGTGCGTGTGTGCGTGTGTGTGTGTGTGTGTGTGTGTGTGTGTGTGTGTAGGACTCCCTATGAGCTGGAGCTAAGAGGACTTCCCCAGGAAGTGAGGTCACAGGGTGGGCAGGGCTGATCTCTGGGGGATTCTAAAAACAGAACTGTGGAACTCCGTTCTACAATCTACAGTGTGTTTATCTGCTTTCAAAAAGTCAAAGGATACATTCCAGTATGATACAGTACTGTGAGCCTGCATAACTGTATACACAGTATGGATGTATTTTTCATATTTATCTCAGGGGAAACATTCAATGTGTCACTTGTTAGCGATAATAAAATACAGCTGCTGACTAGGCTGAATGGCTGTGAATGGTTCAAATTGTTTCTTGTCCTGTGTTCTGTAGATGTGCTATCTGGCCAGACTGAAGGAAATCAGGGACACGTTAGAGACGTCTCCCTTCTTCAAAACTCACGAGGTGAAAACTGCTCTCACTGTTTGTTCACGTTTGTCTTTCTCGCTCAGTTGAGAGGTGAGCCAGAAAACACAATACTCAGACCCTCATACACACACACACACACACACACACACACACCGAGCCTGCACAGGATGTTGGTCTTCCAAACAGGAAATGAGGTTAGGCCTCTGGAAGCTATGTGGTCAGACAGGAGAGTATCAGGAGTGTGAGTACCTTGGTGGAGTCAGACAATAGAATAGATGAACCCCTCGCACGCTACATTTGAAGTGAATGAACTGACAGAAATACCTCTCCTCTCATTTCTTCACCTCTTTTTTGTCTTCTGTTTTCTCGTTCTCTCCCCTCCCAGGTGATTGGCAGCTCTCTGCTGTTTGTCCATGACCACCGTGAGCAGGCTAAGGTGTGGATGATTGACTTTGGGAAGACGATGCCCCTGGCAGAGGGCCAGGAGCTGACCCACAGGGCCACCTGGGAGGAGGGGAACCGCGAGGATGGATACCTGTACGGCCTCGACCACCTCATAGACATCATCACCTCCATGGTTACCAACTCTGAGAGCAGAGCTGTGTCTACCTCTCTGACCCCTCCACATGAGGATGCCCTGACCCCTGACCCCTCCACATGAGGATGCCCTGACCCCTCCACATGAGGATGCCCTGACCCCTCCACATGAGGATGCCCTGACCCCTAACCCCTCCACATGAGGAT
Organism: Neosalanx taihuensis; assembly: GCA_030340665.1. NCBI lineage: Eukaryota > Metazoa > Chordata > Actinopteri > Osmeriformes > Salangidae > Neosalanx > Neosalanx taihuensis. The sequence continues at coordinate 4,817,545 of CM059299.1, read as the reverse complement.
GCTTGACCCCTGACCCCTCCACATGAGGATGCCCTGACCCCTGACCCCTCCACATGAGGATGCTTGACCCCTGACCCCTCCACATGAGGATGCCCTGACCCCTGACCCCTCCACATGAGGGTGCCCTGACCCCTGACCCCTCCACATGAGGGTGGCCTGACCCCTCCACATGAGGATGCTTGACCCCTGACCCCTCCACATGAGAATGCTTGACCCCTGACCCCTCCACATGAGGATGCCCTGACCCCTGACCCCTCCACATGAGGATGCCCTGACCCCTGACCTCTCTGAAATTAGGACCCTATTCCCTGTGTATGAGGGTAACACTGACCCCTGACCCCTCCGAGTTAATTCTAACCCCACCTTCTCCACCCCTCCATCATCACCATGGAGACAGACTGATAGTCCCCAGGGATGACTGAGGTGCCACATGACCACTCGTGTGTGTTATAACATGTAGATTCTGTACATACAGCTGTACAGTTACTGTGATGCTATTGGTCCAGAATGTAGCCTAAAGGTTCCTTAGTGAGTGGCTACAGGTTCAGACCCTAGCCTATGGGGTGGTCTTATTGGTCCAATTATATTGGACCATTGCTTGTAGGCTCTGCCTGGTTTTAACACTTTCTGGAGATTTTAGTCTGTTGTTTTTATAATGTAGGGGATTTGTTCATGTAAATGTAGTCTTAGGTAACATTTTGGAACATGTAACTCAGTCAAAGTTGTAACATGATCATGTTTATATGAGCTGCAACAATGACTTAGGTGCTTGACCTTGAATGGAAGGGCAAACCACTGAAGGCCTGTGGGACTGGATTCAGCTGGCTGTCGATTCTTGCCTTTCGAAACCAACAAACTGTTGAAAATGTTATAACCTAGATCAAATTTCCTTTAATAATGTTTAAAAAAGATGCATTCCTTCCTATTCATGTTGAATTATACTATTGTAGAAGATAAGAGTGGCGATAGCATGCGGATGCTATCCTGTATCAATCCCAGTGCCTTAGTAAAGTACAAACAGCTTCAAGTGCCTTTCAAACCCTCTGACAATGGAATATGCCTTCAATTAAAAGAGAGATAAGATAAGGTGAGATAGATAAGATAGATATATATATATATATAAGATAAGACAAGATGTGGAGAAGTGACATGGCATTTCCAAGGACTGAAGTCTTCAGTATGAAGTCAATTCAGTCACAGGTGACCCTAGTGTGTCCGGGAAAAAAACGTCACTCCGACACTGGTTTAGCATCTCAGAATCTGAACACGCGGTTAGAACCGTTGCGAACTGGAACGCTAGTCTGTGACCCCTCAGAACCACAACGCTGGGTTCTGACCTCAGCACCCTAACAAGCAGGTCTCACTGTCTGGTTGAGAACATTAGAATCATAGCTCTGGCGATAGTGGTTGGTTTCTCTGTGTCAGGATGCTGACACAACCCGTGAGGCTGACTGCTGTGGTGAAGTCACCTTGAGAACACACCTCCACGTCACCATGGCAGCACTCCATGGGATCTTTCTGACCCTCTCAGCTTCATGTTGTCAGGCTCCGTGAGATGATTGGCTGTTTGCATGAACATTTGACTTTCAAATGTACCAATTGTGCATCCTGACCAAACATCCTGACCACTCGAGCCAAACTGAAGCAGCCTGACTGGTTCAGATCAACTGTCAAGATCGACCAATGACGGGACCAGGCCTACATTTAACCAGTGGTGGACAGCCAATCTCTTGGTTCTTAGAAAACAAGCCATGGATGAGCCAAGTTCAGTTTGACTAAACAGTAAGATGCTCGTCTTGGTAAAGCATGATATCTATTCAGTCGTTCGGCACTTAAACATCGTCAGAAATTGAGGAAATGAGAAAGAGAGATGTGGGACAGTGTTGGGTGTGTTTAGGGTAGCAAACTGACCTACCAAAACAAGACTCACTTCTCAAAACACTCATAAGGTCTCCTTTCAGAGTGAACAGATAGCAGCATCCTGGACCAACTACCCCAGTACTTTCATTCTGAGTCACTCTGTCCAGGACCATCAGCAGTCTAGCATTACTGACCCCAGATCCTTCAGCATGCTGTCTCAAGAGGTTCACTTGTGGATTTACCTTCTAGAACACAGGTGTCAAACTCGTGCCATCGCGGGCCAAGAGGGTGCAGGTTTTCGTGTTAACCAAGCCACTACACCAGCTGATTTCAATAACAAGTTTGATTTCACTAAGTGGAGAAACTCGTCAGTGAAATCAGCTGGTGTAGTGGCTTGGTTAACACGAAAACCTGCACCCTCTTGGCCCGCGATGGCACGAGTTTGACACCACTGTTCTAGAACATCACGACAGCTACATTGTAATATATAAATAGAGCATTCTACATTGGTCCATCTAATTTACCTTTGGTAAGATAAGTTTTAGTATTATTTTTCAACTGGGGATAACAGGTCTATGTTACTGAGGTATGGTTTGTGTGAACAGGTTGTAGTGAGGGTTGAGAGAGGTCTGCCCTCTGCTGGCTCTGAGCGGTGTTACTTAAAAGACCTGACCTGGGTTGGGTTTCCACATTCACGTTTGAATTAAAGTCTTAACCTTTTCCATTCTTTTCAGATTTAATTCCGAGATGTTTGTCAATTTTATTTTAGAGAGAGAATCATTTTTTGAACACTCCCTTCAAAGTACCTTAGGTTGATGACATACTCATGTAACATATTTATTTCTATGTGACTTTTGCACATAAACACTAAATGTAGCCTTGTGTTTCCTTAGTTTGTGTTTGCTTCTTTGTTACTATGACTGAAATGTATCTTTTCTTATTCCTATTCTTACATCAAACAAGTTTTTTCACATATCAAGAAGGAGTGAAGTCGCACATAGTTCATTGCATTTAGTTCATGAGCTAGTTCCATCACTAGCTAGCTAGTGATCCTCACTGTCTGCCAGAGAAGTACTATCTCTGGGTGCAATGTGACACATCTAATAGGTACCCACTTTAGGCTGCAACATGCCAATCAGAGACAGTAATAGAATGTTGATCGTTGATCGATTTATTCATTAATTGCTCCGATGGCAGGTAGCTGGGTACTTTGATGTCGTATTAAAATGTACAATCAGAAAATCCCTAGGTGGAGTTACACCAGCCACTCAGCTGTGATTGGTTAGCATGAAGGAAGCTCAGGCAGTCTACCTACAAACCCACGACCACAGCAGCAGCTGACCAGGAGGATGTACTGTATTAGCTGGATTATATCAAGCACAAGGTGTGTGCTTCAGGCCTGCCGAGGCCAGGAAAGGTGCTCACGTTCCTGTGTTTGTGCGTCACACCTGTACCTGATAGACTGTTACACGCAGTCATTGAGTGTGTGTGTGTGTGTGTGTGTGTGTGTGTGTGTGTGTGTGTGTGTGTGTGTGTGTGAGTGTGTGTGTGTGTGTGTGTGTGGGTGTGTGTGTGTGTGTGTGTGTGTGTGTGTGTGTGGGTGTGTGTGTGTGTGTGTGTGTGTGTGTGTGTGTGTGTGTGGAGAAGCCCTGTTTGAGGTGGAGAAGCCTGGCTGGATGTGAGTGTGGACTTTTCCCAGAGCAGGACTTCCTTATTTAGTCATGGCTGGCCTGAGCTGGAAGATAGCCTGAGAAACACAGACCTTGAGGGGGGAGGGGGGGGGGGGTGGGGGGGTTGGACAGGGGCCAAAGGTGACACACAGACTGTTTTCAAACGCAGATGCAAACATTTCCAGATGCATTTACCGAAAGTGACATATAGAGGTGGAGGGTAGGAGAGACTCGAACATCGAGGTTATTTACACACACGTTTAGGAGTGAAACCCGCAGGGGGCAAAGGGGGTGGTGGGTGGGCAGGGGGGAGGGAGGTGGGGGCGGACGGTTTACAGTGCACACAGTGAGGCATTACTGGATGAAACTCTGCTTCCTTTGGCTGCGTGGGATTCAGTCTCAAGATAAACAGGAGTGTGTACAAGACATAAACAGTCTCTGTGAGGCATCTAGTAGCTGGTCAGGGACGATGCAGGGATTTAAGATGCAGGATTATCTCTGCTATAAAAGCAGGTCTTCACTTTCTCTGCTCCTATAAGCTTTCTGCTTCCTCCTCTCCTCTCTCGTTTTGCTGTGTGCTGTGCTGGTCAGACCTGCTCCATGGCAGCCCACCATCAGCCATGGAATCCCGAGCTCTGCTAGGAACGCAAGATGAATAAACTCACTGGTCTGAATGAAAAGAGCTCCTTATATGGTGAGAAGGGGCAGGCAGCATGTCCAGGAGAGTATTTTATCACAGGGCTGAAATCCAAGGCTTTACAATACAAATGAACGACATCCTCAAACAGCTGCTGGATTAGTCAGAACAACATAAACTAGATGTATTGAAAATGGGAACATAGGGCATGTCATACGTAGAGACAGTTGCCAAGGACGTACTGTGTGCTATGAATATGAAACGATTATTTAATTGAAATGAATCAAGTTTACATTGGGGGACAGGTATATAAATATAGCATAGCTGGTGACAGGTTTTAATGTATAATCCCCACCTATACAGTATAACACTTTGGTAAAAACATCTAAATAGATACAGAACATCATTTGATTATATTGGTGTTTACAGCATAAATTCTAATTTTCGGTAGATTTTCATTTGTAGATATTCATGTCCTAATATAGATTTCCTGGGTGCAGCGGATGGCAAAATTAAACCCCATTAGGATACCTTGCTAAAAAGCATACCGCTGTTTGCTGACTAATAACATCTAGAGAGCATGCTACTGGATGCTTCCACTGCCATTACTCTGCCTTAACTAACTCCCTGTCATTCCCTGTGACCTCTGACCTTAACCCCTTGACCTCCCTCGCTCTGTTCTCCCACCGGCACCTTTGTCCAGGTCCTGCTGTTCCAGCAAGGCTAGAAGCACCAGAAACACCTCAACAAAGGTTGTGCTTAGGAGGACAAATGTGGCCTGACAGTCTGTACTGACAGAAGATCAGGAGAAACAGCTGGTTTGGAGGTGTTATTAAGCCACAGCCTTTATTTAGGTAACGCCTCAGTTAGTCTTCTGTACATCTGGCTGACACTATCTGTGGCACACGCTCTGGACTAGTTCAGTTTAAATACAGCTCTGAACTGAGCACTGGGCTGACATTCAATACCAAAAACAAACTGTGACACAGAATTGAAATACCAAATGACCAATAAGTCCGTATTTTATCGTCAATGTTATGATTGGCACTTTAATAAACTCACAGATGTGGGGGGTGGGAGAGGTGTAAGTCAGTGTGTTACTGCATATTTTCATAGCAGCACATTTAGAGGCTCACAAATTCTCCTTTAAAACTCCATGAAACAGGATATCCAGTGTGGACTCAACACGTCTTTTTATATCCCATGCCAATACAAGTTGTTTACATTCAGCTTTGGACTGCTAATGCTTTACTTATGTAAGATCCAGTTACTTAACTGTACACAAAATAGATCACAACCAAGTCGTACGTTTTTGAACAAGTCTACCTTTATACAATACTTAACTATTATAATATATTAAAGTGTCCATATGAATGTACCCAATACATGTTGGTTGCCTCAGTGAAGCAAAAATTACCAGAACAAAATAACATTCATTGAATTTGTAAGTGGACAGTATCTATAGTAACCGGACCAAACCAATTCACTGAAGAGCTCACCAACATTTGTTCAACCAAAACAACAACAACCAATGAATAATACGCAACACACAGGTGGCTAGTAGTGCTTGTGTGTGTGCTTGTGCTCAAATTTGTGTTTGTTGGTATGTGTGTTGGTGTGTGTGATGAAGTGAGGCAGGGTAGTCTGTAATATATAATCATCATGGCTGGAATGCAATATAATATGTGAGGTATAATTGCAGAATATGTCATATAAAATATAATTACTCCTTATAAGGCAGTACAACACATAGTGGATAGTCCTAAAGATCACTCCACAGTTCACTAGAAGTAGAATAATATTAAATGAACGCTGTCAGTCAACAACAGTTTACTTTTTTTTTTTTAAGAACTGTACCAAACACTCAGACGAGAGAGAGAGACTCCCCCCTCACTTCCTCCTGACTGTGGCCAGGGTCCTGACAGGCCAGACCGTTCCTCTTCTCCTTGGCACAGGTCCTGGTAGGTCTACAGTTCCTCCCAACCCCGGCACAGGTCTCAACAGGTACACGGCACAGCTACAGCACAGCTACAGTACAGCTGGAATGCCATTAAACATCACTTTACAGGGGAGTGCCTCTCGAGGGGGTCAGGGGGGAGAGAGCGGAAGACAGCAGGGATAAGGTGGGTAGGAAAAGAACATGATTACACTGGGCAGATGGGGGTACAATATTGCAGGAGCAGGCAGGGTGAATTAGAGGAGGTCTGGTTAGGTGAGGGGGGGTGGGTGGGCGGGCGGATGGTTGGGTGGGAGTGCCCTGGCTGTGGTGGAATCAGTGAGTATCCTCATGTGATTCCCTCCCCCCAGTTTTTTGACCAATGCTGTGAAAGGGTCACTCAACGTCTGAGGACTGGAGTGGGACTGGGGGGTCAACTGTACATCCAGGGTTCAGCTGACCAAGTCAAGCCTTTAGGTCAAGCCTTACACCTGCTGGGGGTCCTGGTCTCTGTAACCTGGGGGACAGTTGGGGGGGTGAGAGAGGAGAGACGAGGAAAAAGAGGACAGGTTAGAGAAGAACAGGAACAGGGACACATTTTTCACAGATGTTTGCTGTTGTGCTTCTCAATCACTATGGAGACTAGGAGGAGGAGTCCTGCAAAGCAACCTATGTAATGTGTATGATGTGCTTAGGTGACACACACAGGCTGTGGTACATACTGTAAGACACTACGCACAAGGTGAGGACATAAGGACACTACACAAGGTGAGGACACAAGGTGAGGAAACAAGGACACTACACACACAAGGTGAGGACACAAGGTGTGAACACAAGGACACTACACAAGGTGAGGACACAAGGTGAGGACACAAGGGCACTACGCAAAGTGAGGACACAAGGACACTACACACACACGGTGAGGACACAAGGACACTACACACACACGGTGAGGACACAAGGTGTGAACACAAGGACACTACACAAGGTGAGGACACAAGGTGAGGACACAAGGACACTACACACACACGGTGAGGACACAAGGTGTGAACACAAGGACACTACACAAGGTGAGGACACAAGGTGAGGACACAAGGACACTACACACACACGGTGAGGACACAAGGACACTACACACACACGGTGAGGACACAAGGTGAGAACACTAGGATGCTACACAGGGTGAGGACACAAGGTGAGGACACTAGGATGCCACACACCTACCTTCAGAAACTTGAGTTCACAAAGGTGCAGCATAGAAAAAGGTACAGAAAAGAAACAAAAAACAAATGAGAAAATACAGTTCCACAAACATCACACAACATTTTCTATTACACAACCTCAGGAAAGTAGTGGAATAAATGTTGGGAGTAGACCTGTTGAACACTGATTAAAACAAATTGGTGGTTAAATTAAAAAAGCCAGGAGAGAACGCAGAAGAAAACTAGCAGTGTTTTCCAGGGAATGATTTCCTGTCATCCACTCCCACACACAGGCTGACATCCAGGGATCCACCCTGGAAACAGACCCTGCTCCCCCATCATAGGGACCAGGGTCTCAACACAGCAGGATAGCAAGATGGAGGACAGGAGAGGAGATGAGAGGAGAGCTGGAGAAACAGAAAGAGAGAAATAGAAGATAGACACATGGATGCATACAATAGATGCACAATTAAAAAATGTGGGTTTAGAAAAGGTCCGACATCAAAACCCTCAGATATATAGCCATGGACAGACAACTAACAAGACGACAAAAAGCCTGTATTGTGTATGATTGTGTTGCAGCTATGTTCTGAGGTATACATACTGGCTAAGATGACCATATCCATGCCCCAGAATATACTCATGATCCAGCCCACCATCACTATCGCTGTGAGGATCTGTATGAAGGCTGCAGCTATGTTCAACCAGAACACGCAACACATGTGGCGGTGTGGAAGATCTGTCCGGGCTCCGCACAGCACCGTGAACGCAGACACAAACGTCCCTGGGGAGAGAACACACACACACAGTCAGGGGTTTGATTAGGGAATCAGGTGGCTGAGTGGTTAGGGCGTCGCGGTAGCAATCGGAAGGTTGTGAGTTCGATTCCCCACTTGACGCTGTGTCCTTGGGGAAGACACAAATGAAATGAATAAATGAAATGAACTTCACTCTACTTGCCTCAAAGGGAATGTCCCTGTACTTGCTGTAAGTCTAATCTAGTGTAGTGTAATAATCTAATGTGCTTTAGAACAATCTGTTGGTCCCCATATGGTGACTTGCCAGTGTTGTTTGTTGTATCTCTTGCTTTATGTTCACAATCGTTGTGTTATGCATTTATAGTTCTTTCCTTGGCACTTATTGGTTCTCATGATATACGATTCACGATCAAAAAAACCGGGGTCTGTGAAAAAAAAAACTGTGTTCGGGGTCTATCACGTTGCTATGCTCAATGACTGATGCTCTTTGTAAAAGCTCTCTCTTGTAAGTCGCTTTGGATAAAAGCGTCTGCTAAATGAATAAATGTAAATGATTATGTTTGAAGCTCTATCTACCTTGGGGGGAGGGGGAGACTTTGGTTGGAGAGGCTATTGTGAGAGACAGGAAGGTTGGTGAGAGAAACAGGGAGGTTGGTGAGAGAGACAGGAAGGTTGGTGAGAGAGACAGGGAGGTTGGTGAGAGAGACAGGGAGGTTGGTGTGAAACAAGGAGAGAGAGAGACAGGGAGGTTGGTGAGAATTCAGGGAGGTTGGTGTGAGACAGGGAGAGAGAGAGACAGGGAGATTGGTGAAAGAGAGGAGGGTGGGTGGAGTAAAAGAGGGAGGTGAGGCATCTGTCAGAGTACCCTTGTATTACTCTGATCACTGTAATTACCAAGAGCGTTTGCTATAGCAGAGTAGCAGGTTCAATATGTTGGAGAGTAGGCATTACAAGACAATGAACAGAAAAGGCATTTATTCTTTAGGTTATTGTAAATGGGAATCTTCAAACATGCTAGTTTGCTGGTACATGAACTTCACAAGCATGGATACAGCACGTTGGCCTATTTACGACTTTTTTTACACTTCCCTGAATAGAAACACATCTGCCTGAACAGAGATGTGTTTGTGTGTTAGCAGATGGTTTGTCATGTTGCTATGGTGCCTTCAGACAAGAGAAATGTGGGCCACAGACCTAACCTGAATTCATAACATTAGAAAGGGCCAGCTCAAGGACAATCTTGTCTTTGGACTAGAATGCAATCACACTCTTCACAGCAGTCACTGGCACACACACACACACACACACACACACACACACACACACACACACACACACACACACACACATTGATGTTGAGTGAGCAGTCATCTGTGAAGAAAGAGGGAACTGAGAGGACTGAAAAGAAGCAGCCCACCAGGTTAGAAACAGCCTGTTGAATCAGCTAGAAGCTTTTTTCAACTCAGGCCACAATTCCATTCCAGGCTTAGCCAATCAAATTTGTGGTTACAAGCAAGCAGATCAATTCTCTTTCCCTATTTGGATCACGTAATGATGTTGAGGGATGCGTGTTCTCGTGATGTGCTGGAGCCTTATGACAGGCAGATGAAGAGGGAGTCTGGATGATCATGATGCTAATGATGATGCCTTCTCAAACCTGTTATGTTGTAAGACAATGTGCTGTTTCTCATTACACTGCAAAGCACCACGAAAGAACGAGAGAGCGAAAGTGACATAGTGACGGATATGTTCATGGTTCTCAACTATCTCCGTGCTACATAAACCTTTTTTATGACAACCTACCAATTCTCTACTGGAAACTCAATGTTAACCTCAAAGCTACACGCTACTTCAAAAATAATAGCTACCTTAAGACTGTATAACCTCCCCCCAATATACAGAACACAAACCTCTTGGTGAATCGCATACGGCAGGTTCTGAATTTCAATTATGGAATTTTCTGTTATTGGACAACTTCAACAGAGGTTAAATGAGTCATGGTGTGAAGTGTCTGCAATTAGCATCTCCATCCTCCCTTCTGCACCCAACTCATCCCATCCCCCCCTCTCTCCACCACTACCCCCTCCTCCCTCGTCTGTCTGTCCCTATCCTCTTCTACCTTCCTCTGCCAGTCCTTTATTCTCCTTCCCTCCTTCCCTCCCTAATACTATCCAATGATCAGTCCCTCTCCTCTCTACCTCCTTCCTTCCCTTTCTCTAATATTCCCCTCTGCTCCCTCTCTCTTCACACCCCCCCCCCCCCCCCCTTCTTCCAGGTCTTTGGTGGCTCCATCACCCTTCTGGTAGTATATCTGCTGTCATGGCAACAAGCAGAACCAAAAGAACGCTACAATGGAGGGTGTGTGTACGTGTCTCGCTGTGTGTGTTGGTGGGTGTGTGTGTTTTTTTTTCTTCTTCCAGAATCCTTCTGAGCTCACTCTTAAAGCCTTGGGGTCAGAGAAGCCCTGCCCATGGTCTCACCCTCATTCATCCCTGTCAATCATCCCTGCCTTCATCCCTGTCATCCCTCTCCTTCCAGATAAACAGGAGAATTTAAAGCTGCCTCCTTCACTCTAAACAGGCCTCATCCTTCATTGCCTTCTTCTCCCTTCTGTGGCCTTCTACAGTGTATCCACACATCAAAAACACACACAAACACGCCCAGATTTCCTTTCACTAGCAGGTCATGTTAAGCAGCTGATGCTTTTGTGTCTCTCCATAACAAGAGGAATCTTTGGATGTATATTATTTTAATTAGGAGTCGCATCGCCTCCATCACTAATCTCCATGGCTCCATTTAACATCGTTTGGCAGATGACACACGGCAGAGCTGGAACCAGCAGGCTGTCGACATGAATGACTGATGTTGTGTTGGTGCCAAGCACTTGAGCAGACACCATGGCTCAGCTGCAGCTGCAGCCTCAGACACAAGACACACACACGCAAGAACACCTGGATTCTAGATGATGCTAACACAGTACAGTAGAATACAGTAAAGCCGTATTAGAAACCCAATTGTTTTCACTGTGAAGCCATCATGCTCTACACACTCACACTACGTCTCCACATGCTCACAACCACACCAAGCCTTAACCACTGCACTAATCATCACCTGCACCAGGACCAGACTACATGGCCACCATACAACCATTCCCTGACTCTTGTGTCTGTATTCCTGCATCCTCTCCCCATCTCTTCCCTCCAGCTCCCATTCATGATATGAATCTCCCCAGGTCTGAGAAGCCCAGCTGGGACTCTAGGGGTCATAAGCCACACCCCAATCTCCTGTCTCAACCATTCATTTTTCATCAGGCGTATTAATTCATCCATTGCTATATTTCTTCAAGTAAAACTACTACATGTTTTGAGTTCTTGGTGATGATCTTTGAACGCAGAAACATGGTCTCAGTTTTAAGCATTCAACATCACCATGGGGATGGGAAACAGGAACAGAGAACACAGGCAGGTGGGGGAAGGGACACATGTGACTAAATCAATAAGTGACATGAGTAAGCGGTGCATCTTCAACAGCGCTGACCTCACAGAGACGGAACACATGTAAAACGGACACCACAGGACCTCTCATTAGGAGTCAAACCCACATGTTCTCACCGAGAGAGAGAGAGAGAGAGAGAGAGAGAGAGAGAGAGAGAGAGAGAAAACCTACAAGAATATAAAAATAAAGGTGATATAATTGGCGGAGAAAAGTGGAGGAGTTTCCCTCCCTCTTGTCTGATGTGTCTATATCAAAAGGACGACTGTGTGCGCGCGCGTGTGTGTGTGTTCAGACAAAACAGAGCTCATTAGGTACAGGGGAGGATCTTTGGATCTGTCTTGATGCCCCCCCCCACACACACACACAAGCATGAGAGAACACACATACACACACACACACACAAGTATGAGAGCACACACACAAGCATGAGAGCACACACACATACACACACACACAAGCATGAAAGCACACACACATACACACACAGAAGCATGAGAGCACACACATACACACACACAAGCATGAGAGCACACACATACACACACACAAGCATGAGAGCACACACATGCACACATACAAGCATGAGAGCACACACATACACACACACACAAGCATGAAAGCACACACATACACACACACAAGCATGAGAGCACACACATACACACACAAGCATGAGAGCACACACATACACACACACAAGCATGAGAGCACACACACATACACACACAAGCAAGAGAGCACACACACATACACACGGCATTGGACTCACAGGATGCTCGCTCTCATGCCCAAGAACAAAAATGGAAAGAGGAGGAGCAGGAGTCATTTAGGAATTGTGAGGGGGTGAGGGGGTTAGAGAAAATGAGGGGGTGAGAGAATGATGTGGTGAGGGGGTGAGAGAATGAGGGTGTAAGGTCTATGTCTATTAAACTGCCATCCACGACCCCACAGTAAAACTCCAGTAACCCATTCAGTATATACAACTGTGTATTTCATGAATGTGATGAGATTCTAGCAACATTAAAGGAGGAGGAGCAGAAAAAGACCCCCTGGCCTCCAGACCTCTCCCCCTCCAGAGAGATGAACCTGATACCGCCCTTTACCCCGCCAGACTAGGGAGGGAACTTATTCCAAATATGCACTTGTGCCACTGGAGCTTCGCGGACAGTTGTTACTGACTCCTCCCGAATTTAAGAGCCAAAGACTCGGCTTGTTTGTCAGCAAACCACGCCCCGCGTATCAATTCAATCAGAAACGGTTTAATCAAGTCACAAGCCCGGTATTACACACATCATTTCATTATGTTGATATTTTATATGCATTAATATCCTTCACATAAACAAGACAGACAGATGCCCCAGCGCTAAATGTCATTTTAAAGTACCTACATAAATCGTCCCTTACCTAGTCCAGGTACAAAAGTGTTGAGAAATAGACAGAAGACTGCTACAGGGAAGGGCATGTAGGGGATGGCTGCGCGCAGCGCTCCCTTCTTTTCACGCACTTGAACAACAACTCCACTGGATGAAGTCGTGCTGGTCACCGTTACTCCCCTCTCCTTCATCTCCGTGTCTTTCTGATTCATCGCTGGCTTTTGGAAAAGGAGAGTCACACCTTTGCACCTGTTTCCCGGTCTCCCCACTTCGCAGAGCGCACTGTTGGACGGTAACACCACAACAAAATGTGGAAAAAATGACCCCAGTGTTTGGTTTTTGGATGTATGAGTGCGTCTGTTCCACCAGCCTGTCCTCCTCTTCCCAGTTTGGGGAGCAGAGAGCGCAAGAGAACTGAGTTACTGTAACTGGCGCCGCGCGTTTAAAGAGGCAGTGACTTGTTAGAACTGCTATTGTTGACATCTACACGACTGATGTCCCAACACCTAAAAAAATAAAAATAAAAATGTGAGCGTGAGAGAAATGTTGAGAGGTGAAAACACTACCATCTCAATCAGAAAGCTAAAAAATAAAAGGGAAAAAAATAATAATTGTAAACCGCTCTCAGAAGCAAACACATTGTTTGTTTTTGCATGTGCAAGCACAATGTGAGACAAGCAGGTTTGTTTACGACTCCCCGGTGAGCCACTGTAGCTGGCCTGGGGTCAGAGGGGCCCCAAGACTAAATTAGAATCCTCCTAGTGTTCCGGGGGGGGTGACGGGTCAACTATTCATTTACAGGCATGGATACTCGAGCTCTGAAAAAAAAACTCTGGTACATTCTTACCATAACCTTATTAATCCTACACCAAACAGAATTAAAGCTGCACTCTTAGATGACTTCTCAGGAACACCCCACAGCGGAAAGCATGTCTCACTAAAGGTGATTTAGTGTAACATGATTGGCTGGGAAGTAGCGACATACTCCAAAAAATGATCATGTGACATTCCACTGGCACTGAGACTGTGCTGCTAAACAACTCTCAGAGGACCTCTTTAGCTTACACAACATGTTTTTAGGCGACCAGACTATATATTTTAATGAAAAAAATCCTACCAAGTGTTCCTTCAACATGGCAGACCGGCCCACTCTCATCCCTTATGGAGAGACAGTCTAGTACAAGCTGCCAGCAGAAGAAAAAAGATGCATACCATCCAAGCCAATCACCTCCTTTGATTGAACAATGATTGTGCATCTCCAGTGTCAGGAGACACAGAGTATTTAGACTTCCCTCTCATCCCCTGGCATCTCTGAGACTGACCCACCTGAACACCATCCAGATCTGTTCGCCTACTCTTCAACATCACTCCAGAGTTACTCTTTGATGGTGTACACATCCTGGGTTGGTTACCCTTAGGATTAGCTTTTGAGTTGGGGAACATGTAGAAAAAATGGTTATAAGTGTTCTTGTGCACAGGCTTATTTGTTATGCTCCCAATTGGATATTTCTGATATATTCTGATTCTGTTCTTTATGTAATTCCTATAAATTACACCAGATGGCCTGCTGGACCACTTATGTTTCCTTTGTCCTATCTTTCTCCTCTCTCTCTCTGCCTCTCTCTCTCTCCCTCTCTCTCTCTCTCTCTCTCTCTCTCTCTCTCTCTCTCTGCCTCTCTCTCCATCTATTTCACACATGTAATGTATACAAATGTAGATTCCCAGTTGCCCACACAGTGGCACAAATCTCCAAGTCAAGCAAACTGACACAGAGTACCTCAGATAGAGTCAGAGCCTCAGATAGAGTCAGTGCCTCAGATAGAGTCAGTGCCTCAAATAGAGTAAGTGCCTCAGATAGAGTCAGTACCTCAGACTGAGTCAGTGCCTCAGATAGAGTCAGTACCTCCGATAAAGTGCCTCAGATAGAGTCAGTGCCTCAGATAGAGTAAGTGCATCAGATAGAGTCAGTACCTCAGACTGAGTCAGTGCCTCAGATAGAGTCAGTACCTCAGATAAAGTGCCTCAGATAGAGTCAGTACCTCAGATAAAGTGCCTCAGATAGAGTCAGTGCCTCAGATAGAGTAAGTGCATCAGATCGAGTCAGTGCCTCAGATAGAGTCAGTACCTCAGATAAAGTGCCTCAGATAGAGTCAGTACCTCAGATAAAGTGCCTCAGATAGAGTCAGTGCCTCAGATATAGTCAGTACTTCAGGCAGTGAAAAGAGGATGTAGTGTCACACATTCACCAGATGGGGGCAGGTTGGGTTGATTCATAAATGTCAGGGAGTGTGTGTCTGTACTTGATGTTTCAACAGCTAGTGTACTTGCGTGCGTTTAAACATACAAGCACAAACACACAAATGGAACATTGGCATTTGTGACAAAGTCACAACTTTAAACCTTTTCATCACCATGATGGAATCATTTAATATATTTTTTGCTTAATTGATGGCCATTCTAGTTATACAATCATTTAGTGATGTCGTACTGTTAGACATCCATCTTTTTTAACTGAATTTCTGATCAAACTCACCAAGTGCAGTCATGGTCACCTCGACCATTAAGCATGTCTAAATTGGACTCGCTCATACTTTCTGACCATAGAGTGACCACAGTGGGTTAGGGTTAGAGCTATAAGTACTGTTTGGTCACTGTCAGCATTTCTCTGAGCCCAAAACCACAATGATGAAGACTGGAAAGAACTTCAACAGATACAGTGGAGAAGAACCAGGGAAACTTGAATTATTTATTGCACTTTGTTCCACAGTAAACTTTTGGCACAGTTCTCTTAAAATAAACTAATTAATACTCTGGTGTGTAAGAGAGAGAGTGAGCAATTGAGATAGTGACAATAAATATTAGATTAGATTCAACTTTATTGTCATTACACACGTACAAGTACAGGGTAACGAAATGCAGTTAGCATCCAACCAGATGTGCAAAAAAGGCAGCAGAAGCTGAATATTCAGTGAGTATGTACAGGTTATGTACAGTGAGTATGTACAGGGTATTATACATACTGTATATAAATATATAGATACATACAGAAAGGACATTGAGAGGCCATTATAACATATAACTATTGTTCAGTGATCATAACACAATGGAGCTAACACTTAAACACACACAGGTAACACACACTCATGCAAACATTCGAACAAACACACACACACAGCAGTCCCTTGGATAGGAAGTGAGCCTGGCTTACTGGGCAGGACGAGTCAGCGAATCTCATTAGAGGCCATGGAGCCATTTAGTGAAGGCTTACTGAGCGCGCTCCAGAATCCTAGCCTGGGTGTCCAGAGGTCAGTCATTAAGGTCAGTCCAACAGCTAATATAGAGCCTCCCTGCTAAGAGACAGCGAGCTGTACATGTCAACTTTACAGAAGGTGAATTTGGATGAAGTCATGTGTTGGGCTGTCAACTCAGTGATCAGTTTGAAAATGTAACATGCGTTTTTTTGCATTAGCATTACAATCTGTGTTGCTTCTGGTCTGGAATGATGTTACACCTGGTTCACTCACGATTAATGTGAGTCTATATCTGTACCCATACAGTACATGCCAAAGGGCAGGCATGTATAGGTATAAGCAGGTGTGTGTAGGTTGATACATTACATCGAAGCATGTGCAGACTGTAGCATGTACAGCAGGTGATGAGGAAGGAAGGGGAGGAGACTATAATACCACAGAAGGGGGGAAGGAAGAGAGAAGGAGGGAAGAGTGGAAAGGAGTTGAAGGGTTTAGGCAGCAGCAAATGAACGAGGGAAGAGAGGAGGCAGTGTAGGATAGGATGCAGGTTTGGTTCACATTAATCTGATAATTGACTTCCGGAAGAGGATGAATCTGTGAAAAAGATGAGACGGCAAAGAGGATGAGGCAAAAGGAGGAGGAGAGGATGAGGGATGAGAGAGAGAGAGAGCGAGAGAGAGAAAGAGAGAGAGGGACGGGAGCGTGGGTGGGTGACGGTGTCATAGGGCAGACAGCACATGCTCCTGTTGCCAACCCTGAATCTGGCTTTATAATAGCCCAGAGGCTCTTCATCTCATTTACAATGACGTATACACACACACACACACACACAAGCCTGTCGGAGTGTTCACAGCTCACACACTCCCACATACATGTGCATACCACATAAACTTGCGCACATACAGAAAAAAAGAGCTTGCACACACACACACATAGCAATGTTCCGTATGTACATGAATCTGAATCCTATGCCAATCCCTGGTCGATCCTCTGATGTCACAAGGGGTTAGTCTGTGTCCCAATCCGGTGTCATCCACTTCAAAGGTTAAAGGGCAGCAAAGCAGATATATTAATGGTGGGCCTCTGACACTGAGACAACTGGCTCATTTAACTGTGCTGTACGCCAGCTCGTATCATTTTCGTATCAGGTTTCAAGATTTTGTTGAAAGTTTCTCTTATTGAATTGAATGGTTACCCTCCCACAGGTATCACTTACTCTGACGTAGGAAACGCTACTCTAGGGTACACATCCTGATTGGATAGTGCCCCTCATGTTTTATACTGTAATTCTGTAGAGTGCGACAAGCAGGTGAGACTACCTGAAAGCCAGTATGTGTGTCTGTGTGTGCGTGTGTGTGTCACTGTACATACTGGGTAATCTGTGCTAAGCTGGTTTATGGGCTAGTCTACGGTGACGCAGATACACCTGTGAAGCTCTTCCTGATAGATTCTCACTGACAAGTAACCCAGTCTGACACTGTGGCCTATAGCCTACATTCTATACTCCAAAATTACACATACACCCACATCCGCTCTCTCTTTCTCTCTCTCTCTCTCTCTCTCTCTCTCTCTCTCTCTCTCTCTCTCGCTCTCTCTCTCTCTTGCACTCTCTCGCTTTCTCTCTTTCACACTTTAAAGCACTATGATGACAAAAAAAAATGTGTATAAGGATTTACAATGGTCTGAATGTTTAGATGGCTATGTTGTGATACATCTTGTTGTGTGTAACTCTGAAAGCAATATCAGTCGTATTGGTTGTTTGAGAAAGACAGAAATACACACATGTGTATGTATCTATATGCACATTACAGCAGTGGCACCCAACCCTGGTCCTCATGGCACACTGTCCTGCATGTTTTAGATGTTTCCTCCTTACTACACACCAGATTCAAATAATTGATATTCATTATCAGGCTTCTGCCGAGCTTCATAATGACTCATTCATCTGAATCAGGTGTGTTGGAGCAGGGAAACATCTAAAAACATGCAGGACAGTAGACCCTGGGGACCAGGGTTGGGGGCCACTGAATTACAGTACTGACATTCAACCATCATTTTGTAGACAGCACACCTTTCCACTAGAGGGCGATATTCCATGTCCCACTCAGAAACCTTAAGGGTGCTGAAAAAATGCGAGTGGTACTTTTGCTAGGACTACTAATCAACTTAAGGGAAATCATTTATGAGTATTGCTTTGATGTATTACATTAATGTTAAGGCGTGGACCCTATTGCAACTACTGAGGCTCAAATCTCACGGGAGATCATTTTGTAATGACGGCCAAAAGCAACATAGAAGTGGAGATGGAGGTATTGCATCTGCTTAAACTGAAGGGGGTTACTTCAGAACGTTTCCCTGCACGAGGACTCAAAACGATTGGTCTAAGCACCTGTCTGTCAAACCTTTCCGCCCCGCCCCCGCCGTTCCTAAGATGGGAAAACATTCATCAGAATCCCCTTGAGGATCTACGGCGCCGGATCGCATCGTCGTGACACACGACCATTACTGCGAAAAACGTCCACAATGTGACGGTCAACAGGTACAGCGGCTGTTTCATCCATGATTTGCTTTTCGTGCATTGCGTAAAACAGGAACTTTGGTGGAGGGACTGGGACGCACTTGGGTGCACATGTCAACTTAATCAACGAGTGAGATTCTTACGTTTTGTTCTGAATGAAGAGATTGTGAATAGACTGTAAGAAAGGATTTAACCTCTGAGGGGAGTTTGTGGGTGCAGTCGTATTTGAACCCACAAACTGAACTGCGCCTCTGGGTTATGGCGACACAACTGGAATAGAGAGTCAACAGATGCAGAACATTGTATGATCTTCCACTCCAGGAGGAGGAGGACAACTTATTCAAATATTGACTTCATGTCCTGGAAAGTTTCTTGAACAACAATATGAAGCGGAACGCAGGAGCATAAAATTTGGCAACTTGGGCATTGCCAGAATACTTGTGCGTTACGAGGATGAGTCTTTTGGGCTTTGTTCTTGTTACCGAGCTTCACATGACGATTCTCCAGGTAGAAACAGACAGCTGATGTGGGGAAACCTGCACGGACAAGCTACTCCAACCGCGATACTTCTGCATTATTTTCCAACCACGAAGAAGATCAAGTTAGTTGAATTTGGACTTTACGTATCTACCTCTTAAAATGGGCGATCCAGTCGATTCCAGTCCGGTGGACACCTGCCAAGACGGAGAGAACAGCAACCTCAGCGTCCTCCACTGGGAGCAGGTGCAGCGGCTGGACTCCATCCTGACCGAGTCCATCCCGATCCACGGGCGCTGGAACTTCCCCACCCTGGAGATGAAACCGCGGGACATCGTGAAAGTGGTCCGGTGTCGCATGGAGGAGAAACGGATCCACGTCCGGGAGGTCCGCTTGAACGGTTCCGCCGCCAGCCACGTTCTTCACGAGGACAGCGGGTTGGGATGGAAAGATCTAGACTTGATCTTCTGTGCCGATCTGAAAGGGGAACTGGAGTTTCGGATGGTGAAGGATATCGTTTTGGATGCGTTGTTGGATTTCTTGCCCGAAGGAGTCAATAAAGAGAAAATCACACCTGTGACCTTAAAGGTACTAAAACACACACTCACTTTCCACGCACCCTTGCATGCGTTCAATAAGGATCAAATCGCAAAATCCAGCAGTTGGGGTTTCAAGCTGTGTGTTTGATTTGAGAATGTGTTTTAAGTGCTGTAGGCCACAGTATCACTTAAGGTTGCCAAGTGCATATCTTAGGTAACACACTGCAAAACTTTCTTTGTGAGAACTTTTTACATCTACAACATGCATTCACCTTTCATAACATTCAATCTCCCCCCCCCCCAGATGCCTAAACTGCATAGAGATAAGGCTTCAGATAGTAAAAATGGTGGTTTCCACTACAAAGAGGATTCCGTCTAATCCAATTGGAAGCGGATCCGCGATAATCAGTGGGTTCTCAGTTACCTAGATACCATGCTTATGCATGACCCAGCAGCCGAGCTGTCCAGCCGAGCTAACGACGGCAGAGTACAGTGGGAAATGTTCTCAAGTAATTAAATTAAAAAGTTGTCCTTTAAGTATTTGCATAAAGCTCTCTAAGACTCAGTCATCAAGACCCAGTTCATTATGAGTCCATCTCAAGGTTATCCTTTTGTGTGTCACATTAGCCCCCTTACACAACATGCTATTTTGTTACTCTTTCGATTGTATTTTATGATTGGCCTTGTTAATTTAAATAAAGGTACATTATACACATCCATGCAAGCACACAGCCACACTCTGTGTTAGCCTGTTGCACGTGTGCACATTCTGTCCATATAGGGGCAGAGCAGTAACCCAGACCTGGTTTTGTGTCCCCTAGGAAGCTTATGTGCAGAAGATGGTGAAGGTGTGTAACGACTCAGACCGCTGGAGCCTCATCTCTCTCTCCAACAACCATGGGAAGAATGTGGAGCTCAAGTTTGTGGATTCTCTGCGACGGCAGTTTGAATTCAGCGTGGATTCCTTTCAGATCCGCCTGGACTCTCTCCTCCTGTTCTACGAGTGTTCAGAGCACCCAATGGCCGCCACCTTCCACCCGACCATCCTGGGTGAGAGCGTGTACGGGGACTTCCCTGTCGCCCTGGACCACCTGCGCAGACGCCTTATCTGCACCCGCAGCCCGGAGGAGATTCGCGGAGGCGGCCTGCTGAAATACTGCCACCTCCTGGTGCGGGGTTTCCGTGCGGCGTCCGAGGCTGAGATGAAGCTCCTGCAGCGCTACATGTGCTCGCGCTTCTTCATCGACTTCTCAGAGGTGGGCGAGCAGAGGAGGAAGCTGGAATCCTACCTCCAGAACCACTTTGTGGGACTGGAAGACAGGAAGTACGACTACCTGGCTACGCTGCACGACGTGGTCCAGGAGAGCACCGTGTGTCTGATGGGCCACGAGCGCCGTCAGACTCTCAACCTCATCTCCTCGCTGGCGCTACGCGTCCTCGCCGAGCAGAACGTCATCCCGAACACCGCTAACGTCACCTGCTTCTACCAGCCCGCCCCCTACGTGTCTGATGGGAACTTCAGCAATTACTACGTGGCCCAAGTGCAGCCAGTCTACACCTGCCCCCCTCCCCAGCACTACGCCCCACCTCAGTACGTCCACCCCATGTACGGGACCTGGCTGCCATGCAACTGACGGGGCGCTGACGATCCGAGGACACACACACTCTCAGGCACAGAGTTTGAACCCCAACTTTGGAACTGTGAGTTTCCCTGACGTGACAGGGAAGGAGGAGGTGCTTTGATCTCTGCTTGATCCCAGAGAGAGAGAGAGATGGAGCTTCGCTGTGGTTGTTGTTTAGTGCACAGGGAGAAGAGAGGAGAAGAAAAACAAACAAAAACGAGAGAGAGAGAGAAGGACTGATTCGGTGTTGAGAAGTGAGAGAGAGAGAAGAATCCAGGGGAGCAGAGTGGAGAAGAGAGGGATGAAGAAAGCTGAAGAGATGATGAACCTCTTAGTTCCAGACTGGGACTAAAGAAGAGGCTTTTCCCTCAAGGGCTCGGAGGAGGAGGAGAGGGGGGTGGAGGAGGGGGAGGAGGAGGGGGGAGAGGGGGGACCGGATCTTGAGGGTAGTCTGACCGAGGATGCCAGTGTTAGCTTTTGAGCTATAAGGCCAGTGTGCACATGGCTCCAGGCCGAACATGGAGAACACATTCTACACCTGACAGAGTGATGGAACTCATTTCTGGAAGCTGAATACTACAAATATAATGCAGTGAAATATTGAACAAAGCCTATGGAAGAATTGGCTGGGACATCCCATGATTGTAATCAACTCAATGCTTGTAAGGACGCAGCCTCACAACACACGCACATAAAACACACAAAAAAAAACAGATGCACACACACTCACACACAGAGAACACTCAAAGAACAGGAAGTTTTAAAAACACTTGAGGTGACCTTTCAGTGTTTGCCAGGGAAAATGAGAAGTGAAGCTTCCATTTACATTGCAAAACTTGATCTGAACATTGTTTACAAAGATCTGTTCAGTTAGATACCCAGGTTTTTGTCTCTTTAACCATTCGCTTGTAAATAGTTGGTTCTTAAGTGCCTAATGCCTAAAGGGAATAAATATGAGCGGCTTCATATTAGATTTAAATGACGGTGGGTATATTAAAGACATGTGTGTCTATAAGAATGTACATTTGTTTTGATGGTGTTAATGAATGTATACCTAACAGCAGTGGAACAGTCCATGAACAGTTAACTGTTATTCAGATAGAGACTTATTGGTCTGTGAAATAGGAATAATAGGTCAAGGCTCAGTCTTGTTTTCTAAATTAAAATACAGGCAGACTGATGTATTTACTGGATGGAAGTGAAGGGATCACAGGCTTGTTTGAGACTTAATGAGAGTGAGTTCAACAAGAAGGATGAGTGTGATAAGAATGAGTGACTGTCGCTCCAGTCTAGTGGCGACCTCCACCTGTGTCTTGATGTAGGATGGGTGGAGGGTCCACTCTGCGTACAGGGATGTGTTGTTACCATGGTGACAGATAGAATATGGGGAAGACGAGCAGGGATGGACAGGGTAGGTACAGACAGCAGTCAAAATGTTGGCAAGTAAAATGCATAATTTTGATACTGTACAGGGATATAGGTTATTTTGACAGATTTTGCATGTTTGGTCCATTTAACTTGTTTTGCGCTCAGCAATGTGGACTGTAATTACGCTATTTTGTGCTGAGGATTTCATGAGACGTGATGCAGGATGTCCCTGGGAAATGAAATGGTTCCTCCTGTTGTTTTCAGAAAGAAATGAAACCAACATGTCGACCAGATGAACATTAAGACAATCCTCACAATGAAGTCATTACGTCTATAAATTATATCATGCTTGTAGCTTTGTGGGTTTAATTGTAGGTGTAAACTTAAAAAAATTCTTCCTATTTTGGCCCCATGAGTGCACAAATTCTCATGGTTCTCTTAAGGACAGAACTCTTATTTTTTTATAATAATCTCTCTATTTTTGTACATGTTGGCTAAATTCAAGTCATGTTGATAGCCTAACTCATGGTGGCTACAAAAAAAAGTGTTATTGTACTTCTCTGTGTGTGATATTTACTTTAACTATTATACACACATAACATACAGTAGAGTACTCCTATGTTGAATAGTGATCCATCATGTTGCTTTGGCAGTGTATTTTCTTTTGATGTTTTCTGCTACCATAAAAAAATATTTTGTGGTTAAAACTTTGACCATGGTGTAAATGTGATTGCCATTCAGGTTTGAGTAAAAAAAAGAGAAGAAAGAATTAAAACAACACCAGTGTTTTTAATGACTCATTAACTGTTCTGAATACATAAAGCATCATGTGTGTGTTGGTGCTACAGTAGGTTATTAGCATTAGCATGGATGTTAGCATTAGCATGGGGAAGAGGGAGGGGTGGGGGGATGGGATCCAGGGCAATGTGATCCTCTTTCTAAAAGGTAAAAGAGAGAGTGAACTCTAAATATAGCTGCTCCCCCTTGGCGATGATAAGGACATTAGCCTGTCTGTGGAAAGCTGATTAGCTGCCATTATAAGCATGTGCTCAGCAGGCTAGGTGAAGTTAACACAGCACACAGCAGGACTTAGCATCATTGTCATGTAACTCACATAGACATTCAGTCATTCAACAGACGCTCTTATCCAGAGCAACTTACAGCAAGTACAGAGACATTCCCTTTGATAATTCCTATTATGTCTCCAAATGGATACCCGCCCCACACACACACACACACACACACATTAATTAATTAATTTAGTAGACTCTTTTATCCAAATCGACTTCCAAGACTTAAACACACACATGCACCCACACACACTCAAATGCACGCGCACACACACACATACACAAACACATACATTGGAAATGTCCCAATTGGATAAACAGGACCAGGAGTCCATCCAACAAGACACAGACAAGGCCAAAGGTCTCATAAACACTGACTGTGAGAACAGCTCTGAATGTGAATGTGTGTCTGTGTGCATGTGTGTGTGTCTGTGTTGGGGTGTGTGTGTGTGTGTGTGTGTGTGTGTGTGTGTGTGTGTGTGTGTGTGTGTGTGTGTGTGTGTGTGTGTGTGTGTGTGTGTGTGTGTGTGTGTGTGTGTGTGTGTGTGTGTGTTGGATGAATGTGTATAATGTCCCCTGGATAATAACAGACACAACAAAACAATTTCATACACACTTCATCTCCCACAGAAACATTCTTTCTTCTCAAAGGTTTTGACTGATAGTGGAAAGCGTGCAACCATATCAGAATGATTATTGTGATCAGATAGTGAGTCAGAAGGCTCAGCGGGTTAAGGTGTGGGGCTCACGATCGGAAGGTTGTGAGTTCGAACTCTGGCTGTGGCTATGTGATGTTGTGTACTTGGGCAAGGCACTTCAGTCTACTTGCCTCAGGGAGATTGTCCCTGCACTTATTGTAATTCGCTTTGGATAAAAGTGTCTGCTAAATGAGGTATTATTATTGTGATCATTGTCACACAACAGGAACAGTTAACTGCTAACATGTCTGGCAGTATGGTTCCTGTGTGACTGCTAGGAGTTTGTTCCAGTGAAAAGTGAACTATCTGTCCCAGACACAGACCATGTGAACCCCAGAACAACACTTTAAAAACGGACCCTTCTCTGGAGCGACTCCCTGCTCTCCGAGCTTACAACAGGATGTGTGTATTTGGGCGTGTGTGTTTGTGTGTGTGCATTTGTGCGTGTGTGTATGGCACTAAGTGCGCGTACGTGTGTGTTTACAATACCCAAGGAGGTTGAGGAAAGCTGTGATGGATGTAGGCCAGATGGCAAGACTGGGAGACGAAATGTATGAGGAGAAAACAAAAACCTACAGGCAGGAAACCACAGGCATGTGATCAGGTGAGACATGAAAAGGGTTAGAGGTCAGGGGCACATCAAAGGTGATTGTACTTGTGGGCGGTACTTGTGCATGTGAGTGTGTGTGTATATCTGTGTGTGTCACAAGCAACACAGAACTGTAACCCTCCTGATGATCGCATGGAACCTCCCCCTTACAAGCACCCACCTCTTACCTGCCTCAGAATCATAGTCATTATCACATTCTAATGTCCAAACACCTGCCACTGGAACCCAAAACACACCAATTGGATATTTGTACCTTACGTGTAGAAGACAGCAGTGCATATGACAACCTAAATGTACTATTTTGTACCAGCAGAGAGAAGGTTAAACACACACCATGGGATCAATTCTGTTGAGCTTTATTGTAACCAGAAAGAAACTTCCACAATTGCAAAACCAGAACTGAAACATGTCCAAAGAAAAAAAAACAGTAAAAGGTACACATCTTTGGATGTGATGCGGATGAGTTTGAAGGCTTTTATGAAGTGAGCCAAGTGTGCGGTTATATCTTGGAGCTGTGTTAGGCTCCCCCCCACCGCTGCTCTCCCTTTCCAGTCTCACATAACAACCTAACACATTCACTTTTTTAAACTTTTCACAATAAAATAATAGCTGTACAGTCACACAAATCACATTTTTCAAATCGAGAAGACCTCATATGTGCTTCTTCAGCAAGCAGCAGTAATGAATAGTCCTGTGTTCATTTGATTAATGATGTGGAGACTGTGACCTCTGACTCCTCTAACATGCCTTGAAGGAACTTCTTCCTTCTGGATCAGTGTGTGCATTCATCTCTACCTGATCTGTTGACCACATGCCGTTGTTGATGATTGAAGGGCTAGACATGTGACCTTTGCATCCACAGAGGCTGAACTTTGACCTTTGTAAAACACTGACCTGATACTACTATAATTGGAGGGATGTTAGATAATAAGGCTTTTGGCTCTTTGGCTTTCTGTTTCTCACACATGGTTAGTGGAAGTCAGCCAGCGAGCTACAGCAACTATTTAGAAGGAGTTCTCAGAAGACGCTGTCATTAATCAAAATTGTTTAGCCAGAAGACTAATGCAGTTCTTATGTCTATCAATCAAGTCTTCCTCTTAATATTCCAACATTAACTAACTTTTACGCTGTCACCAAATAGAACTATGCTGTTTTAACTCAAACTCCCCCTCTCCACTTCTTTTCCTCCTCCTCCTTTTCCTTACCCTTCTTTCCTCCTCCTCCCACTCCTCTTCCCCCTCCTCTTCCTCCTTCCTCTCCTCTTCCTCCTCCTCCTCCTTTTCCTTACCCTTCCTCCTCTTCCATCTCTTCCTCCTCCCTCTCCTCTTCCTCCTCCCTCTCCTATTCCTCCTCCTTCTCGTCCTCCTGCTCCGTCTCCTCCTCCCCTATTCTTCGTCCTCCCTCTTCTCCTCCTCCTCCCCCTCCTCCTCCTCCCCTCTTCCCACCTCTCTTCCATTCCTTCTTTCTCTTTCTCCACAGTGGGTATACCTTAGTTTTTTTATCAGTGAGAATGTTGATGACCTAGATTCAACCAAAGTTAGCAAAATACAACGGTTGTGAAACAGACTTTAAATAGTCATCCCACAAATTTTTGGGCTGTTTGTGTGTGTGTGGGGGTGGGTGGGTGTGTTCTGTTCTGTTCTGAAACAGGGGGGAAATTGATTCTTCCTCTAAAAGTCCAGAAGGACCTTTGAAAACCAACTACGTTCTCCCACTCAAATGTACAGTACATCCTGTACACACAAACAAACACACAAGGGAACACAAAGTCAGACACACTCACTAAGGAGGAACTGTCCAGATGTCTCTGCTGCTCACAGTCATAGATTTCTTTCAGCCATATTCTAAATAAAGTGTGGTGGGGGAGGAGGATGGACAGGAAGCCTTCGTGAAGAAATTAGTTTAAAAAAAGAAACGTGTGCAGACAAGAATGGGTGAGAGAAGAAAAAAAATGTACGTAGAGAAGGTGTGGAAGAAATGGAGAGGGAAAAAGAGAAGATGACAGAAGAGAAGGAGAGGGAAACAGATGAAGAGAGAAAAGAGGAGGGAAGAAGAAGGAATGTGTTAGATATTAAGAGTGGGGTTCGGTTCCCTTTGAGGATTCAGCAGAACAAAAAGTGGAACAACTTCTGCTGCAGCAGCCTTGGGTAAACATTGAACGTCAAAACTCGAGTGTTGGGTTAGTATGAGATTGAGAGAGCGGACCATGTAGTCTCGTAACCCTGTTCGTTCATCAACCATACACTGGCCCAACTCTGAATGTCATGTAAATACATATTGCGTTGGAACCTGAAACATTTCATGAATGTTCTTTGCCGACTTGTCTGCCGTCAGCCATTCAAAACAGCTGCCCGTGTCATCATTTAGTTTGAATCGTAAAACGCAGGCTCTTTCATGTTCAGGCCCAGTTACGTTTAGGATTTTTGGTTTCATGGTTCTAACTGCAGCCCAGGTGTCCTGAACAGTGAGATCCATCAATGCACCTCGGTCAAGGCAGGTTTTAACGCTGTCAACTTTTCTGCCAACTTAGTTACGATTAATACGAGGTTAAAACACTTTAAACTTCTTGACTTTCCTTACCGCTCATAGATTAAATGCATACGTAAGCTGTGTAGTCTTGACTTTAACTTAGGATCTGAGTCTGTCCAGAGGCAGATATATGTCCTGTTTTTGTGTACTCATGGTTGACCCTGACAAAGGGTCAGAGGTCAGGGTAAACCAGAACAAAGAACACTAAGGTTGGTCGGAGAAGGACTTGAAGGCTAAACTGTCCAGTGAGAGCCGGAATCACAGTTTCACGCCACCACTATCACCATGGCAACACAATGTGGGCGTAAACAACTCACCTTTAAAGGATTGCTAATAGCAATGGCAGACACAGTATGTTGCTTTAAAAGATCACAACAGGCAACGTACTGTGGTGGATCAAATGGTGAAGGAATCAAAAATATGCCCTGCAGTGAGAAAAAACTTCGGAACGTGTTGTAATTTGCAAACACAGACAAGGTCATTTGGTTCATGTCATTTTACCTACAACCTTCTCTTTCAAAATATTGAACACCTGTACTTAAAGTGGTGTATCCAGAACGGCTCTCTAAACACTAATCTATAACTATAACAGATCCAATTCAGTTACATGTGAATATAACAGACAGCATTCCTGATCATTCTGTGTGCATGTGTGTCTGTGTGTGTGTCTGTGTGTGTCTGTGTGTGTATGTGTCTGTGTGTGTCTCTGTGTGTGTGTGTGTGTATGTTGTGGCCTATGTGGTTTGTTTGAGAGGGTCTGTTTTTCGTTTGTTTGTAAGAAAGAACGAGAGAATCAAAAGAGATGAAGCCACCAGTTAAAACTGTGTTCCCTCAGACAAAGCAAGCAGCAGGGAGTTCTGGTCACTGTGCCTGTGTTGTGGGGGAGTGAAAGAGAGAGAGAGAGGGAGAGAGAGCATAAAAAAGAGGAGAGAGATAGAGACAGAGAGAGAAAGAAAGAGAGAGAAAGAGAGAGGGAGAGAGAGCGAGAGAAAGAAATACAGCATAAACAAAATGGTGTGTGTGTGCTCACATGTGATAAGGCTCATCTCAGTCTTATCGCAGTCATCAAAACACAGCTGTGGAGCAGCTCTCCAAACAGGAAGAGGGGGGAGGGGGGGGTGACCGCATGGACAAATATCACTGAGGCGGGGTGACGACTTAACTATGACTTGAACTATGACTATGAAGTGGAGAAAGTTTTTCTCTTGCATTTTCCAACACTTAAATGCTAAATGCATCTGTGTCAGCTTCAGGAATGGCCACACATGCTGATTCAGTTGTTTGGAACATAAAACCTAAACAGAACCGTAGATATTTAGACCGCTGTGACCAATCCTTCTAAGTTTGACATAAATTATCTTAATGATTTTTGCTTAGGAAGTAATCTTCCTACAGTAATTCTGTCTTCATCTCACAAGTGCACAAACACACACACGCATGCACAGACACACACACGCATGCACTGACACATACAGACGCATGCACAAACACACACATACACGGACACACGCATGCATGGACACACACACGCACAGACACACACACACACATGCACAGACACACACACACGCACATGCACAGACACACACACTCACCCTTCCATCCCTACGGCTCTTCCAGTTGTGGTGACTCACTATGAGTTCTGTGTGTGTGTGTGTGTGTGTGTGTGTTTCCATTGATACACCAGGCTGGGAAAACTTCAAATGGAAAACAAAAGAATGGGATCCATGTTGACACACTGCTGCTTCATATACCAGCTGTTTCTCAACTGAGGGGTGAAAGAGAAGAAGAAGAAGGTAACGACACCTAAAAGATGACTCCTGGTACTGTCTGAGACAGGTAACCATGACTTCACACCCATAACCCAGGAGAGGCTGAATGGCTGAGTCTGCCTTGGCATGTCAAGGGTCAAATTAAGAGCACTTCCTTTACCGTACAGTGTTTTGTAGAGTGCTGACCAATAAAGCTCCTATCATGTGAACATGTGAGAGTTTCTCTTTGGTCCAGTCCAGGAGATAAACAGAGCATTTCTGTAGAGCCCAGATCATTCCTTCACTTCTTCAAATTAACTTTTGGATCATAAAAGGAAAACCTTGTTCTCATATCCCAGGGCCATGTAAACTGCGTCTACTGATGAATGGAAATGGAGGAATTCAGTGAAAAAACATGTTTCAGAAGGTTGGCTTCAGAAGGGCTCAGGTTGCATAGTCCTAGCTCATGCATTGCTCATGTTGGATAGTCCTAATTTTAATGATACGACAAACAAACCTGATTTAATGAGGAAGAATCAAGTTCACCATTTTGTTAGACGTAAAACATGCATTCCAATGTGTTATACCAGTATAAGCAATGTTAATCATGTGTGGTTTGTTTGTATATTCAGCATGGATGTATTTGGACATACAGCATTGAATTATTCACGTTTATTGATAAAGTAAACAACATTAGTGTCCTGTCATCCATATTCAGACATCATTTGATATGCAGTTTTGATAGTATGATTTGCATTGTCAGTTATCAACCTGATACACTACACTTGCTTAACCTACAAATTCATGAGCGAATGTCTTTGCATGCAGATAAATCCATGCAAATCTTTCAGAGTTGAACATCTAAACTTTCTCAGTGGAGGATCACACTGCTTCATCCTAGAATGTTCTACTGGCAAACATATGACTTCATCTGGTGCTCATTTGGAGTTGAGTGATTGATGTGAGTGCTGAGGCGAGTTGTTTCTGGCCAAGCACACATCAATATCTGAGTATTGGTCTGTTTCACTATCAGGAACAGACGTGCCAAATAATGTGCTAGCCAGACAAGTCCTGACTGAAGTCTGATACCATGATGACAGCTAAATACACTGTGAAGATCTTTCTCACAGGATAATAAAAGTTGGATGGATTTCTGCCCGTTCTCTTCATCTTTCCACCAGTCCGTTATTTATCGCAGGGCATCTTTTGGTCTTATTGTTACAGTAAGCGAATTATACCAGTTTTTTTCTTCTGTTAATTTCAAACAGAAAGAGAATCTTCTCTCTATGCCTGGGCTGGCTGACCCGTCCAAACATCTTAGATGAAAGAAAGTGGTGAAACAATGCAACTTTGGCTGCAAAAACCTGTAGGGCGCCTCCAGGGACAGTCTAAATATCTAGGGCATAGCTCAGATTCACTCAGACATATTTGTGTTTCCAAGAAGCCAGGCATACCGCCGTCTGCTTGTGAAACTATCAAAACCAATGGAGGAATTTCAATGACGAGAGCTGTCTGCGATTTCTTAATCATAATCGTCTTTTTTTAAACATGGCTTCTAACAGACAAGGGCTAAATAGCTGGATAAAATAGATGTTGCAAAGACATCATGTACATGGACTTTGTTGAAGGGAATGATTTTATTTGGTGTTCCTCCATATTTTATATATTTTATATTGTACATCAAATACATGTAAATAATTGTATTGTAAAACATGAGAATTCCAATTACAAGGAATTAAACATTTACATTTAGTAGATGCTCGTATCCAGAGCGACTTACAACAAGTACTGGGACATTCCCCCTTAGGCAAGTAGGTTGACTCATGTTGGCACAGCTGGGGGTCAAATCGGGAACTTTTTGATTACAAGCCCAACTCCCTAACCGCTCA
Organism: Neosalanx taihuensis; assembly: GCA_030340665.1. Taxonomy (NCBI): domain Eukaryota; kingdom Metazoa; phylum Chordata; class Actinopteri; order Osmeriformes; family Salangidae; genus Neosalanx; species Neosalanx taihuensis. Next base: position 4,786,292 of record CM059299.1, on the reverse strand, counting down.
GCCACCTGACTGTATAGCTATCTTAACACAGCAGAAATGCTGTGCCTGCGTTTAGTATTGGGCAGTGGGCCAGATTCATGTCACAGCAGGGGTCTTGACTGATGTTGTAAATGTGTGAGTGGGTGTGTTTGAGCAAGGACAGACTTTATCAACCCAAACCAAATACACACACACACACACACAAACTGACACATGCACACACTGACACACACACAGATACACATACGGACAGGCACACACACACAGACACACACAGACAGATACACAGATGAACAGACACACACACAAAAACAGACAGACACACACACACGCAAACAGACACACACACACTAATACACAAATACACACCTTGTGCTGTTTTTAAGCTTCAGTTTGATCAAGTATTTGGGAGGACAGGTTAGAGTAATGAATGATGCTAAACATGCTTTGGCCAGTTTTGTAGGTGAACTACAAGACATATTCAACTTTGTAATACAACATGTCAAAACTAGTAGATTGTATTTTCACTTGGCCCTGACTACCAAGAACATCCAGAGGACAAGAAATGTGAAATGTGTTTTCTGTCAACATGTGAGCAACCCAAACACACTCAGTTCTACACACTCAGAAAACAAAATAACTGCATCAGTCTGTGATTCCCACCAGGCTTTTAGAAACATCTTGGTTAAATATTGATTGTATCTGGGTAGACGGCTGTTGTACAAACGTCAAGCTTTTTAAACAATGCATATGTTGGTTTAATGTATTTCTGTCACTTTAAATGCCAACACTGTTGTTAAATAAATAAAAATGTGCAGTGTATATTTGAGTGTGTGAGGGTGTGTGTGCATGAGTGTATGTACACATGATAGCGAAGTACAATGGACAAAAAATACTCACACCCTAACCCCTGTGTGCTTTGATGAGATTGTGTGCCGTTGTTGCTAAAGAGTTTCCCCTCGGCGATTAATAAAGTATTCTGAATCTGAATTCTGAATCTGAATCTGAAAATGTTTGCGTCTGTGATTGTCGTTATTCAAACAGAACAACACACAAGCCATGAATACCTAGAAGTTTCTTTGTATGGTCACTGGTCCTCACCAATATCACAGCTCAGTGTATGAGTCACACTGTATATCTGCCTCTCTCCCTCTATCAGGCCTGTATGTGCATCTGACTGTCAGTCTTTCTGAGACATTTGATGTATAAAGGAAATAGAGAGAAAGTAAATAGAAAAGCCGTTTATTAATCCCATCTGGGCATTTTTTGCAGGGCATCAGGACAAAGGCGTGGCCATCAGGACAGGGGCGTGGCCATCAGGACTGGGGTGTGGCCATCAGGACTGGGGTGTGGCTATCTTGGCAGAGGGGTTGTTTAGGGATGGCTGTGTATCTATAGCTGTGCCAGTGTGTGCTGGAGAGTTGAAGTTCTGATCCTGCATCGCTGCTTTTATGAAAGCAATAAAGAGCACAGCTTTATTCACAAGGACCCAAGTGTGACCCCACACTAGTTCAGTACAGCCACTACACAAGGCCATCTGCTACTGGAAGCAGTGCACTACTCAATTATATAGAGACAAATAGAACACATATGGAGTAGAAAGGAATAAAGATATATAAAATATAGCTGCAAGCAGCAATGCGGGTTCCTCCTTGAAATGTCAAAAATAGATAATAAAAAACATACATGTACATGGTAGAAGGTTAAGGTTAACTCTGGACATTGGAAATGGACATATGCTTTTCCATTTCCTCTCTTCCACACAAACTCACACACACAAATAAGGATCAGACCTACCATCCCATAATATACCCTCCTATACTTCTACTGACGCTATGTCACTCAGTATCCCTCTCAAACCACACTATCCAAAAAGGCTATTTGGCTGTAACGGCTTATTTTAAGATCTAAGAGTACTTTATTATGTGTACTTATTCAGTCCAGTGAATGCCTACCTACCGACCTCCCAGTGTGACTTTGAGCAGGTACCACAACATGGTTGTCGCGGGTGATGGGAGCTGATAGTCATGATTCATCTGATTATGGGATGTCTTTATAGAGCCTTCAAACACTGTCATGCTGTACTGGGTCAGCCTAGTCCACAGACCTCTGTATGCATGGGGGTTTCAGTTCAGTATTTAAAGGAGTGTGTTTGTTTGGGTTGGCGTTGAGATGAAGGAAATAACCAAGCTCACAGTAATTGGATTAGAAAATAGGTGAATATACAATAGACATCCATCTCTCCTCCTTCTCTCTCTCTCTCTCTCTCTCTCTCTCTCTCTCTCACTACCTTCTTTCTCTCACACTATCCTCTCTCTATCCTTCTCTCTCACTATCTTTCTCTCTCCTCTATATCCTTCTCACTCTTTCAATATATATATTTTTCTCTCTCAATCTTACAATATGTATAATTCACTCTTTTCTCTCCATCTCTCTCTCCTTGTCTCTTTAAGATTGCCCGAGGAGGGCCAGGTCACAGATTTATGCCTCAGATTATGGAGGAAATGAGAGAGATGTATTCCATTGGCCCCTGAGCCCAGAAATACTGAAATCCTTCCAAGGGCTGCATCGTCAACACACACGTGCACACACACACACATGCGCGCACAAGCACACAAACATGCACACAAAAACACGCACACACACATACACACACATTTAACAGCAGTTTGGAATTAATTTGAATAAAGCGGTTCCAAAGTTTGCAACACGAGAAGTATAGGGTGGCCAAACTATGTCTGCCAATCAACAAAAACCAACCAACATGGTAAAGCTACACTTACATGATTTTGCCTTGTGACTGGTGAAGTCATGTCCAGTTACATGGTCCAGGTATTTCAATATGCGTCAATATATTTGTTAGTTGACTTTACGTTAAAAGCGACCCTTTGACGCGTCATGGATGGTGTTATACTGCCCTCTAGTGGAATCAGCGTGCAATACCGTAAAGTTGACCGCTCGTGGGTTAATGGCATGCAGCTCTCCTTATATTCAGTCATTTAGTAGACGCGCTTATCCAGAGCGACTTACAGCAAGTACAAGAACATTCCCCCTAAAATAAGTAGGTTGAAATGCCTTTACCAAGGACACATTGTTACTTTGGCATTGCCGAGATTCGAACCATGAACCTTCTGAATCCTAGCCCGACTCCCTTCAGCGCTCAGCCACCTGCCTTCCTAACAACACTAACACTAACTGTGCCCGCCCTAATGGGGATGTGAAGAAGACGGTTTAGACTTTTTACAGTCAACAGTAGAAAATACCTAAGAATTCCTCTAATAATTTTAAATGAATCTTGGATATTACAATGTTTGTAGAGACAAAGGGCAGTTGGCATTTTGAAATGATCTTCTCGAAAATGAATCACCAAGCATGTTTGACATGAACTAACTCACTACATGACATGTTTCACAGCCTTCAGGAGCTTGGGACACTAAAACTGAACATGGGGGGTTTATCTGGGAGCTGAGCGCCTCGCTAATCGAAGCTTCACCCTTTTGTGCAGTTCGCTCCCTTGGGTTCAATCTACGCATGCGCAGTGCCATATGGCAGGTTGAAATCCTAAAGATTGTCCACGGAGAAGATGCGCCTGAGCAGCCGGCACGGACCTCTTGCATGATTTTCATTGTGGTCGATTTTCGCAATTCTTTGAGCACATTTTTTTGTTGCCAAATTTGTAATTGAATGTATCAGTGGGAAAAGCTGCAGTTGCGTAAGTAATTGGTTATAACAGGAGAATACAATAGCTGCACGGCCTTGGGCAACAAACACCGGATGTCATTACACGCTCTTAAATCTCGAGAAGGTATGTTTGCTTTCTTAATCAAATATATGAAATAGACTCAGTGTATACGCCCATGTATATGGTAATAGCTACACGTTTACTTAAAACGTGTACAGGGAACCAAAACCCAATCGTTAAGGTCTTTGTGATTTTCTTTAAAACTTTTACAAATTATTTTCGGGTATACATTACTTTAATGAAGTAACTCTGATTTGATTGCATGCTCACTCCCAGACGATGCATGGGATGACTTATCTTTACATCTTTTCCTTTATTACTGTTTTATCTGTAGTAGCAGTGATTTTTGCACGTAACAAATGATCTGTCAGTCTATGTAAGAGGGACGGTGCATTTCATCTATTGCATTTCGCATTTGTTACTTGTTTGCATGCAATGTGACTTTTTGGTTGCTGTGTTGTGACAGGATGGGTGTTTCTTTCTTGGACAGTTTACTCTGCCTAGACCAGTACTTTAGACTAGATGCGAGCTGCCTACACCATATAGCCTCCATGTAGCCTGCTATCTATTTAAACGATACCCCCAAGAATGTGGGTCACCCGGCATTTGTACTAACATTTAAGCTCGTAGATCAGTTGAATATAAGCCTCTTGACTGGTCCCGGCAGAACCTGCTGACACACGCGCCCCGGCTCTTTGTTTAAGCACATGTCTGTTTCCATGGACGACCGGCCTTTCGCCGGTTGTAAGTTTTTACCCCCGGTATCTCCCTCCCTTCCGTATTGCTATCAAAACCAAATCTTTTTTGTCAACCAATGCATGTTTTTTTAGGTTTTAAATAGGAAGCTTTAACCAGAGATTCAAGCGGCCCTATAGATGGAGTTCAGGGGGACGTTTCTGTTAGTTCTATTTAGGCTAAACCCATTAAGACTTCTGTCTGCAGTTAAAGCCGGTGACTTAATTTAGTTCTATCACATCTATCCATTATTGAATAGTAAACTGACTCTTCTGATTAATAATAGATTATTAATCGGACACCTGGTCCAAGGACAGAGGAGGACAAGTGTTATGTAAGGTTGAGACTGCAGGCTGTAAGCCGACTTCTCCAATAATCTACTTCATTAAGACCTGAGTGGATCACTACTTTCCGCATCATTACTGGGTTTGCTTCACATCAGACTTTTCCCCTAGTTTGTGTGTGTGTGTGTGTGTGTGTGTAGGTGTGGTGGTGGTGGTGGGGGTATTATCACACTCTCACTGTGGTGGCTTTATATTTCGGTAGAAGGGGAGGCCCATTCACAGCTCTGTGTGTGTGTGTATGTGTGTGTGTGAGTATGTGTGTGTTGAAAGAAAGCACAAGCTGATTGTCCCTAATAAGACATTTAATGAAAGCTCTGTCACCATGAGGTCACTGTAGCTGCACTGTAATTAATAGGCCTGGTTTGTGGTGTGCATCAAGTGTAACCCCCCAAAAACGGCAACCTTTCCTAATTCTAAGCATTGACGTTAGCAACGCTCTCCTGAAGGAAACATCCAGGACTGTAAGATAGAAGTACTGAGGCTCCTATACTCGCATACAGTCCTACACATATGAAGCCATCCCAGGAGCAGTAACAGTTGTGTGCTCACTCTCTCGCTCTCTCTCTCCCTCTGTCTCTCTCTCCCTCTGTCTCTCCCTTTCTCTCTCTCCCTTTCTCTCTCTGTCTCTCTCTCCCTCTTTTTCTCTCTCTCCCCCTCTGTCTCTCTGTCTTTCCCTCTCTCTCCCTCCCTGCAGTGTAATCAGGAAGACACCAGAGTCATGGAAGCTGCTACTCACTTTATGAATGACACATTAGAGTACTACAGATGGAGCCTTACTATAGCAGGTAAGCTGAAGAAGCTCTGTCCTCCCTCCACTTTCAGCATCTCTCTCCTCCCTCCACCCTCAGAGTCTCTCTCCTCCCTCAGTATATCTCTCCTCCCTCCACCCTTAGAGTCTCTCTCCTCCCTCAGTATCACTCTCCTCCCTCCACCCTTAGAGTCTCTCTCCTCCCTCAGCATCTCTCTCCCCCCTCCACTCTCAGCATCTCTGTCCTCCCTCCACCTTCAGCATCAGCACAGACATTCACTTTATGAATGACACATTAGAGTACTACAGATGTAGCCTTACTATAGCAGGTAAGCTGAAGATGCTCTGTCCTCCCTCCACTTTCAGCATCTCTCCCCTCCCTCCACCCTCAGAGTCTCTCTCCTCCCTCAGTATCTCTCTCCTCCCTCCACCCTCAGAGTCTCTCTCCTCCCTCCACCCTCAGCATCTCTCTCCTCCCTCCACCCCCAGCGTCTCTCTCCTCCCTCCACCCTCAGCGTCTCTGTCCTCCCTCCACCCTCAGCGTCTCTCTCCTCCCTCCACCCTCAGCGTCTCTCTCCTCCCTCCACCCTCAGCGTCTCTGTCCTCTCTCCACTCTCAGCATCTCTCTCCTCCCTCCACTCTCAGCATCTCTCTCCTCCCTCCACTCTCAGCATCTCTCTCCTCCCTCCACCCCCAGCGTCTCTCTCCTCCCTCCACCCTCAGCATCTCTCTTCACCCTCAGTATCTCTCTCCTTGTTGTGTTGTTGAACAGGCAGTATGTCTTAATTTTACTTTGCCTGATCTTACTGCGCATACCTATGTTTGACCCTTGACCTTTCTCATTCTCAGACAAGAGGGTAGAGAAATGGCCGATGATGTCATCGCCCCTACCCACCCTGGCCATCAGCTGCCTGTACCTGCTCTTCCTGTGGGCGGGGCCTAGATACATGCAGGATCGTGAGCCCTTCCAGCTGAGGAAGACTCTCATAGTATACAACTTTAGCATGGTGGTCCTCAACTTCTACATAGCCAAAGAGGTAGCCTCACGCACACACACACAAACACACAGATACACAGACACACCCACACAGACACACACACACACCGGCACAGAAACAAACACACACAGACACACACACACCGACACAAACACACAGAAACACACACACACAGCAGGGATTGTGTAGTGTTTATTTTCTGTTTGCCTCCTTCTCCCTCAGCTCCTTATAGGCTCCCGGTCAGCAGGATATGACTACCTCTGTCAGCCCGTCAGCTACTCTAATGATGTCAACGAAGTTAGGGTGAGTGACACACACGCACACACACACACACATACACACACAAACACTGGGTCTGTTGCGGTGTTCCTTTGTGTGGTTGCAGAGATAGAGTGAGGCCGTTCATCCAACACTCTCCCTTAGTATCTGAGGTAAAGCCTATTGTTGGCATAAGAAGATCACTTGAGTTTGACTGTATCTTGAAGAAGATGGTGGGATCCTACAAGCTATAGAGATGTGGCCTGATTAAAAGGGCGGAGCTACCTGGTCTCACCACTCCATGGCCCCTCCCCTGTCCCGCCTCCTCTTGAGTCTTGACATGATGGCATTACTAAGGGATCAGAGATTGAGACTGTGTGGGAGAGGCAGTTTGATACATACAAGAGTGGGTGAGAGTAGTAGTAGAGAGCGATGCAACATGTCAGCAACATGTCAGCAACATGTCAGTAACATGTCAGCAACATGTCAGCAATATGTCAGCAAAATGTCAGTAACATGTCAGCAACATGTCAGCAAAATGTCAGCAAAATGTCAGTAACATGTCAGCAACATGCCAGCAACATGTCAGCAACATGTCAGTAACACGTCAGCAACACTTAAGTAACATGTCAGTAACACATCAGAAACATGCCAGTATAACATCAGCAACATGTCCCTAACATGTCAGCAGCATGTCAGCAATATGTCAGGAAATTTGTCAGCAACATGTCAGTAAGTTGTCAGTAACATGTCAGCAACATGTCAGTAACACGTCAGTAACATGTCAGTAACACATCAGAAACACATCAGAAACATGCCAGTATAACATCAGCAACATGTCCGTAACATGTCAGCAGCATGTCAGCAATATGTCAGGAAATTTGTCAGCAACATGTCAGTAAGTTGTCAGCAACATGTCAGTAACATGTCAGCAACATGTCAGCAATATGTCAGTAACACTTCAGTAACATGCCAGCAACATGTCAGCAACATGTCAGAAACATGGCAGACTAAGAGTTACTGAGATGGATCTGTGCGTCTGCGATCGCTGATCTCTCGAGTAACGTAGGGATACGCACAGTTCACAGTACTGTTCATCACATCACGTTCAGAGATGGATGTCTGGTTTGGAGAAGGGAAGTGTGTGTTTGTATCTCTGCCTCTGTATAGTTAGCAACTATATTGTTATGTGATGTAGTGGTAAGCAACAAAGATAACCCCCATACTCCCCCCACCCTCCCTCCCTGCCCCCTTCCTCCTTGCCCCCTTTCTCCCTCATCACCCCCCTTTTCCACCCCCAGATAGCGTCAGCTCTGTGGTGGTACTACATCTCCAAGGGGGTGGAATTCCTAGACACGGTTTTCTTCATCCTGAGGAAGAAGTTTAACCAGGTCAGCTTCCTGCATGTGTACCACCACTGCACCATGTTCATCCTCTGGTGGATCGGCATCAAATGGGTCCCCGGTGGACAGTGTGAGTAGGCGGGCAGGGGAGCTGTGTGTGTTTGTGTGTCAGTTGGTGTTGTGGCAGATAAAGGAGGAAGTGAGTACTGGGGGTTATGTTGGCTGTGTATTAGCGGAATGATGTCCAGGTGTGTGTAGGTAAAGATCCTGTACTTTATACAGCAGATAAGCAATATGTGAGTGTGATATAACATGAACTCCTAGGATGTCATGCAAATTATCCACCAAGCGCTCTGGAAATGATGAGGCATTCAAGGCTTGGTAAGCAGCTTGATCTCTCTGACCTCTGACCTTGCAACGTGTTGACCCCCTCACAGCTTTCTTTGGTGCCACCATCAACGCCTCCATTCATGTCCTGATGTACCTGTACTACGCCCTGGCTGCCTTCGGACCTAAGATCCAGAAGTACCTGTGGTGGAAGAAATACCTCACTATCATTCAAATGGTACCTGTTTCCTCTGTCTGCTAAGTGTCTTTTATTGTAACTTATTACAACTTATTATCTTTAATTGTGACCACTGTCTGCAGGATGTTTTGGACAGTATAGAAGACTCATGTTAAAAAGGATTAGATGGCGTTGGAACTAATATTGAACCACCTAGAACATGAGGTCCTTTTGTGTCTGTTGTCGTGGAGAGGTTTCATCATTAAAGCGTGTTTTTCTTCTTCTTTTTTTCTCGTGTTTTTCTGCAGATCCAGTTCCACGTGACCATCGGCCACGCAGGCCACTCCCTCTACATGGGCTGCCCCTTCCCCGCTTGGATGCAGTGGGCTCTGATTGGCTACGCAGTAACCTTCATCGTCCTCTTCGCCAACTTTTATTACCACGCCTACCGCCGCCAGCCCCGCTCTGCCAAGGGAGGCAAGCCTGTCGCCAACGGGATCTCAACGGCGACCAACGGCCACGGCAAGATGGAGGAGGTGGAGGAGAACGGGAAGAAGCAGAAGAAGGGAAGAGCGAAGAGGGAGTAAAGAAAGGTGGATGGATAGGGGGAGCCTCTCCTCGAACAACAGGTGAACTGTTGAATAAAAGAGCGATGGATGGAATGAATGCGGGTCTGTACAACCAAGCAGCAAGCTTTAAAACACGCTGATTTGTTACCAACCGGTACAGTGTGTAGAATAGCAGCAGTGTGTGTGTTTATGTATGTGTGCTTGTGTGTGTGTGTGTGTGTGTGTGTGTGCATGAGCGGGGGGTGGGGGAGGGGTGTACGATGGGGTGAGGGTGGGAGGGGGTGATGGTTGTCTTCATGTTAGGGTTTTTATTTTTACAAACAGTTTAAAAAACGAAATGCTGCTTTGTCACATAGAGTCCGCTGTGCTGTACGCTTCTGGTCAGAGTGTTGAAAAATCAGAACATCACAGCGTCTAACGCAGCTCTGCAACTTCCTCATCTAAAAACAAACACCTCCATCTTTTCTACTCTAAGTTAATTCTGCTGAAGTAGTGATTGCAAAATGGTCATTTATTTATTGGAGAGGTTTGAACTAATTAATTATTACAATATTCATAAAGTCATACCAAAGAGGGTACTTTCTTTTTTGCCATTTGATTCGTATTATTTAAACATAAAACTAGGAGGTGGAGTTGCTTTTGCAGAGAGCTGTTGTTTGCTTTTTCTTAATAGACCCGGCCCCCAACACACAATACGATTAGAGAAGCCTGGTCAAAGAGCCTTAGACACGTTTAAAGCAATTTTTGTCAATAATTCAGTGTTTTGTCGGATTGATGATATGAGTCATCAGTGACGTTAGCAAGGGCACGACAAGAAATGCTTCAAAAGCTTCAGACATCATACAAGCTGCCTCTTTTGGTGTCTAGCGGAGAGAGAGAGCAACAGCAAGCAGATATGTTCATAAGGAGAGCTTGACTGGCTCCATAAAATGGAAGATGAACGAGATCTGAGGCTTTGGACATGACCCAAGCCTGCAGGTCTTGTTAGCATCACCCGAACATCTCCTGAAAAAGGATGAGCCAACTTTGAGAACCTTTTTGAGAAAATTGTTTAGTCTAGGAGATCTCATAGAGTTGTGACCTTGTTTACCATCATTGCTGACCGCAGGTACTGCTGGTAAGATTCAGAATCGGGGTAATCAGCTCTGTATTGGTGTTACTGTGTGGGGTCTAAACATCTGGATCTAAGGCCTCTTTAGGACGTCTGAAAAGGAATGTAGAAACAGCTTGTCTAATAGGCTGTATCATACAAATGTCTACAGATTGTAATCCAATTTTGTTCCCCCACAACCCTAACCCAGGCTTCAACCAGGAATCTAAGGTCTTAACGGGTTAGTTCACATAGAGAGACTGACTGGTCCTGGTCCAATCAGACCCAACCGGTGTTTGTGCTAAAGAAGGGGAGGGACCGAATTGTACTGTGTTGCAGTAGCTTTCACTGGCTGGTGGGTTACCACATGTGCTTTGTGCTACATGACATGACGAGTGAGAGGCTAATCAGCAAAACGTTCCAGAGAACCGGCGAGATCTTGGAATCGACTCCTTATTTGTTTTAATTGGATCATCTGGAATCATGCTTTAATTTCAGATTGTTGTTTTTGTTTTCAATGTTTAGTTAACGTCTATTTGGGTGTGATTTCAACGTTTGAGACCAACTCACAGTCATGTAGGTAATCCAAGTTATTTTTTTTTCACCCACATTTAGTTTGTTCCTGTTAAATTAATCCCACCTCTCCCCCACGATGATTGGAAACAGGTACAATGGAAATAAAGAGGATACCAACACCCCAATAAAAGTGTGTGTCTGTTGTGTTTGATTCTTGTGTTTACATCTTATATTCACTCAAATACCATGTCGACTCCCAGCCCTCTTAGAAGGTGCAGCTCCATTCTACATAACCACAGAATTAACAGCAAACCTGGATCCTCTCTTCAATCTCCTGGCCTCTGCACCTCCTGTTCTTTTGCCCTCGCCCATCACCTCTCATCCCCCCATCACCCAGTAGCCCCTGTACCCAGAGGATGGGGAGCAATCCAGGGTGTGTGATGGATGAGTGTGGGGGCTGTCTCTGGGGCTTGGACAGACAGATCTGCTCTAATCTAAGGGACTAAATTGGCTTTAACTGTAAAAGAGCTTATGTCAACGTCATCCAGCTAGTTAACCATGGAATTCAGGTCACTGTGGAGAAGAGGAGCCTGGTGTAATCCATTACTGGAGGCTGTCATTCTGCATTGTGCATGCAGGTATTGTTGCAATGTGTTGCATCCCTCTGCAAACAAAACATGCATCAATGCAGTTCAGATGTGTCAATGAGTTTTAGACTGACTGTAATTCAGTCATGTGTTAGAACACATGCATACTGATGCATGAATACATTTATGCAATTCAAAGTTGGACACAGTAATAAGGGGCCTTTCTGTGGAAGCATTGCTGCTAATGTCCAAGTCAATTTGTTAAATTGATGCAACACATGTTTTGTTAGTGCTAGTAAAACACTTTTTTTCACAAAATAAAAGCAACATAATCCCACAATGAGGATTCCTGCATAGAAGTGAAACTATTCTAGCTAGCAACAGTTTGGGATATTCAAATGACCAGTCTTGTATTTTTGTTATCAACGTCATTTATTTTATTAAATACATCCTAATGAACAGGTTTATTAGTAGCAAATATAACAAACATTTAACACAATATAATGAGCTCTAACCCCCCCCCACCCCCCCACCCCCGCCCCCCGCCCCCAGCAGCATGAACTCCACATACCATCTGCACAAGAAGATTTTCCCAAGGAAGGATTAAGTGACATCAGCGGTGCTGACTCAATAGCCGCACCTCTTTCCCAAACCTGCCCCTTAACCTTTCTTACTGCTCACAATCTCCTCCATCTCTTCCTCCTTTCTTCCACTGCTGGGATTGCTTAACAAACCCACCTTGTATATCCTATCCTGCCTTCCCTTGGCTAACAGCCTTTCTTCAAATATAAACATTATGTCCCTTCCCTGATATCCGTTCATTACTTTCATATTCTACACATTCTGATAGCTGTTAGCTGTTAACAGCTGATAGCTGTTAGCTGTCCCGCCGGCCGCATTAGCTAATCACATCCTGAACCTCTCTACATCTCTGACTTACATGCCTCTCAGTAACCATGGAAACAGGGTGGAGCTTGGATGAACCAAGGGAGAGGTAGTTAAATTACACTTGTTGAAGGTTTACGTTTGCGTCTGTGCGTGCACGCGTCTACGTTTGTGTGTATTTGTGTGTGTCTGCATGTGTGTGTCTGTGTGTGTGTCTCTGTGACCGGGTGTGTGTGTGTCTGTGTGTGTGTGTCTGCGTGTGTATGTCTCTGTGGCCTTGTGTGTGTGTGTGTGTGTGTGTGTCCCCTCCTAGAGGACAGAGGAGGATCTACGCTGGCCTTAAGAGGATTTCAGGAGACCAAAGCTTTCCATAAGGGGCACTTAGCACAGGTCACCAGAACCTGCTAACTCTCCTGCAAGTTCACACTCTGGGTGAGTGAGAGAGGAGGAGGGGGTCGTTCGAGCCCACCGCTGATCTATAGTCTGATTACCACCCCAATCCGCCTTACTGGTGAGGAGGGTTCAGTCTGACAGGCAATAATGACACCCAGCCTATTTCTTGAAGCAGCACACTCTTATCCTAAACCTCACTGCACACACACACACACACACACTACAAGCAGCAAGCTTGCGCAAGATGCCACAGCTCAGTCTGCAGATCCTTCCCTTAATTACACAGATCAACGCAGGCTGCAGACAATTAAGATCTGTTTTATTCCCTTAGCATTGTCCAATGGGATCCAAGCAAAGCAACGGGTAAAGAGAGGACTTTTGGAATAATGCCCAGGAGACGGGTCATGACATACCAGTCAGTCCCTCATGGGTGGTTCACAAGCAGAGTGACGTGATGGCACCCCTTGTGGACAGCACAGGCATGTGGCGATGAACTGTAGAAGTAGATGGTACCCTCTTGTGGTGGGAACCGGTACTACAAATCAAAATAATTGGCAGCCAGCATGGTCATTCATGTTACCATGAAGCTTTAAATATCATGGATTAGCAAAGGAGTTAACTAAACTAAATGGGCGTTCGAGACAAGACAGGAAAAAAGGAGAGGGAGGTGCAGAGTTGGTTAAAGATCCTTCCTGAATCCTTTGAGAGGAGGTGAGGTGTGGAGCCTGTGCTGATTCTGAACAGTGCTGGTTCATTCCTGGTTGTGTCCATGGCTCTTTGGGCGTGTTGACTCCTGATGGCTTTCTTGTTTGACGTGTCGTGTAACGTCATGAATCCCCTCTCTCTGTGTGTGGTCAGCCCCTCAGGCCCTGCAGTACCAGGCGGTGCCCTGTGTCCGCATGTCCCCACATCTCAGCAGCGGTTAACAGCGGGGCTGCAGTCTGGTAAGACAACTGGAACAATCTCAACTCAATACAACGTAAACAATAAATAAAAAGTACAAATATATATATTTTCGTTAAAATATTCGTTACTAAAACTGTTATTATAATTGTATAGCAGCCTAATCTTCATTTGTGATTTCTAATAGTACAGTTAGGGTCAAATATGTCCTTGTCTGTTTTAAAGCACAGCAAAGTGAACAGGATATTTTAAAATAAACGTGACATCTAATTAGGAGTTTAACCATTGGAAAGTTGTTGGATTACTGTGTTGTTTGTGTGTATAACTTTATTACAGTCAACGTTTTTTTTAACTTGTCTTTCGGGAATGGACGAGAGGGAAAGTGAATATTGGCGGATGACACCATGAACTCTGCCGCAAGCGGCGCTGCGGATTTTCAACCGGCAACAGCAGCAAACAACAGCGCAGGGAGGAGACATCGGGCACCATCTCCGGCTAGACTCGAGTCGGGGGCCTCGAAACGAGGGTGTAAAACCTCCTCCTCCAGGCCAACATCTAAGGGTTCTCAAGGAGTCACGTGTTGCAAAAAGACAAAAGACGTTTTAAACATCACGGTCGTCAAAGAAGACGCCAGTCGCGACGTGGGAGCTGCCCACCCGGATGGTGCTGAAACTGCTGCTGTCACAGCCAACAGGGCGGATGGTGAAGAGCCAGATGAGAGACTCGATCACCGAACGCACTCGAAATCCTGTCGCTTGTCTCTTCGCTTGTCCTGCCTTAAAGCCGACCCGAGTCAACATTTTGATTCAAGTCGACCAGACTGTGTCGGATCGGCTTCGGTGAAAGAGAAGGCGAAGACCCCGAGCGGGGAGGAGGCGATAGCGTTAGCGGGCGGCAGTAGCAGGGACAGAGGCGGCGAATACGCGAACAGTAGGCCGGGTTTAGGTCTGTGGAGGGGGGGATGCTTGCAGACTGAACTCATCCAGTTCCATTTAAGCAAGACATTGAAAAGAAGCGGCCACAAGATGCAAACCAAAGCAAGAACCCCGCCTGGCGCTGAGGCCCAGTCGGAGCCGGCCTCGGGGGCCGGAGAGGCGGGGTCCGTGACACAGCAAGAAGAGGATTTTCACGACGAGATGGAGAGACTGCTGGAGGAAAATGAAGACCTGAAAGTATGGCTACTGTCACATTTAACTGAGCTCACACTGTGCATTAGAATATTTGCTTGACATCATAGTAATAGATGCTTACATTGGTTGACAGTCATAATGTTCACGGACAGGGACAGCATCACAGACTCGTCCAGTATTGACTCAAACTCTCAGCACTAAAACAGCACTGCATATGATCATGGCAAACAGGTTGATGCAACACAACAGGCCTGGACATTGTACTGTGACACGCACGACTACAACACAGCTCAGCCTGTTCCCTACACACACACCCAGAGCTCTCCTCTGTGTGGGTCCACCCACACACAAACTGCAACATGCCCACAGGCAGCTGCAGTAACCAGATTCTACCCAGGGTTTCATCCATTCCTGTCTGCTTAATGTCAATGCTTTTTACTGTGATGCCTCATTTTCAGACAGATCTGAACTGCAGTACAAGAGGCCCATAGGAACATCAGGAAACAGACTGTTAGTGTGATAGAATCAACGTTGGCCAGTTTCACACATAAACATATTGCCCTTTTGGGAAGTTTTTGGTTCTGTATTTAAGAAAGTACCACGATGGGAGCTATGCTAGTTTATAAGCGGCATCCCGCACTAAACATTTTCAGTCTGTGTTCATGTAGTCATTTATCAGATGCTCTTATCCAGAGAGCAACTTAAAGATCCTGTCTGTGGAGAAATGCAGCCTGGTGCTGTCCTAATCCATCATTGATTCTACCTGATATCGATCTGTAGAGTGAGATCGAAGAGATGCGGACAGAAATGGACGAGATGCGCGACACCTTCTACGAGGAAGACACATGCCAGCTACAGGAAATGAGGCGAGAGTTGGAACGAGCCAATAAGAACTGCCGGATCCTCCAGTACCGTCTCCGGAAGGCAGAGAGGAAGAGGTTACGCTACGCCCAGACTGGAGAGATAGATGAAGATCTGCTGCGGAGCCTAGAGCAGGACCTAAAGGTCTGTGTATGTGTGGATGTGTGTATGTGGATGTGTGTGTGTTTGGGTGTGTGTGTGTGTGTGGATGTGTGTGTGTGTGTGTGTGTGTGGATGTGTGGATGTGTGTATGTGGAAGTGTGTGTTTGTGTGTGTGTATGTGTGTATGTGGATGAGTGTGTGTGTGTGTTTGTGTGTGTGGATGTGTGTGTGTGGATGTGTGTGTGTCAGTGTGTGTGGATGTGTATGTATGTGGATGTGTGTGTGGCTGAACTTGAATTATCCGGCTTAGGCAAATTTAGGAAACTTGATATGTCTGTGTGAAAGGCTTATGTATGCAATGTGTGTGTGTGTGTGTGTGTGTGTGCATGCTGCTTGTGTAAGACCTTCCCAAAAGCATTTAACCACCATTGTCTGTTCATCTTTTGGATGCAGGTGGCAAAAGATGTGTCAGTAAGACTGCATCACGAGCTGGAGAACGTGGAGGAGAAACGGACAAAGACAGAAGACGAGAACGAGAAACTGAGACAGAAACTCATCGAGGTGGAGGTCACCAAACAGGCTTTACAGAATGAACTGGACAAAGTTAAAGAGGTGAGAACACATGGATGTTTACTTCTCTCTCTCTCTTTCTTTCCCCCCCTCACTCTCTTTCTCTCACACAGTTTTTCACTAAATTGGTTACCCTTCCAGTTGTTCTGTCATACTCACATTGCCCCCTAGTGGCACTGGTTGAAATAACCACCTTCTGCTCTCCAGCCTAATGTGCCATGTTTCCTTCTGTGTATCCGCTCCTCAGAAGAGAAGAGGAAGTAAAGATGTTCAGAAGTCAGAGAAGAAGTCAGCCCAGACTCCCCCAGAGGTGAGGAGCCCCCAACCCCTGATAATCACTCAGCTGCTGGACCAGACCATTTATCATTGACCAGGTTACCTTAATGCAGTGATGTCAAACTTGTGGCCATCAAGGGCCAAGAGGGTTGCAGGTTTTCACTTCAACCAAGCACTACTCCAGCTGAAATCACTAAGTAGAGGAACTCGTTAATGAAAACCTGCACCCTCTTGGCCCTCGATGACAACAAGTTTGACACCACTGCCTTAATGCATCTACACAAAAGAAAGTTGACCCCATTAAGTAAACGAAAAGGTCATATGTTTTCACTGATGCTTTTTAAGCCTTGTCTGCATCGACTTGGTGTTAGCATATAACATTATATTTAGCAGACGCTCTTATCCAGAGCAACTTACAGCAAGTACAGGGACATTCCCCCTGAGGTAGGGTGAAGTACCTTGCCCAAGGACATAACATCATGTAGCCACAGGCAGGAATCAAACTCACAACCTTACGATCATGAGCCCAACGCCTTAACCAGCCACCTGACCCCCACACCTAGCCCTGACTCGCTCAGCTGTTTGTTTTCATTAGCAAATGCTAAGTCCATGTGTGGAAGATCCACAATGCTAACGCTCCACCATCTCTTCCCTCACATCCTCCTTCCATCCCCAGGACGACAATGAGGACCTAAAGTGCCAGCTGGCCTTCATCAAGGAGGAGGCGATCCTGATGAGGAAGAAGACAGCCAAGATAGACAAGGAGAAAGACGGTCTGGAGGCGGAGCTCCAGAAGTACCGCTCCTTCTACGGGGACCTGGACAGCCCCCACCCCAAGGGGGAGGCCGGAGGACCGCCCACCACCAGGGAGTCTGAGCTGAAGCTGCGCCTCCGTCTGGTGGAGGAGGAAGCTAACATCCTCGGGAGGAAGATCGTCGAGTTGGAGGTGAGAGGGACAGACAGAGGGGGAGGGGGAAGGGAATTATGTTTTAAGAGCGAACGAATCAGGGATACAAACTTGTGTCTGTGTCTCCAGGTTGAAAACCGGGGGCTGAGGGCAGAGCTGGACGACCTGCGAGGGGAGTGCGAGGGGGCGGGGAGCTCCGGCCCTGGAGGGGCGGCCGGAGGACCCTTCATGGGCCGTGGTCAGGGAGAGGCCATGTCAGAGCTGAGGCAGCAGCTGCAGCTGGTGGAGGACGAGGCGGAGCTTCTGAGGAGGAACCTGGCGGACGCCGAAGATCACAACAAGAGGGTGACGGGGGAGCTGAACAAGCTGCGCTTCAAGGCGGGCACCCACGAGGGAGGGTCCAGGCACGGGGGAGGGGCGGGGGCGGGAGGCGGGGGTCTGGATGGAGCCAAAGCAGAGGCCCTGCAGGAGGAGCTGAAGACAGCCAGGCTGCAGATCAACGACCTCAGTGGGAAGGTGAGGGGTTTTCTTGTTGCTGTTTGCTTCCCACTTTGTTATTCCGTTTAATTAAACAAGCTTTTGTATTTTATGTTAATGACTTAAACATGGTCAGGTAAAATCCCTATTTGACTCAAAGAATGATATAAAGTTAAATAAACTAATTGTGTAGCCATATGCTTAAATAATCCAGTCGGTCATTGTGTGCTGTTTGAGACGACTCCCCAACAGGAAGTGTAAATTAGTAACAGCACCACCTAGTGGATATTATAAATATATGACGGCACTAAAACGCTCCCCACATTCTCCTCTCCTCTCCCCTTCTTCAGGTGATGCAGCTGCAGTATGAGAACCGCGTTCTGCTCTCCAACATGCAGCGATACGACCTGGCCTCCCACCTGGCACTGAGGGGCGGGGCCAGCCCCCGTGACAGCGACGCAGACAGCGATGCCGGGGGCCCCAGCGGAGGCGGCGGGGGCCGGCGCGAGAGCGACGACGACACCTCGTCCTCCCGTCTCCAGCCGCCCCACCGTAAGCGCGAGGGCCCCGTGGGGGGCGAGAGCGACTCAGACGAAGTGCGTAACAACAGCAGCGCCCGCTGCCTCACGCCCACACGGGGGCTGTACTCCCCAACCGGACCAGAGGGGGCAGCCTCGTTCTCCTCCATGGGCCTCTCCCGTTTCCTGCCCCGCTGCAGCCCACGTGACCGCCAGCAGATGATCGACATCCGGATGGAGGCGGAGCGTCTGGGCCGCACCATCGACCGCCTGATCGCAGACACGGCCACCATCATCAGCGAGTCACGGGTGTACGTTTCCAACGGCGACCTGTATGGGCGGGGCTCTGGGGGCGAGGAGGATGAGGAAGGAGGGCGGATCAGGGAACACGAGCTGCTGTATCGCATCAACGCTCAGATGAAGGCTTTCCGGAAGGAGCTGCAAAGCTTCATAGAGAGGCTGGAAGTTCCCAAAGCAGAGGACAGGGAGTTGGAGGAACCCCTATCGGTAAATTGTGTGCTTGTGTGTCTGTGTCTGTGTGTGTGTGTGATTGCGTGAGTTTGTGCGCATGTGTGCACATATGTGACTTCTTGGGATATGAAGCCTACCTAGACTGAGTTGGAAGCTAACACACACACTCTTCTCTTCCTCTCTCTGTTCTACACCTCCTCATCCCACCTGTCCCTCCTCTGTTGTCTCTCCTTTATCTTTCTTCCTGACCCAGATGTTCCAGCCCATCATTTTACTCATCCTCATATTAATCCTTTTCTCCTCCCTCTCATATGCCACCATCTTTAAACTTGTCTTTCTTTTTACCCTTTTCTTTGTCCTGTGACACACACTTCCCTCTGTAGTCTAGCCACATCCCTTGTTTACGTGTTTTATCATTTAATTACATTTGTTGCCAAGGTCACCCAAAGCACAGGAAACTCCCCGATTTCTGCAGAAGGCACAGTGACACAGAAAGCACACTGGAGACTACATTACCCACAATCATTACACACAACTATGTACATCAACCCCCCCTTTAAAGAGGTGAGTCATTATAATAATATTTTTAGGACAATACTATATAGTGGACAGGAAAGACTGACTTTGAAGCTAATGTGTAGTCCATCACAGAAGCGTTTGTCTGTAATTTACTGTTGCCAAATCTGTAGAAGATGTTAGGGTTGATAAGGGGACCCCCCATATATACTAACTCCTTATGTAAAGTATATAAAATATACAATCATCTCATAAAATGTAACATGATAATCACCTTTTTTTTCTCTTCCAGAACTGCACATCAATCCAAAACCACTGTGTTGCATTTATATCCACTAGGTAAGAATATTGAGTTTCATATTAGTCCTCCAGTTGTTGCCGTGCCTACCATCTCTTGTTTTGTTTTGAGGGTAGTGTGTGTGTCTGCGTGTGTGTGTGTGTGTGTGGGGGGGGGGGGGGGTGCCCCCAAAGGTGCCCTATCCCATCCTGTGTTATTTATTTGGGTCACCTTGCCCCGGTAAACTGGATACAAGATTGCACAACCTGCGTCACCAGGAGCAATGACTGGCTCTTGAAGAATGTGTCCCTTTATAACATGAAATATGGATCTTAACAACGTTCTTGATAACATCATACGCGAGCACCGTGCCATTTCAGGGGTAGAATGTTGGTCTTCTACGTTTAAATGGCAGACATTCTTCTCATGCGGTGATCAGGGATCATTTGGGGAAATGTGGTGTGACGGGGGATCACAAGACAAAATCTGCCGAGAATCCCAAAGTGGAGTGGCAACAGGGAAGCTGATTGGTCCAGAGAGCGGAGCAGCTGAAATAACTAAGTAAACACTTTCTCTCTCTCCCTCTCTGTGGGGCTTTGTAATTATAGACAGGATAGGAGTGACTAAGACCGACCCACAGAGACCCCCTGATGCTGGAATAAATTGGACTTTATGACATTTGATCCTAACTCCGATGACGACGCCACGTAAATACTGAGGGCCACTATAAAGACAGGGCGCCCCCCTGGAACAGAAGTTGTTTACCCTGAGCAAAGGCACCTGCTCCGGACTTAACCCTGCTGCCGGAGCGTGACGGGAGAAGGGTTCTTTAAATCCAATCCGCGGGACTTGACGTAATTTAGCAAAGGCAACCGATAGGGAGACACGGGCGGGAGGATTTCGCAACAGGGGGTTGAAGCGCTACTGTCCAAGACTAACTAAAGGAAAGAGACGCATTTCAGTTAAAGGGAGTCAATGACCACTTCTTTCATCCTATCACGATATATGCTCACTTAACATTGAAAGGCAGTACAGAAGGAAGATATTTTACTAAAAGGTAAGCACAGATGCACAGTAAAACTATTTGAACTATCGATATGGTCAGGCAAAAATGAAAACGGTTTTTCAAAAATGCTGCCGTTTTTTTAGGTGTTGAAACTTTGTCCTGAAACACCATAGTTTTGTCCAGAAACATAATTTAGTCATTCGTTTTTATTTATTCGCTTTATAGAAAAAGTTATTAAAGTGCAAACAGAAATACTTAACCTTGCAGCCAATCTGCCAGGTTCAATTCATCTTTTAATAGGTTATAATTAATGGCCTTCCAGCTGTAACGAACAGTGCACCTTGTACCTGACATTTGATGTGCAGGTATTTTTAAATTGGGAAGGCAGACGATGCTTTAGTTATATACACTCTGTTTCCATCGCTTCCTCTCTCTCTCTCTCTCTCTCCCTCTCTCTCACTCTCTCTCTCTCTCTCTCTCTCTCTCTCTCTCTCTCTCTCTTCCTTAGTTTACGATGCATAGTTACACGTTTATAAATATCCTTCCATTCTTACATCATCATGAGGGAGGTACGGGACTTTATATTCGGGTACTTTCGGCGGGGTGAGTCGTGGTATCATTTTAGTCGACAGCGAAGACGCGCTCGTTTTAATTTACCGATTGTGATTTATGGCCACAATAAATCAACCCAGTCCCGCTGCCTTTCGGAGTCCGATATATTGACCGAAAGCGGCATATATAGCCTATTTACGGTTTCGTTTTCGGTTTTCATTATTTATTTCGGATTCTTTCGGTGGCCCCCTCACCACTTTGGTGCCCCGTGCTCGCTTGGTGCCTCCCTCACCACTTCGCTTGGTGCCTTACGCGCAGCGCGTGGTGGGAGTGGCGGTACTGATGCCACCATGCTTGGATATACATTTCCGAAATCCTAGACGGTGAAAGGTGAGGCGCTCTTCCCGCATACTGCCTTCTGCACTGACCTTATCGATTAGGGTTGACGCATGCGCAATGTGCGCACGGTGAAACGGGAGACGGAGCGGATGTGCGTCCTTGTTTGTAACATGAACACGTCCCAGTGACATGATTCTTCCGGGTAAATTTTTTTTGGGGGGGCCGTTTTTGTTTAGTGATTTTGACGTGTGACAAATGGGGAATGAATGCACAAGTGGCTCAAGCCTTCGGAATGCCTCCACCTCACAGCGCGGTTGGAATTTTCCACAGTCCAATTGAAAATAACGTTCAAAGCCAAGCAATTAAGATCAGACCATTGAAGTAGGTCTAAATCATTGCAGCAGCGACCATGAATAACAAGAAATAATAGGAGGACAGTTGACCATCATATTTAAGAACCAAAATAAACCAATATGACACAACAGGAGATGTTCCCTTGCACTGTTTAGCCTCCTCATTAACCCTGTCCATCCTCCTTGTTTCCCACCTCTTCTTTCTCTCAGCGGTCCTATCTTGTCACCGTCGCTCGACCCTTGACCCTGACGTGACCTCACACCAGAAGGTCGAACTGAACAGCAGTTGGCAGGAAACTGCAGATCAGCCCTGAGGTCCACGCAGGCCGACATGGCAGCCATCGACCTGCATCGGGGGCTGGAGCATGGGGGGCAGAGCTGGGGCACAGAGAGGGGGGAGCTGAACGACAGCTTTGACCGGGAGATGCAGGAATGGGAGGTTCAGCTCCAGGACATGCAGATGAAAATCGAGGAGGTGAGTGAGTTATTCCTGGGTGATTAGAGTCACGTGCCGTTGTTGCTACACAGGGGGATTGACAGGCGATCCCACTGTGCAGATTCGATTGACGCTGGAAACGCGATCGACTGCAATGTCACACTGAAACAACAGGTTGTCAGTAGGCAAAAGTAGTGTGATCGTATTTACATCTCACACCGCCTACTTGAAACTGTTTAGAATTCAGGTCAAAGGGACCTTCCCTAGAGAGGGTTTAATAAGCTGTGAATGTGTGTGTGAGAGTGTGTGTTGGGGTGTGTGTGTGTGTGTGTGTGTGTGTTAGAGTGTGTGTGTGTGTGTGTGTGTGTGTGTGTGTGTGTGTGTGCCAGTAATACCCAGCTGGCTGACTGCCCCCTGTCTTAGTCCACTGCCCACTCTGGACTAATGATATAGACAAATGTTAACAAGCTAATTAAAATGTGATATGCTGACAGACAAGCAGAACACACACACACCAAAAGACTTTGAAAGTAGATATGCTAATTAATGCTTTATGACTTGGAATGGCGAAGGTAAACATGCTAAAAATGAAATGACAATCTGCCAATTACAAAAATAGTCCAGTTGCGCAACTGTTTTGTGAAGGTTATCTGAAGCATTTGTGTTGGACTGTAGATTGTATTGCTAGATTTATATGGTAGAAAGTGTGTCCAGAGAACATATAATGGATACGCATATATCTTCAGAGTCCATACCCCGTCGGGCTATGCTTTCATTAGTAGTTATGCCCAGTATTGTGCTAAACAATATTTTTACGTATATTTTTCTTTTATTTATTACAGCTGTACAATGAGGTTCAAGCTCGTAGGGGAGGAAATGACATCACCAGTGAGAAAAACTCCAACAACCTGAACTTCGGTCCGCAGCACCAAGGCAACGGCTTCTGTGACCCCCCTGGTTGCCATAGCTACGGCAATAAGGACAGAGCTGTTGGTTCGCCAAATCTCCGTAGCAACGGTTACAACTATGGCACCAACGGTTGCAGCTACCCTGTCAGTCATCAGAATCGTAGCACTGGATTCGCTCACAGCAGTGGGGTGGCGGAGCTTGGAGACTTGTTACAGGACTACCTTGGTCAGGGCCATGGAATGACCCGGAAGAACAGCGGCGCTCCCATTACTGTGAGTTATTTATACAGTTGGTTACATCTCCAACTTTTCTTCTCATACACAACCTCTTCAACATAGAGTAAACCCTGCCTATTGCTGTTTACTGTCAAGGAGAAATTGGATAGGTGAGAGCAATATAGCAGGACTGTGTGTCATACCTTCTTGGTAGGCAGGAGAAGCCATATCAGCATATTGATTGCACTTAATGGTTCCTACAAGTCTGCTGACACCAAAGGGGCGAAGTAAAGGGGGTTCTTGTCAAACCTGGTATCCTCGCACCCTTCCTCGCATAAGAAATCCATACATGTTATGGAAGTAGGCTATAGAACTAAAACTGACAAAAATGATTTTGTCATGACAAAATGACAAAACAATAATTCATGTAAAATATTATAACGATTTATGATGAAAGTGAAATTTAGCGTCTCATTTCTTGGCCTTCTTTTCTTCTTGACCAGCATGGGAACCAAAAGGCCAAAGTAAGCTTTGATCTTCCCGGAGACCAGAATGAAATCAACAGGAAGCCAGCCAATGAACGGTAGGAGTGACTTATTGGCATATTCACAATATTGATACAATTGATCAGCGCATCGGTGAAATGAGACGTGGTTTTGATGGAAGTTTATGTGTTTCAGTGTTGTTCAGGGCAGGATGATGGGAGGGTTTGAGGAGGCTGAAAACAGGAGGAACAAACACTGCAACAAGGAGAACACTGGAGCCAAACCCCCTTTTGGACAGAGAGAAGCTCCGCCTGTACCTCCTCGCTCCACCTCCCAGTTCCCCGACTCCCCAGCTCCAGACAGGAAGTTCCATAACGCAGGGGTCCTGGTGGACAGGAAGTGTGGTAGTCCCTCTGTCCTCAGGAAGTTTGGTGCCATGCTTCAGGAGAACGAGGGCAAGACTTTCACTGACACTGGCATATTGACCAATCTGGTGCCCCAGGAACCCAGGTGCCCCACCCCTGCCTGTCAGCGCAGGGGCCTTGGCGCCAGCAGGACTCCCACTCGTGGCCCCGTCCCAAAATTCCAGGCGGATTCCTCAGTGCTGACAGCAGAGATGGACCCTGTCCAAGACTGGGCTGTAACCGGGCCTGTAAAAGACTCTCGCAAACACAGCTCTGTGGCAGAGCAGCAAAGCACATCCCTTGCCAGCTATGACCACCCTAAAGGACCCCAGGCTGGGGCCCAGTCCCACAGGAGGACCCAGGTAGGTGGGAGCCCCAAGCTCAGACCCCGGGCCTCGAGCGTGGGAGACAGGGACCTGGTCCATGGTCCGAGAGTTAAGAGACCTGCACCCCAGCCTGTGGAGCCCAGAGTGGAGTATAGGAACCTGGGGGCCTCTCCTGGAACTCAGAGGATCCAGAGGGGAGGGATACAGGGGAAGGATGGAGGACTTGTCGAGCTTCTAGATATGCTGGATATTGAGCATGAGTATAACACCAGCCCACAAGCTACTGCAGCACTGTCCCCCTACAGACCAGACACACAGCAGGTGAGCTCATTCAAAACTCCTACACAAACATGCCACACGCACACATTTCCATTTGCCCCGGGCGAACAGCCTCTTGCCGTCTTGACCATAATGAATCTTACCATCTTTCTTCAGGGCACTCCCCCTCAGTCGTCCCCGACAACCTCCAGAAGGAATTTCTGCCGTCCTGCTCGTCCCGCCAATCAGCGTCCTCCCTCCAGGTGGGCAAACTGCACCCCTACTTCCAAGATCTCCGCCCCGTGCGGGCCTATGTCTCGGCCCCCCAGCCCTCTGGCCCGCCCTCCCAGCCCCATGACACGAAGCCCAAGTCCTGCCCTGAAGCAACAAGCCTTCAGCTCCTACCTGCTCCATGCAGAGACTGTCATCATGTGAAGGACACATGATCCATCCTACCTACACCTTCCCCATTCTAAGGCATATTTAATTTGTCATGTCATCCCTTCTTTCTGTAAATATTTAAGAATGTTCTTTATACCAGTCTATTAAAAAAGTGCTTTAAGAGAATTATGAAAAGTGCTTTTATGGGTTATGGGCACTTTTATGTACATGCAGTGTTTATTTAAATGGAACACCAAAATCAGTCTTCAGTGTTGCCGTGGCATTTCCTTCTGTGCCAAACTTGGTCCTGCTCAATTTTTATTTTAATATTAGACTTTATCTGTCTTGTTTTAAAAACATGGATGGCTGTGTTGATGTAGCATGCCCCTGTATCTGCGGGTGCATGTGTCCCTGTATTGAACTTGACCCTTTTCATCATGTTGCCTTGGTTTCAAGATGGCCTACAGACGTCTTCAGTTGCACATGAGCTGTTGTAAGCGCAAAAATCTGTTTATGGTGTGTTTTACTGTATTATTATGAAAGTAACGCATTGAAAACATTCAAGTAAACTTAGTGAAACATACAGTATATTACTATACAGCGCATTTTCTGTCGTTTTTTTCCTTTCTTGATAATAAAAAACAGTGCTTTGACAAGGCCAGTCTCTCTGTGTACATCTTCATTAGTTTTCATGATGGGGTAAATGTTGCCTCAAAGTTTCAGGAGGTTTATGAGATAGCACAGGTCCTTCTGAGATTTCATAGAGTATTCCTGTCAAAACCCCAGAGCAAAATTCAGGGTTCTCAAGTGTCAATGTCACTGATGATAAGATGAAATCAACATCTTAATGCCATCAATTTCCTCCAAGGATTATATATGATGCGATAGTGTACTCCCTTACAATATTATAAATGTACTTCATAAAGTACTTTGTAAAGTTAGAACAAAAATCTCTCTTGCATGTCAGGGAGTCATGTGGCTCAGCAGTTAAGGTGTCAGGCTTGTGATCAGAAGGTTGCGAGTCAAAATTTCTGGCTGTGGCTACATGACGTTGTGTCCTTAGACAAGGCACTTCGCCCTACTTGCCTCAGGGGGGAATGTCCCTGTACTTGCTGTAAGACGCTCTGGATAGGAGCGTCTGATAAATGACTAAATGTAAAATATAAAATGCATGTCATGAGTGTTTGGTCAGCATAAAGAGTAAAAAAAACTACACAATCCAAAATGTTCCATATGTACCTGCTGAAAAATCCCATAATATACCAAGGATCTCTTTAGGCTAGTCAAAAGCATAAATTCAAACTAGAATCATTCCATTCCATTCATTAATTCATTCGATTCCATCATTCCAATACAAGTAAATACCAGGAACCACCGTAATACAAATATCTTTTGACAGGAGCTTGGGACTTTTTGTGGAAGCATTTTCTGTGCACAGTAACAGGGTCTGTGTCAGTGGGATAAATATCTTAGCACATAGTCTCACACCTCACAGACTTGTTACCAGGCTATAATGTTCGCAGTCACAGAAGAGGGCGGAGTCTAGACTGAAAGGGTGTCGGTTTCCTTTGATTTGTTTTCATGGCCTGAGCTTGTCTCCTATTAAAACTCCAGGAACATCCTCTCTGTCCTCTCCGCCATCTTGTCTGCCAACTAGCTGTTGGAGGGCAAACACAGTCACACTCACATACTGTAGACACGCACGCACGCACACACGCACACACACACACACACACACACACACACACACACACACACACACACACACACACACACACACACACACACACACACTCATGTCAGGTCTCCCTTTATAGAAATATGAATAACACTTAAATCTAATAAGTATTTGATTTGGTCTTTTGTCTTTGTGTCTGTGTATTTTATTTATTTTTCTTTCCCTTTCACACAAACACACACACGTATGCCCACTCACACTCACACACACACACACACACACACACACACACACACACACACACACACACACACACACACACACACACACACACACACACACACACACACACACACACACACACACACAGTCTTTGGTGAGGGTGGTTTGGGGGTACAGGAGAGGCTTGGCCCCAGGGCGCCTCACCCCTGTCACATGACACCCTGCTGCAATGTTGCACCTCACACCCAAAATAGAAAGCGTGACGTTGTTTTGGTGCCAGAAATCTTAGCCTACTGCTGAGAGAGGTATAAATAAAGAGGGGGGGAAAGAGGGTCCTGCTCTTTCTCTATCTCCACCTCCTTCCCTCCCTCCCTCCTTCCCTCTTTCTCGATCTCTCTGATTCAATTGGCCACCGTTCCCCCCCACCCCCACTTTTCTTTCATTTCTCTGTATTTGTCTTTCTATCTCATCCAAGCAGTTGTTCATGTTTGACAGCTGTTAAACCCCCTCATATGTACAGCTGTCTCCCTCCTCAGTCCCTCGACCTCATAGCCAATCCTGACCTGGTCCTCCTCCCAGACATGCACACTGTCTACCAGTAACATCCCTCAGTCTCTGGAACGCTCCATGTCTCTCTTCATCTTCTTCCTTGAATCTTTCGCCATCCTTTTCCTTGACTCTTTTCTCCTGCAGCTGACCCTCCGCAGCACCTCCCCAGTCTCCCTGCTCTCTGTCTCCTTCCTCTCGGTCTCTGTGTGTGCCTCTCACTAGCTCCACCCTGCTGTGTGGCTCTGTGGAAATGAGATGCAGGCTCACAAGCTGCCACCCTCTCTCTGTTCCTCCAGGGTATTTTAACAAGGCTGCCTGGCAGCCATCAATCACTGCTCCTAATAAAGCCTTCCTGCTGGCTGGTGAAGAGAGAGAGGACAGAGAGAGCGAAAGACAGAGAGAGACACAGACAGACCGAAACAGTCAGAGACACGGACAGAGAGATAGACAGAGAGACACAGACAGAGAGACAGACAGAGACAGAGAGACAGACAGAGAGATAGACAGAGAGACACAGACAGAGAGACAGACAGAAACACAGACAGAGACTAAGAGACACAGACAGAGACAGAGAGACAGACAAAGACACAGACAGAGACACAGACAGAGACACAGACAGAGACAGAGACAGAGAGACACAGACAGAGAGACAGACAGAGACACAGACAGAGAGACACAGACAGAGACACAGACAGACAGAGACACAGACAGAGACACAGACAGACAGAGAGACAGAGAGTCACTGGGACTTTCCTCTTGTCAGCTCCTCCCCTGAACCCTGATTTCCACAAACTGGCCCTGTCATCCCCCTTCCTGTTTCCCTTCATTCCCCTTCTCGAACCTTTGTCCTCGTGAAGGGCACATACAGACTGACAGAGACTTACACTGACTGAGACTGTGAGAGACTGACATAGAAAGATAACAGAGTGACTGAGACTGACACAGACTGACACTGACTGACACAGGCTAGCACAGACTGAGAGAGACTGACAGCCACAAGCACAAAGTGTTCCTGCTGTGCTCTATTCATGATGAGGCAGGCAGTGCCAGGACCAGGATCAGGGGCCAGGATCAGACTCCACATGACTGAAACAGGGGAACAGGCCAGCAGAGAACAGTCCTTTAACAGCACAGACAGCTGGATGGACGCCATGGCCCCCCGTCAGAGGGAGCCTTTGGCCACGCCCCCCGCCCCTCACCCCCCACCCCCGGTTGCAAAACTGGACACATCATAAAATCATGTTCACATAAGAGTGCTGGAGGGTTCTGGACGTATCCAAGCAAGCACACAGCTTGACATGTACACTCGCGCCACAACAAACGCACAAACACAGACTCAACAAAACAACACACATTTCATTCACAAAACACGATTGGATCGGAATTTTCTAAGGTCAAAAATCACTGCTGTACCGAATTTTAGTTTAGACTGTGTGCTTCTGTTGACACGCAACTTGACTCAAGTACATGTGCTTGTGTTCCGTGATGATGTCAGAAACTCTGTGGCCAATGAGAAGAGCCCATAAAAGTTTCAAGCATGCATCAGGAGGAGCTTACCAGACAAGTCACAGGTGGTGCAGTCGGAAATAACACAGCATTCATCATGATTTATACATGCTGATGAATAGCTATCAGTTCTCAGCTGAAGCCCTCAAAGTGAGAAATGATCAGGATCACACAGGTTCCAGAATGATATCCTGCCCTGCAGGTGTGGTGTCACTCTGTGAGTCCTGCTGAGGTCAGGTCAACCAATCAGCAACAGGTGCTCAATCCCAGCCGGTGCTTGTCAAAGATCAGCAGCACTGCTTTACAATAAGATAGATTCAACTCTAGATTTCGAGTTTTTTTGAAACTTTATCCGTCCCGCAGATCGGTCACTATAGCTTGTGTCCTACAGACAATAGCACAAATACAGACCAATGACATTACCCATTTTGTGCATTCTTACAGTAATCTTTTGGTGAATAAAGCTACAATCTTTATTCATGATCTTCACTGGACTACAGAACAGACCCGGGGGGTTTAGTGGAACAGGGAAAAGCACGGTCTCCCCAGGGTCTCCACTTGGTCTCCACACGGTCTCCATGTGCACATGAGCAGTGGCAGGGGTGGCCCCTGGAGAAACCTCCTTCATGTCCTCTATACGTCCACCTGTCGCCCCCCCCTCTCTCTTTTTATGTCTCTCTCGTTCTTTCTCCCTCACTCTGTCTCACAGTCTCTCTGTGTGTCTCTCTCTTTCTCTGTCTCTCCCCCTCTTTCGTTATGTGTCTCTCCCTTTCTCCATCTCTCTCCCTCTCTCTCTCCCTCTCTCTCCCCCTCTCCCCGCCTCTCTCCCTCCCTCTAGCATGTGTTAGTTTGCTACTGTAACATTCTCAAAATAGATATATAACTGCCACTTCAACCTGTTTGAGTGTGTGATGTGTGGCTGTGTGTGGGTGGGTGTGTAAGAGCGGATGGAAGACAGACAGGACCACCCTGCGTTACTGTTTCAACTCAAAGTCCTGAAGTGAATCAATTTAACAACGTGTTCAATACCTTGTGCACATGACATGTTTTCTCTTGTGACGTGATGACTGCCTACAGCATGCGTGTCCAATCCTGATCCTCGAGGGCAACTGTCCTGAAGGTTTTAGATGTTTCCTTGCTCCAGCACACCTGACTCTAATGAATGGTCATTATGAGGCTTCCACAGAGCTTGATAACAACCCATTCATTAGAATCAGGTGTGCTGGACAGGGAAACATCTAAAACCTTCAGGACAGCGGCCCTCGAGGACCAGGATTTGGACAACCATGGCCTACAGTATTATACGATGCTAAGGTCACTGCCAAGAACAAGAGCAGACAGCAACGTATCATTGCATCTGTTTCATCCATGTCTGAGGAACTGATGTGACTTATATTTCTCTACTTCTACTTCTCTACTCTCTACTGATATTTCACTTATTGGTTCTCATGTTGTATGTTTCACGATCTAAAATCCCACTGTGTTCAGGGTCTATCACGTTGCTATGCTCAGTGTCTCTTGTAAGTCGCTTTGGATAAAAGCGTCTGCTAAATGAATAAATGTAAATGTACTTGGGCAGGTTTGACAAACCTCTGCAGCCGTTAAACTGGCCCAGTGGCAGAGTGTGTCTCAGTCCATAATGCGCCTGTCCAATCTGTCAGAGGTGTCTGACCCAAACGCCTCGTGACGACAGTCGTCTTGGACACCAGTGACCTGGCAACACTGACCGGGCTCCATCAAGGGCACCCTGAAGACCTTCGCAATCTCAGAGTGCTTCATCAAAATAGAATGAGGCCAAAAAAGCCCCCTTTGAAATGCGATCCGCAGATCTCCTCTTTCAAAACAAGCCTCGGACGCACTCTCGTGCCTGCTTGAGAGAGGTGACCATGGTGGGCCACTTAACGCGTGACGAAGGACAATCCAATTTGGTTTTCATTTGAGGAGCTGTCTGAGGGGGTCCGCTATCACGGTGGTCTGGTCACAATGCTCGGACGCTCTTTTTGATGAAGCCCATCTTGTCATTTGCTGAAATATTTGTCACATCCTGCAACAACAAAAAACGACAAAGAAATAAAATGGTCTGATCGTAGTCAAACGATGCTTGGGTTGAATGGAATGATTGTATGAGCTACTTGCCTGTCTACACACACTGCTGAAATGCTCACTGCAGTTGTCAGGCAGAATGTTCATGTGTTGGGGGGGATTGGCTGGAGCAGCAACTCAGTCTATGAGGTTTATTGCTGTGATATATGTCTGCTGTTGGGATGGTGGAGAGAAGATCCAACCAGGTTCTTGTCAGGTTCTGGTTCTGGTTCTGGAGCGGACGGTTGACCTCAGCGGTCCCGCACGACCTCACTCAGAGGAAGAGAGTTGTGTCTGTGAAGAAATCCCCCGGATTAGCAGGTCATTAATCGTAGTTCCTGATTGATTCAAGCTTGTACAGCACACCGATAGTGTTCCCGAGTCAGACACGACTGCCGTTATCTCATGTGCTGATTGTTTTAGCACCTGTCGACAGCTAAGCCTGTGTGGACCTACTTCTCTTACCACAAAAAAAAAAACAAAAACCTTCAGGCGTCTGAATAAAAGCGCCCGCTGTCCGGGTCAAGCAGTAGACATGGTCATGAGACTGTGCCGCACCAGCAGGGGTCCTGACAACTGAAAATAAATCTCCTTCACACCTTCCCTCTCTCTATTTATCACTTCTTCCATGATGAGAATATCTACATTTGTCATTTGCAGCTTAACAATATTCTCTTCTACTATGATACATACACACAACTTCTGCCTCCATTTTTCAGCAACCAAAGTAAGAAAGAAAATATATTTCACTGGAAATAATGAGATTGCATTTACATGTTTTTGGGGGGTCAGATGGCTTAGTAGGTTAATGTGGTGGCCTCATGATCGGAAGGTTGTAAGTTTGATTCCCGGTTGTGGCTATGTGACATTGTGTCCTTGGGCAAGGCACTTCATCCTACTTGCCTCAGGGAGAATGTCCCTGTACTTGCTGTAAATCACTTTGAATAAAAGCATCTGCTAAATGAATAAATGTAATGTATTTAGATGTATTCATTTAGCAGACCCTTTTATCCAAAGATACAGATTAGACAAGGAACACATCCTGTTCTTGAAACAAGTGGAAAATCCAAACAGTATGGCCACATCATAGCAGAACTGTACAGTGTGACCTGTAACACGTCAAGCACAAGACCGATGATTTCACCGGGTGAGATTTGAGAGTTATTAATGGTTCTGAAGGCACCCACCGTGGTCATGGACATACCAGAGGTATTAATGGTGTTAGGCTGATGATGGTGGCTGTAAAATGAGGTCATCGCTGGCTCCTGGAGCGGGTGAGACCCTCAGTCTGTGCTTGTCACCCTGTCTGCCTAGGCCTGTCCCACCACTGGAAATACACACACGCATGCACATTACAGAGTAAACAATCACCTCCCCGTTCAAGAATAAGAGCCGCAAGGTCACAACTTATAGACATGAAAACAAAACTGCCTTCTGAATTCCAGAGTGGTGAGGGATGGGCTACCATCCTGCTATTCCTGTAGAGATTGGGTTATGTGTGTGTGATCAAGATCTCTGAGGTACCTCATAAATCGTACACTGTGTTTCGTTAACAGAGGTCACACAGAGCTGTTTGTGTTCTTGCAGGCCCTGACAGGCCCCAGGACCTGACACTGACAGCAGAGGAGCAGATGCTGTGGCCGCTGGCTGCACATCTCAGGGACGGGGGGCCACAGATGCAGGCCCCTTGTGCAGATCTCTGGGGTTCAGGGGACACAGATGCAGGCCTCTAGTGCAGATCTCTGGTGCTCTGAGGCAGGGATCCAAGTTGCCAGGTTGCAGGCAAGCCCTGGATGAGAGCTAGGCAGCTGTCCCAGGAAGTTTGAAAGTGTGGACATGAGGCTGTGTGAATTCAGAAGATTTTAATTGGTATACTGCAGGGTTGCCCATTCCTGGTCCTCGACGGCCACTGTCCTGACAGTTTTAGATGTTTCCCTGTTCCAGCACACCTGTTTCTAATGAATGGGTCGTTATTAAGCTCTTTGGAAGCCAGTGGCCCTCATGGACTAGGATTGGACACCCCTGGTGTACTATATTCTGAAAATTAGAAAATGTTTGTGTTTGTAAACTGAACAAATTGTACTTTTTTTAATAAAGGATAAAATAAAAGTATAATATATCTTCTATCCTGATGAGTCTTGGCATCATGAGACTAATATGGCCTTACAGCATGTGGGGACTGTTAAGGGAGAGTTATGTGTCTGCGTACATGTTTCACTGCTGTCGCCAGCCTGTCTGCATCCAGCGATCAAAGACCTGCCTTCCTTCTAGATCTGCTGAACTCTTTCCTCGCATTTTCTATTCCTCTTCCCTCGCTCTCTCTTCTCTCCGTTCTTTTCCTTGACATTATTTTATCGACTTCTTCCGTCTGAGGGAAGATCAAGCCCTCGTTCTCTCTCTTCCTGCTTACTGTACTAGGAAACTTTATGTCTCTCACCCTGTCATCATGTGACTACATGTATTGCATCTATATGTATCCCACACTTGTGATGGCTACTTGACACATACAATATAAATGTGAATGTACTGTCTAAATACAGTATGTCTGGGGGTATGAGATATCCATCTAAATATGACTCACACACAGACGCCAATGTGTCTCATGGTAAAGAAGCTGCGGTTCACTGAAGAGGAACGTATTTCTCTTCATGGACCTGTGACATGGGTAGAGAAAAACATGTACATACGGTACAACAAAATCCAACAACAAAAACAGACGTATCGCTTTTAATAGTGGCACATTGATCATGTTTCCAAACAGACTACCCAGAGTAAAAGGAAAATAACTGGTTGTGAATCATCAAACGACACCACAAGGTGATGAAGCGTGAAAGAGCCACACATCACTGCAGCCCCTCTGCTGAAGAGATAGCGAGTCTGGAAATCAGCATCTCCCCTCTCTTCCTGCCCTGAGGTGAAGGATTCCTCCAGCTCACACCTGGTTCTCTCGCTGTACAGCCACCAGCCCTTCCTGCCCTGGTAGTACCAGGTGTGGCCGGGCGTCCCCACGCCCCCCCTGCACCACCCCCCCCCCCCCCCTGGCCTCCCTCCAGCCACTGCCTTCAGCACTTCTGGTGACAGCAGGGTGGGGTCCTCGGGTTCTTCCTGTCTGCAGTGGGTGAAGTGCTCGCTGTGCCAGGAAGTGCTCTTCACACACAGGAACAGAAGATGTGTGAATAGCAGCCAGTAGAACAGCAGCCAGTTGTCTACAGAGTTAATTGCTCCTATAGTGTAACTAATACACAGAGCACCTCATTTAGTTGTTAGAATGTACGACTGCTTTTCCCCCCCTCATTTGGCAAAGCTACAGTATAATGCACAATAATACACATGACAAGTTACCGCTTTGGGGGACAATAAACTTTAACTGAACTGAGCTGAGAGCAGAACAGTTTGACCTTTTTAACACAGCTCTTTCTGTGGCTTCCATGGGAAAGTAAATGAAATCCATTTAGACATTTAAAGAAGAAAATTAGATATTTAGCATGCTACTACTGCATATCTACGAGTATGCACACTGTATACACACCTTAGGCTATCCATGGAGGATCTAACCTGCCAGATAATGAATTTACAGGAAGCTAATAACGACAACCATGACGAGCTAGCAGCCACTTAAGCAAAGTGATGCTGGTACTGTGAAGGTATTGTTTTTCAACCTATGAGGATGCTTCCCTCTGCTGGTTGAACACAATCACAACATGTTACACACCTCTGCTTGGATTTAGCCAACCCACTGTGTGCTGTGCAGAAAGCTGAACTGAGCCCTGGTTTCCTATCGGATAATCCATCAAGCCCCCAAGGTGATGTTCTTAATGAATACACTCACTCAGTTTACCCAACGGAGATTGTAGTTCAGGCAAACAGTCGAGCTCTCTGTTTCAACCCCTCAACACTGAGGGGAACCGTCAATTCTGTCATTTCACGTAATATGAACTATATACTTCAATGTCTACTTTAGTCAGACTCGAGAAAATCGATTATATTATTATGTACATATAGAAACAGTCATTGCAATACATCCTTAATCCACAAGGTGGCAATAAGTGACAACTCCATTTGAACTCACGCCTTGAGTCCTATACAGCAGTCCTATACACACTCCCTTGGGTGTGTTGCGTGACAGTCCAGTTCACTAAACCTCTCACCTTGGCTGTCCATGAGGAGAAAAACAAACCAGACCTGACAAGCAGTGAAATAACGTCCCTAAATGTCGTCTTATATTGAAAAATGAAGACAAAGCTTTTTTTTATAGGCTAGCCTACCATGTGTGACATGAAACAGGAAAACATTCAATCATTTAGCATTTAGCTTTTATCCAAAGCAACTTTCAAGTGAGAGTGTTACAAAAGAGTATCGGTCACTGATCATAATGAGAGATAGTCCCCCAAAAATGAGAAAGTCCCCAAAACAATGAGATAGTCCCCAAAACAATGAGATAGCAGGCAGAGAGGAGCAGGAGGCAGAGATCACAGTGGAGGACAGTGGGCTCCATCGATGCTCTATCACTCATATGGTCCAACTGAAACATAGCCCTACCCATTCCACCAAGTTACATGTCTGATACATTTCTGATAAAACATATTGTTATTCTGTTAACGGGCTGCTTCTCCCTTTAACAATCTCATCAGCATTCATAGCTAGCCATGACGATTTGGGACAATGGGTTTTTATTGGGAGAGCGATGTCACGCCTGAGAGGCAGATTCAGCTTCTTTCTCTTTTTTTTTCCAGCCTCTCTGGGCTCATCCATCACTGGGTGTCTGAGAGACAAACACACTCTAACTCACTTAGAGAAGAGACATATTAGGATGTTGCGTCCATCATGGCCGCTAACTCACTTAAAACAAGCCCATGTGGTGCAAAACGTGTCGGCCACATCCCATGATGCAACACTTTGACCTGAATAAATGTCAGATATTGTTTTTGCGTTGATGAATGTATTGTGTGTGTGTGTGTGTGTGTGTGTGTGTGTGTGTGTGGGGGGGGGGGGGGGGGGGTATTTCGAGGATTATTCATTCATCCATCCATCTCTTCTAGAACCTCCACAACCCATCTATCCCTTATGGTACCTCTGTAATCCAGTTATCCATCAGGACGTTCCCTTCTTAACATCTTACTCTGTACATGCTCACCTTACCACATTCTGCTTTCTCTTTCTTTTCCTTCATCTTTTTTTCCTTTATGATATTCTAGTTCTCATTGTGTGTTTCCGTAAGGCCCGTCTGTAAGTTGTTCTATGATTGGTGTTGGCAAAGGTTGTGTGTATTGAATTTACACTGCACAGGTTCCTGAACCAGAGTACTGTGGTAAAAGAAAATTGTGTGTTATTCTTTCAGAGTAAATGTTTCATTTGTGAGGACCAGGATATTAGGATTTATCCTCAGAGTCATGTTGCTGTGGCTAATGCTGCCTTATTGACTCACAAAGCATGAAATCTAAACCAGATAATAATCAAACATGATATACTTCACCATTATAGGCATTTCTAAATTACATTTTAAATTGCTCACATTTCTGAAAGGTGTTTAATTCCAGTAACACGTTTCACTGAAAATGGAAATATCTTTGATTAAAAAGGATCAACTTGATATAAAATGTACACAATAACATTTGTAAAACTAGGACTGATCATCAGTTCTCTGTAATGTTTATTACAGTGCTATAATCTTTCTCTCTCTCGCGCTCTCTCTCTCTCTCTCTCTCACTGGAGGGCCAGTGATATCCCATATTAGCAAACTATTTATTACTTTTCCCTTGGTTTGTTCCACACTTTTGAGAAAACACTGGCACAGACAAAACCTAGCAATGATTGAGAGGATTTCAACTGCCTGTATTCATTAGCTTCTTCAACAACCCCTGAAGACCAGTGCCTCCCCAGTAATGCTTCATTACACTTCCACTTCATCAAAGAAACCCTGTTAATTATAGATTCCATCCAATGGGATCCCTTGCTCACCTCCCACTCTGCCTCCCTCCGTTTCACCCCGTAAGACTTCCACACCTGTCAAAGTGGAATGGCTGAATCCATCATTTATTGGTCGTCTTGGGATGTGAAATGCTGCGGTAGACTTCAAGTGGCAGGTTGTTGTCTGACAGAAGTCACTACGGTGGCCCAGGAGTCCATTATTCATGCGTTTCCTTTCCTCAGTCAGGCCACACTCGCTACATGTCCTTCCTTATACATCACTTAGGACTCTTAGCATAATTTCAACTTTTACATTGTCACCAGACTTTATCTTCAGGTTTGGTAAATAATAAAGAAATAAATATTAATATAGCAGACGCTCTTACCCAGAGCGACGTACAGCAAGTACAGGGACAATCCCCCTGAGGCAAGTAGGGTGAAGTGCCTTGCCCAAGGTCACAACATAATAAGGCCAACGCCTTAACCCACTTTGGTGGAGCGCATTGTCTTTTTTTTGTATACAGGAAGACACATTAAAAAGGAGCTACGCGTTAAACAGGTTTGAAACAGAAAGCTTTTTTTTATTGCCCTAGAATCCACCTGAGAATCTGAACATTTGTAACTGATCAAATAGCATCTCTTGTCTGTCATTGGCTGTTATACTGTAACCAGAAGACAGTATACAGTAGACCACCTCTCTCTGCTCTGGTATGTGTGGCTCCTTTACTCTCTCTGATATACTTTGTCACAAAAATATACAGGATATTCTGATACAGTACACAAACAAAGCAAAACATAAACATGACACATTAAAACACAAACCTGAAACATCAACAATTTGTTAAAGTCTATACTGACTAATCTTTTGTCTACATTTCCCTTCATTTGACATTAAAATACGAATTTCTGACATTTCTACTCTCTGACAAACAGACATAACAGTATACAGTATAAACACACCACCACCAATCCCCACGGTTAGAAGAAAGTAGTGCTTCGCACAAGTTATAATCTAAAACTTTACAACATTATTGTTGAATGTTGCATGTAAAAATCATGTTGTCTCGTATATGATGGTAAGTGAAGTAGTTAAGCAGGTACAAAAGGTATTGTTTACTTCACTGAACAACAGAGGCTAAAAGCCTTTAGAAAATCATTTAAAGTTATTCTTCATTAATGCCACGCTGGTAAATAAAAATAATAATAATAATCAAGCAAACAATAAATATGTTTTTTTCGTTTTTTTTTTCTTCTACTTTTGTACACCGTGAGTTCAATGTTTCCCAAGTGCATCCCTGAACATATTTCAATAACAGAAAGAAGTCATATTTTTGTTGTTGTTGAAGACTTTGAAACAAGATGGCAAATTAATGTGAGCTTTCATCATTAGAAATTACCAGTGTGTAACTGCGTTGGCTACCAGCAGTAACTGAGCGTCTTCTGGAGACAACAGGATGTGAAGGTTTCTTAATGTGGAGCGCTTCCTCCTTCGGATGGAGCAGGGTTGAGTATTTCCATACAGGATCCTACACACTAATAGTGTTGATTGGAAACTTTTTGACAATAATGGTACAACCACTTAATTATTTGGCAAAACAATATATTGTAGCCTGTCCTTTAGTTTTTTTATCAAATGGAAATGTCAAAATAGTTGAAAGCACAAATTAATGTCAATGCCAATGAAACTGGCTTCAAGCAGTGTTTCTATGTAAGGTTATCCTCAAGGATCTTCAAGTTTTAGAACATCTTCAAATTTGACTACACTGCTTTAGTTGTTCTGTCAAACAGACAGCAGATCATCATTTCCTCTGGAAGAATATTAAAATAACAGTGCGTTCTCCTCACCTTGGCTTTCTTAAGAGTCTAATGCTGAGACAGAAATGGCCGTACTCCAGATAAACAAAAGATTGAGACAGCATCGGTGTAGCAGAGATGCTGAACTGCATGTGGGAGGAAGCTGTCTGCTGTATCCAGCACTCAGCTCAAGAACATTAGAAGGATTATTGAGGGATATCAGTCCACTTCTAACAACGACCACCACTTCCAGATTCAGTCTTAGGCCTATAAGCTCCCCCATCACTGCCCCCCCTCCCCTCCCCTCCCCCCCACACACCCCACCACCAAGCCCCCCCTTCCCGCCCCCTCCCTGGAGAAGGTCAGACCTTAGCCTCCAGCAGCTCCAGGAACAGTTTATGCATAGGCACTCGGCCATCCTGCTTAATGTTACAGAAGTGCTGAACGGCTCTGGAGGCTGTCTGGCGCAGGAGGGGGAGGGTCATGATGAGCTTGCCTGCCCGTCTGGGGTCCTCAGGGTGCTGGCTGCTCTCG
Source organism: Neosalanx taihuensis (assembly GCA_030340665.1). Classification (NCBI taxonomy): domain Eukaryota; kingdom Metazoa; phylum Chordata; class Actinopteri; order Osmeriformes; family Salangidae; genus Neosalanx; species Neosalanx taihuensis. The sequence goes on along the minus strand of CM059299.1, from coordinate 4,746,656 downwards.
TAGTCCTGCAGGGCCCCGTGGAGAACATCCTGGAGCCCCTGTACCGCATCTGAGTCCTGAATTTGCATAGAATCTTTAGAGAGAAAGACAGGAGTATGAGTGATGTTTAAAGCCTTCAATTAAGCCATGGACAACATGATCTTCACGAAAAAGTAAAAAATTATTATATATATATATATTATAATTTGCCCAAGTTACTTCGACAACAGTAAAATTCCTTCTTACCTGAGTTGGCGAGCGCGATAGCTTTGAGAACCACAAACTCCTCCCTCTCCAGCTTCATAGCTCTGAACTTCCTAACCAGCTGCAGGATGGCGTTGTTGAGATCCAGCAGACCTGCTTGTTTGGACCGCTCCTCGTCCATCACGTAGTCCTCGGCATACACGAGCTTGTCGTCCGAGGCCAGCGAGCGGAACACCACTCGCAGGATGAGGATCTCCATCCAGCCGCTCTGCAAGAGACTCATCTGGTCTGCCAGCGAGAGAGAGGGAAAACCTGGATGGAGAGCGATGGGCGAGACGGACAAGGAGAGGAGAGGAAAGAGGAGAGGGGAGATGGTTCAGTACACGTCTGCGGAGACAAACAGCAGCCACTGTTGACATTTCCGATCATTCATTTAGCAGACGCTTTTATCCACAGTGACTTCCAAGAGAGAGCTTTATAAAATACTATCGGTCACTGATCATAACAACGAGATAGTCCCCAAACATTGCAGGTAGTCAGATTATGAAACATGAATGAGATAGTGGGAGGAATTCACTGTATACATTTTTCAGAAAAGGTTGCTTCACATATCGGACAGTGGTCGAATGGTCTTATTTGTCCTCTGAAGGACGGACCTAGACCAGAGTTATACTCCCCCAGAGAGAGGGAATAAATCACACACACGCACACCATAATTAAACCAGATGATTTGTTTTATAGGAAAGCAAGGGAAAAGAGAAGGAGGATAGGCTTTCCTTTTTGACGCCATCAGTGATTGTTATCTGGGTCTAGTGGTTTTACAATCACCATGGGAACGCCTCTGGCTCCCCTTCCTGTCTTATCACTCGGTGATTGATTGGAAACGTCTGCGGACAATTTCATTGGTCGATAGAGATCAGTATTCTGAAACGGTGTGATCGATCGCCGTGTGTATGGGTGTGTCTGTAAGGATTTAAATGGACCAATATCCATGATTCATGATTCATTTGAGAATTTAGGACTGGCTTGAGGGCGTGTCCGTTCATCTGTCATATTAATATCACACAAAGACACACAGTCACCCCCCCCCACACATCCTTTCATTTCAACTGAACAACAACATACCACAGATGAAAAAAAGACAAAAAAGTGTTTCTTAGGTCTTTATCTGGACCTCAGAATTCAAACCACATCAGTGTCTGTCTGCGTGACAGACCAGGACAAGAGGGGGTAGCTGGCAGCCGAGTGGCCCAACTGGACTCTCTTTCCCCTGGACGTCCATCTCAGACAGCCTGGTCTCTCTGCTGGTCCCTCCAGCCACAGGCCATAACCTGCCACTCACACAGAGCTGATGTGACACCACCATTACCCTGCTACGAGGGGGTCCGGAGCACAAAGGACTTTTTTTTCTGCCCCCCCCACGCCCCCCTTCCTTTCTGTCTCTGTCTTTCTGTCGCCTCGCCTCACCAGCGGACGCTCCTCAACATCTGCTCTCTTGCTCTGTCTTTTCCATCCCCTCCCTCTTTCTCTTCTTCTCCCAGTCTGTTGCCTCAGGTGGGGAGGTGCATTCCCATCCCCAGCTTCGCTGTGCTCTCCCAGCCTAACACACCGCTGGCAGAAGACTCCTAATACACACATCCGTCACCCTGCGTTTGGCTCACGCTTTGACGGTTAACGTTAGTGACAGGAAGGAGAGGCGTGGCCCAGGGTGACCACAGGGGGCGAGCTATGGAGCTGCTCGGCTGCTCTTTGGGAAACAATGAAAGTCTTGAACGCACACACACACACCTGCTAACAGGGTAGGAGGTTTGTTTTGTAAGCACTACTGGACAAGCGTAAACACAAATACAGGTGGAGATGTTTTGGGTGTGAAATCCTGATAAGGACCTTTTCATTTGGGAGGAAAGCTGTTTCAAATGAGTGCAGATATAGAAAGATGGCCGCTTGGATGTACAGACATACAAGTAATCCTGTCTGACCATTTTTGTTTAAACTCTTTGCACGGCCAATTCGAGATCAGACAATTAAGATTCACGCACAAAACCATGAAGAACCCTACCTTCCTCAAAGACATCATCAAAAGTGTGTGTGTGTGTGTATTGGCACACAGCTGCCCCTGTCATGTGGCCACAACAGATAAAGGCAGCCTCATTTGCTATGTCCTCAAAACAAGCCTCAGTAGATGGTCTTCAGGCGCTTCACTAGTTGTTTGGACTTCTTGAGGAGAAGTTATTCATTGGATTAAAGGCTCCTTTGACCAGATGAACTGCTCAGAGCTGCAGCGACCCTCAGCCATTAAGAAGTGAAATGATGCCAGTTTGTCAGAGTTTAGTGTTCAGCTCGTGTGTGTGTTAGGGTTAGCGTGAGCGAGCAGGGTACCTGGTATGTGTTTGGCCCAGCCGATATTAACCACCAGTTCGCGGTCAGCGAGGTCGCACAGTGTGGTCAAGGCCTTGATGTCGCTGTCCGGGACCGTGGGGTCTGGCATGGCGAAGATCCCTTCAGGCTCAGCTAACAACAGTAAGGACACAACCTTGTTCTCTGTCACGCCTCCCAAAGGGACTGAGGAACAGATGGAAGAGAGAGAGAGAGAGAGAGAGAGAGAGAGAGAGAGGGGAAGAGAGAGAAAGATAAAGAGGGGAAGAGAGGGAGAGGAAGAAAGAGAGATAGGGAGAGAGAGAGAAAGAGAGAGAGGGGAAGAGAGGGAGAGGAAGAAAGAGAGATAGGGAGAGAGAGAGAAAGAGAGAGAGGGAGAGAGAGGGAGAGGAAGAAAGAGAGATAGGGAGAGAGAGAGAGAAAGAGAGAGAGGGAGAGAGAGACGGGAAGAGAGAGGAAGAGAGCGGTATCACAATTGCATTCATCACAAATTCATTCAGCATTAGAATTGGTATCTTTTATCTTGACTTTCAAACGGAGCATGTCGGAAGTACAGCAGAAGATCAAGGATTGGATGGAGCGAGAACGAGAGATGAAGACAGAGAGAGAAGGAGAGCAAAGAGACCAGAGAGGATGTACAGAGAGAGAGAGAGAGAGAAAGGGAGGATGGGAGGATGAGTCTGCTCAGTGATTCGCTGCTTACACGTCCTCTTCTGAGGCAGGCTGTTCGCAGGCAGGAGGTACGGACTGTTTTCAGCATCGATCCTCCTCTTGTACTTCTGTCTGCCTCCGCGCACGCGATCCAGACGAACACCTGCAGCCAACAGCACAACGTCACACACACACACACACACACACACACACACACACACACACACACACACACACTGTGTACAACAGCCTAATATCACACACACAACGTGTAAGACAGCCTAACATCAGACACACACACTGGGTACAACAGCCTAACATCACACACACACACATACTGTGTACGACAGCCTAACATCACACAAACACACACTGGGCACAAATCACATCCTCATGTTGACCTGTACACTGGGCCGTGTAAGGTGTGCGAGGGGTGTTTTCATTTTGTTCCAGCAACACACACACACAAAACATGCAAACACACACACGCGTTGAAGTTCATACATTCTTTTAAACCCCCTTCTATAAGACTGATCTTCAGGTCTTTCCACTCCTTTGATCATCTCCAGTTGATATGTCTTGAACATGAACATCAATGGAAACATGAAGAGAGATGCCACATTTCTGACATTGCAACATCAACCCTGTAACTCAATAGGCAACAACAGTCCAGCACCCGATGACAACTGCTGTCCTTAACAAGCTCCATGGTAACACTATCGCCATGGGGATAGGGATTTAACAGGGAAGGGGAGTTTGGGGGTTAGGTATTCAGGGTGTTAATTGTCTAACCATCCCTCAACTGGACACAAACGCATAGACACACACACACACCAACATACTGTACAGCACAAAGCTTGTGACACCCAACCCCTCTACAAAGAGAAGGTATCTGCCTGGCTAAGGTTAACCTAACTTCTTTATGAGTGAGTTTCATTAGCCTTATCAGGTTACCTTACCTCGAAGGTAGTTAAAGCAGCATATCTCATTAGCTCAGTCATAGCACATCAACTCACTTGCTATTACTGGACAACAGTAAACACGGAGTTTAAGGACTGTGGGTTGAAGGGTATAATGATACCCTGTTGTTGTTGCTCTATTGTTCGCTTCTTACAAGTACACTACTGCCCGTTGGAGATGCAAGCCTTACATTTGTAAACTTGTTTGGCTGAATGCTCTCACAGCTCTTCCCTTGGCACTTATTGGTTCTCACGATGTATGTTTCATAATCTGACTACCCGCAATATTTGGGGTCTATCATGTTTCTATGCTCAATGACCAATGCTCTTTTGTAAAGCTCTCTCTTAGAAGTCGCTTAGGACTTAGCTCATTTAGCGTCTGCTAAATGAATACATGTTAATGACAATGTTTATGGCTTCCATGTAGTGTAAGTGGAAGATCTTGACGAGATATGTTTGTCAGGTGAGCTTTGGGATGAGTGTGTGACAGCAGAGGGTGCAGTAGTAGAGCTGTGGTGGTCAAAAGGCTTCCTGTGTTGTGGCAGTGTGTACTTTCCCAGTGACCATGTGTGTGTTTGTGTGTGTACGGTGAGGGTTACTCATACACATCTGAGCTAAGTGTAACTCTTCACAAAGGAATGTGCTGACAAGCAGTGGGCCAAGAATAGGTTTGGAGGATACCAGGATATAACACACACACATACACACATACACACACACAGGCTAGTTTGTGTAGCATGGGGCGATCTAGAGTAGTTTGATAAGCACGTGTCCAAGATCCATGACCCCCCACCTCCCCTACAAGTGTGTTTGAAGTTCCAGAATGTTCCCCCCACAAGAGGGGATTTACAAGGTCTCAGAACACACACAGAGGGATTAGGAGCAGGGAGATCCATAGGCTCACCACAGCACCAGGAAACCAAACATTCTCTATGACATCATATCCCCCTGTGAGTGACCTCGCCACCTTCCTCAAGCTAAAGACACAATCCCACGACGCTCATGTGTTTCTCAGATGTACAGACGTCGTGTCGTGTCTGGGTAAACCACCGTTAGTGCTTGTAACGGCAGGAAGTAGGGTAGGTATGGTGACTTGCCAGTGTTGTTTGTTGTATCTCTTGCTTTATGTTATGCATTTATAGTTCTTCCCTTGGCACTTATTGGTTCTCATGATGTATGATTCACAATCTAAAAAACCCACTGTGTTTCGGGGTCTATCACATTGCTATGCTCAATGACTGATGCTCTTTGTAAAAGCTCTCTCTTGTAAGTCGCTTTGGATAAAAGCGTCTGCTAAATGAATACATGTAAATGTAAATGTAGTTACAAGGGACATCAATCGTCAAGAATTAGTAACTGGTAAATCACTGGTTATATTCTGGTAAAATGAATATAATACGAAGACGTTTTTGCTTTAAATTGATGTTGTTGTAAAGCCCTGAGCTTCTTGAAACAACTGAACTTTTTAACTATGCTGTGTTTGATGGCCAACACTGTTTCTGCCCTGAAGCTAATGACTGGAGTTAATGCACTGCAGCCTATTCAGAATGGAGCTCCTGAGGCAGAAAGCCAGCGGTCTGCCGGTGATGACACCCCAGCCTCTCATGCTGCTGATCACATGGCTCTGTAACCTGCGCTCATGACAGCGGAGCGGCGGCCGAGATGGATTGAAGGACGTGACTTAATCATGTCCCTGTCAGGGACTCTGGTCCTTAGCAGGGTTTTAATACGGACTCGGCCCCCCTGTTAAAAGTCACACCCCTCTGTCTCGCTCTTTACTGCTGCCTCCTGGAGGAAGAGGGGCATTATGAGACACAGCGAGGCGCGTTACAAGGCTGGTTACGACAGCAGTTACGAGGGGCGCTTCACATTTCATGGAGGTCCAGGAATCCCACAAGACATCTGGAGGAATTTACAAGAAAGGAGGGTGGAGGGGGGATGGGAGGGAAGTGGGAGGCAGGGAGAGACGGGGCTGGATGCAGTAGATGCCGTAACCTATTGAAAGCAGCTAATTAAAAAGGGTTCCACACGTAGACGAACGCAAACGCATAACGGCACCAGAGAAATCTGTGCTGAAGTGAGTCGTGCGGCACACACACGCCCAGACACACATACAGACAGTAAACATATGCTGGTCTCTGTCACCCCGGCTGACGGCTGATTAAATCAAAGCTGATGAACTGAGGAGGGAGGCAGCAGGTGGTGGTGAACTGCCCTCCATCGTGGCTCGCTCTTTATCGCCCCGTCTCTCTCTCTCTCTTTCTTTCTTTCTCTCTCTCTCTCTCTCTCTCTTGCTGTTCCTTTCTCCATTTTCTCTCCCGTTTCCTCTTCCATTGTCTATCTTTCCTAGACCTCCCTCCATTCTGTTTAAAGCCCAGCCCCTGACCCTCTCTCTCTCTCTCTCTCTCCTTCCCATGAATCAGAGTAAATGGTGCCCATATCAAGGCTTCCAGAAGTGGCTCATGAGGCACCAGCCATACTGTAGCTGCTGTTTGCCTTGTTGGATCACCTCTATATCTGGCCAACAATATGTCACCAGACACACACACACGCACGCACACACACGCAGTAACAGAGGAGAGAAGACAGTAGTAGTAATAGTACTACCGCCCCCCGGCCCACACCTTTCCATAGAAATGCAGCTCCTTGTGTTTATCAAAACACTTAAGGCAGCTCCAGGCAGCGTGAGGGAGAGGGCTGGACCTGTTTGACTGGCTGAAGGCCTCCGCACAGCGGCCCAGAGGTCCACACACTGCCCTCCTGTGGTGAGGAGTGTGTGAGTTCAGCTCACCTTCCCTCAGCATGCCCATCGACAGACACTTCATGAAGCGACACGCCTGACACGACTTCCTCCTTCTCTTGGTGATCTCACACTCGCTGTTGGCCGGGCAACTGTACTCAATATTACCTGGAGAAGGGATAGAGAGAGAGAGAGACAGAGGGAGAGAGAGAATGAGAGGGAGAGAGATAGAGGAATGGAGAGAGAAGATTTAGGGTGAGAGGGAGAGAGAGAGAGACAGAGAGAGGGAGAGAGAGAGAGACAGAGAGACAGAGAGAGCGAGAGAGAATGAATGAGAGGGAGAGAGATAGAGGGAGAGAGAGACAGAGAGAGAGAGTGAGGGAGAGAGAGAGAGAGAGGGAGAGAATGAATGAGAGGGAGAGAGATTGAGGGATGGAGAGAAAAGAATGAGGGTGAGAGGGAGAGAGACAGAGAGAGAGAGAGAGGGAGAGAGAGAGAGACAGAGAGAGAGAGAGAGGGAAGGGGAATACAGTTCGACAATTTATAAATTAAGGCGTGGAAAAAAAGGAGAAAGGAAGGGTGGACCAATAAACAAAAAGAAAGAACATGGAGAGTTGAAGGAATGAAAACAAGAGACAGAACTGTGAGACCTGAGAGCGCTGGAGGAGGGACGACTGAGGTGGGAATCCAACCAATCACTGCCTGCTTTAGCTGCCTCTTTCAATTACAATCAGGAAGTATCTGATCAGCTGAGCACCAGATCTAAGTGTTTGATCTGACAGCTCAGATGACCTTCAACCCCAAGGAAGCCCATATGTGGAGTCAGCTTTAGAAGGCCTAAACAGGGCTTAACCCTAACCCTAACCCTTAACCCTGACACAGGTCCACAGCTCAGACAATCCCTTTAAAAGACCCACATGCAGCTTGCATGAGTCGCTGTTGGCTTAGACACACACAAAGAATCTGCTGTAAGAAAGAGCAGCGACCAAACATCAAGTAACGTCTTGAAGGAGTTCCCAGAACACGACTGAGATCTCACATCACATGTTTACACCTACAACACATGCTCTAACTAACACCTGTAGTAATGCTTTTCAAAACAGGTTTTTCACATTTCACAGACTGGATAAACACGACGATTTGCTTAAATTGCTCAAATGTGTCTGTTGGAAGGGGGGGGGGGGGGGGGGGGGGGGAGTGGTAGGTGGGAAGGGGTCATGTACTTAGTTTAAATCTGTGTGTCTGTTTGTGTCTGTGTGTGTGTGTGTCTGAGTGTATCTGTGTGTATGTCTGCGTGTGTTTGTGTGTGTTTGTGTGTGTCTGTATCTGTGTGCGTCTGTGTGTGTCTGTGTGTGTCAGTATCTGTGTGTGCATGTGTGTGTCTCACCCTGGATGGTCCTCTTGAAGAAAGCCTTGCAGGCCTCGCAGGAAGCGACCCCGTAGTGATATCCTGACGCCACATCTCCACACACCAGACACAGGCGCTTAGCCACAGAGCCCAGCATGAACTCACACTTCACCTGGCCGTCCTCTCCTCCAAACCTCCTGGGGGACGGAAACACAGAGACGGGGCTTGACCCATAACACACACACTCACTGACACACTCACTGACACACTCACTGACACACTCACTGACACACTCACTGAGAAACTCACTCACACTCCATAACACACACACTCACTGACACACTCACTGACACACTCACTGACACACTCACTGACACACTCACTCACACTCAATGACACACTCACTGACACACTCACTCACACTCCATAACACACACACTCACTGACACACTCACTGACACACTCACACTCCATAACACACACACTCACTGACACACTCACTGACACACTCACTGACACACTCACTGACACACTCACTCACACTCCATAACACACACACTCACTGACACACTCACTGACACACTCACTGACACACTCACTCACACTCACTGACACACTCACTGACACACTCACTCACACTCCATAACACACACACTCACTGACACACTCACTGACACACTCACACTCCATAACACACACACTCACTGACACACTCACTGACACACTCACTGACACACGCACTCAGACACTCACTCACACACTCACTCACACTCCATAACACACACACTCACTGACACACTCACTGACACACTCATTCACACTCCATAACACACACACACACACACTCACTGACACACTCCCTGACACACTCACTGACACACTCACTGAAACAATCACTGACACACACACTGACACCCACACTCACAGAAACAATCACTGACACACACACACACTCACACACTCACTGACACACTCACTCACTATACATGTAGACATGCAGTGCGTTCAAACTAAATACATGACATGGACACAAACACACACACACACAGATGTGCCGTACCTGTTAGTTCCTCCATCGCTGGACAGCCCAGCAGTGTGTCCGTACAGACCTGGGGAGTCCAGGTCGTTGGTGTGGTTGTGGGTCTTGCTCAGGGGGCCGTAGCTGGAGTTGGTGTCTGAGGACGAGCTCCCTGGGCTGGGCTGAGCAGGGCTGATGTCCCCCTGGGAGCTGGGGCTCGGGCTGGAGGGCTCTCGCTTGATAGAGGGGGGACAGGGGAGGTCTAAGCCCCGCACTGACATCCTGTCCAGGAGTCTGGGGAGAGCAGGGGAGGAAGAGAGATGTTTACATTCACATTCAGTCATTCATCAGATGGTCTTATCCAGAGCGACTTACAGCAAGTACGGGGACAATCCCCCCCAAGGCAAGAAGGGGGATGTGCTGTCAAAGCCGGGGTTTGAACCGGGTACTTTCTGATTACTAACCCAACTCCCTAGCCGCTCAGCCACTTGAAACCCCCAGATGTTGGAGAAGAAAAGAGAAAAAATAAAGAGATGGATGAACAACCTGAGCACACACCATCAGAGAGTCACAAGCTGTGCATGCTGACTCATCACGCTCATTAAGATGTATTTGCACGACATTCTAGCGGCCATTCCAATACAATCACAACAGCAGAGCGCAGGTCTACACAGACCAACTGCTCTTTAAGCAGCTAGGACCCCCCTCTGCCACTCTCATCCCTCTCTCATCCCACTCTCATCCCTCTCTCAACCCTCTCTCGTTCCTTTATCACCCCTCTCTCACCCCTCTCTCATCCCACTCTCATCCCACTCTCGTCCCTCTCTCGTTCCTTTATCACCCCTCTCTCATCCCTCTCTCATCCCACTCTCATCCCTCTCTCATCCCTCTTTCATCCCACTCTCATCCCTCTCTCATCCTACTCTCATCCCTCTCTCATTCCTCTCTCTGCCCTCTCTCATCCCTCTCTCATCCCACTCTCATCCCTCTCTCATCCCTCTCTCATCCCACTCTCATCCCTCTCTCATTCCTCTCTCATCCCTCTCTCATCCCACTCTCATCCCTCTCGCATCCCTCTCTCATCCCACTCTCATCCCACTCTCATCCCTCTCTCATCCCACTCTCATCCCACTCTCATCCCTCTCTCATCCCACTCTCATCCCTCTCTCATCCCTCTCTCATCCCTCTCTCGTCCCACTCTCATCCCTCTCTCGTCCCACTCTCGTCCCTCTCTCGTCCCACTCTCGTCCCTCTCTCGTCTTTCTCTCGTCCCTCTCTCGTCCCACTCTCGTCCCTCTCTCGTCCCACTCTCGTCCCTCTCTCGTCCCTCTCTCGTCCCTCTCTCGTCCCACTCTCGTCCCTCTCTCGTCCCTCTCTCGTCCCACTCTCGTCCCTCTCTCATCCCACTCTCGTCCCTCTCTCATCCCACTCTCATCCCACTCTCATCCCTCTCTCATCCCACTCTCATCCCACTCTCATCCCTCTCTCATCCCTCTCTCATCCCACTCTCATCCCTCTCTCATCCCACTCTCGTCCCTCTCTCGTCCCACTCTCGTCCCTCTCTCATCCCACTCTCATCCCTCTCTCATCCCACTCTCATCTCTCTCTCATCCCTCTCTCGTCCCTCTCTCGTCCCACTCTCGTCCCTCTCTCGTCCCTCTCTCGTCCCACTCTCGTCCCTCTCTCGTCCCTCTCTCGTCCCTCTCTCGTCCCTCTCTCGTCCCACTCTCGTCCCTCTCTCATCCCTCTCTCATCCCACTCTCATCCCTCTCTCATCCCTCTCTCATCCCACTCTCATCCCTCTCTCATCCCTCTCTCATCCCTCTCTCATCCAACTCTCATCCCTCTCGCATCCCTCTCTCATCCCACTCTCATCCCACTCTCATCCCTCTCTCATCCCACTCTCATCCCACTCTCATCCCTCTCTCATCCCACTCTCATCCCTCTCTCATCCCTCTCTCATCCCTCTCTCGTCCCACTCTCATCCCTCTCTCGTCCCACTCTCGTCCCTCTCTCGTCCCACTCTCGTCCCTCTCTCGTCTTTCTCTCGTCCCTCTCTCGTCCCACTCTCGTCCCTCTCTCGTCCCACTCTCGTCCCTCTCTCGTCCCTCTCTCGTCCCTCTCTCGTCCCACTCTCGTCCCTCTCTCGTCCCTCTCTCGTCCCACTCTCGTCCCTCTCTCATCCCACTCTCATCCCACTCTCATCCCTCTCTCATCCCACTCTCATCCCACTCTCATACCTCTCTCATCCCTCTCTCATCCCACTCTCATCCCTCTCTCATCCCACTCTCGTCCGTCTCTCGTCCCACTCTCGTCCCTCTCTCATCCCACTCTCATCCCTCTCTCATCCCACTCTCATCTCTCTCTCATCCCTCTCTCATCCCTCTCTCGTCCCACTCTCGTCCCTCTCTCGTCCCTCTCTCGTCCCACTCTCGTCCCTCTCTCGTCCCTCTCTCGTCCCTCTCTCGTCCCACTCTCATCCCTCTCTCATCCCTCTCTCATCCCACTCTCATCCCTCTCTCATCCCTCTCTCATCCCACTCTCATCCCACTCTCATCCCTCTCATCCCTCTCTCATCCCTCTCTCATCCCACTCTCATCCCTCTCTCGTCCCACTCTCGTCCCTCTCTCGTCCCTCTCTCGTCCCTCTCTCATCCCACTCTCATTCCTCTCTCATCCCTCTCTCATCCCACTCTCATCCCTCTCTCATCCCACTCTCATCCCTCTCTCATCCCACTCTCATCCCTCTCTCATCCCTCTCTCATCCCTCTCTCATCCCTCTCTCATCCCACTCTCATCCCACTCTCATCCCTCTCTCATCCCACTCTCATCCCTCTCTCATCCCTCACTCATCCCTCTCTCATCCCACTCTCATCCCACTCTCATCCCTCTCTCATCCCTCTCTCATCCCTCTCTCTTTCCTTCTCTCCAGCCGTCTCAGTTGGGTGTAGCAGGACGTTTGTCGTTTCCCACATATGCAAAGCTCTGGTCTATTATACCTCCCTGTTGTGAGAGCAGGCGATCACTCAAACAAACACATGGAAATGTAAACAAAACAGCTAAAACACACACACACACGCTGGGGTCCCAGTCACGCAGCCCCCGCCCGTGGGCGCACGCCGTGGGAGGGCAACACACGATAGCATGGAAACAGCCGAGTGTGTCCCCCACGTGTGTCTGCGCACCCCCCCCCCTCTCCCCCGGGGGGAGGGCTGCGGCTTGTTCCACAATGTCACACTCGGCACCTTCAGACACGCTTTCAAACGTGGTCATGTGTCATCGTAAACACTCCAGCACACACACTGGCACACACACTGGCACACACAGCCGCATGCCTTTGTGTGTCGCCAGACCCACTCATAAACCCAGCTCGCCGTCTCTCCATCTCCTACACATTCACCTACACACCAACACAACCCCACGTTCGCATGTACACACACAATGGGCATGCAGGACTCCTGTAACACACACACACATCCACCACACACACACATTCTTTCCCTACACTCTTCATCTTGTCGTCGTCCCCCCGCCCCCCCCCCTCCGCCCCCCCCCCTCCGCCCCCTTTCTTCCTCTGTCTCTGTCCATCAGTGATTGTGACTCAGTGAGACTCTATGGAGTGAAACCAAGGCCTGGTTCCTGCCATGTAAATAGGCCCACCACAGGTCATTTGCCAGGCAAAGACACTGGCAGCATTTACCACCAGCAGAATCAACCACAGCCACGCGCTATTAACCTCTTTGAAGCAACAGATTGTGTGTGGTGGTGGTGGTGGTGGTAAGGCAGGAATTCTGCTTTTCCTCAAATCCTCTCCTTCCCCCCTTCTCCCTGTGTCTCCATGACACACACACACACACCTGTACACGCCTCATCTCCCTTTTCTCAGTACATTTCGTTTACTTGGAATGAACTGAACATGCATTTCGTCTCCCTTGGTGGAGAGCATTAGTCTCCACACAGCGACATGTACCGTCATTCTACTCTGCTGCCTTGTTAGGCAGCAAGCACCGGTGGTTCAGTGGTAGGATTCTTGCCTACCATGTGCCTGGGTTTCAATCCCGGTGGGAGTTCGAATCCCAGCCAATGCGTTAAATGTGTGTGCGCCTGTGAAATTTCTCTATTAGGGTACTAATAAGGGATCATTTCTTCTTCTTCTTGTTAATGTTCTACGGCAAAACGCAGGAATCCTCCCAAGCTTTTCCAACGACACGGGTACGTTTGTATCGTTTGCAACCCCCCCCCCAAAAAGACAGCAGCTCCCTCAGATTTCAGGAACATCAGATGCATCTCTGACATGATTGAGTGTCAGAGGGGGAACACAATGTTGGCAGGCACGCTGGCAGCGCTGTAAATCCAGAGCTGTTTTAACAACAAAGACATTCAGTGGAGAGCGGTGAGGAGAGTGAAAAAGTGACAATGACAGGGATCGCTGGAGAATTGAAATGTGCGTGCGTGTATGTGCGCGTGTCTTCGTATCCAAAACAGCGCTAACTGCACCTTGGCAACAAAGAGGAAAAACGCACCGTGAAACAGCAGAGTTTTCAACAGAATGAGAGAAGGCTGAAGGCTGAAGCAGACAGATAGAGAGAATGTGGAAAAGACTGAGGGAAAGAAAGGGGTCTGTGGCTGGGTCATTAACTAGGAGGGCCGGGGTGGGGGGGGGGGGGGGTGCTGAAAGGAAGCAGAGGGGGAAACACTCACTTTCAAATGAGCAGTCATAACAAAGTGAATGACCGAGCGGAGGACGAGACACACAGAGGAAAAAGGGAGAGAGGAGGGCGAGAGAAGAGAACAGGAGAGGGGAAGTGATAAAGTAGTGAAAAGGAGAAGAAAAAAAAAAATCTAATAGACACACCCAAGTGAGGAGAGAGGGCGGAGCCTGGGGGGGGGTTCTCTCCCCCACACACCCCCCACACCCCCCCACACACACACACACAGTCTAACCTTGCAACTGAACAGAACACGTCGTTCACCTCAAATAACCCTCTTCCCTTCTCCCAAGGTGACTGACTGAAGTTAGCGGAGCGTCCAGTGGAGTCTTTTTCCTCTATTTGAAGGAGCCAATAGGAGATAATAAGGATGGTGTGGGGATGTTTATGAAAGACTTTTTCATTTCAGATTGAGGGGTTGGGTTAGCCAGGGCTTGAAGGACTGCTCCTTGACTCGGGGTCGATTCTTTCATCTCCCCCCACACACCCCCTCCCTGAGTCTCAGAGAACATTGGTATTACCCAGGGACTCGAGCCTGTGATCTGTACCCCCATGTACCAGTCCTCTCTGGGGGGAAAAAGTCCCTAATTTAATACCTACTCAATGTATCTTTCTATTTGCTGTGTGTTTAGACTTACGGAGGTGTTTTAGGTTGACCATAGGAGCAAATCTACAGGAACTTGTGAAGCGCTCTGTGATATTACCTGCAGAAACTACTTTCCAATATAATCCAGATATGCATTTTTTTTTTATTCTCTTCCAAACATAATTTTAATTAGAAGGTCAGCCTCGCTTTTCTGAAAGAGAACCGCACACTCAAACGCAGCAGTACACAAACTGGCAGTTTCAACTTGGCAACCTTTCGAGTTCGGTCAGTCTCAGACACTGGGGCTAATGGAGCAGCTTTGTGTTATAGGTAACAACATTTCCTATCACACAGACCTCCTGTGTCTCTATGGACAGTCAACACAGGCAGGCTGAACACAGGACACATCTCAGAAAGCAGATAACAGATCAGACAAACAGAGGCTGGTAGAGAGCAGCAACAGAAGAGCAGTTTGGAGGTGTGTGTGTGTGTTGGTAGAATTGTGTGAGAGTGAGCAGAGGAACAGGAGAGGTACTTACTCAGGGTCAGAGTGGTAGGTGAAGCACTCCGGAAGATACAACTCTACTAAATCCATGTGCCCTGTGTCACCATAATCTGGGGAGAAACCCTGCTGTCTTTGGAGGTTCTCTCTCTCAAGCTCGCTTATTGTCCTCTTACTGCCTCACTCGCTATATATATATATATATATATATATATATATATATATATATATGACTCTCTGACTCTCTCTCTCTCAGACTCTCTCTCTCTCTGTCTCTCTCTCTGACTCTCTCTCTCTCTCTGTCTCTTGTTCTCCCAGTCTTGGTTTGTTTCCGATGCTGTCAATCTTTGCTGGCTCCCTCCTTCACTTTTCTTTCAGCTCTCTTCTTCCCCAGCTCTCCAACGCTGTCCCCTTCTTCACTCACAATTCTTCTCTCAGCCTTTCTTTTCTTTTCCTTCTTCTTTACGCACGTTTTTTTCCTCTCCTGTCTCTCTCTCTGTCTCTCTCTCTCTCTGTCTCTCTCTGTCTCTCTCTCTGTCACACACCTTCACTAGATAGAAGACAGAAGCTGTGAGGTCATAACTGTTCTGTCCAGCTCAGTGACAGACGACAGTAAAGCCATGGTAACTCCTCATGAATATCCAATGCTTGTTGGCAAAGCTCCTCCTCTTGGAACGTGATGCTGACACGTGGTTGGCTCTATTCTGATCCAATAAGAGCAGACAACTGGCTGTGTGTATTTAAAACATGACAGGGGGTTCTGGAGATAACACTAGAGATAAGGTAATTGGTTGGAGAACTTAAAATGTAATAAGACACTTATATTATCTACCTGATTTGATTTGTAATTGTTGTGTTACTTAAGTTAAGGACTGAAAACAATGAATTATTTTGATTGTGAATAGCCACAGTGATTCAGTAAACATGTTAAGGTCCAGGCATAATGTACATGGGTTCAGGTTGGAGAGAGAGAGAGAAGGGAGTGTATTAAGCTCTTTGTAACCCAAGAGGCTCTTGTCAAAGGAATCATACACTGTTGTAGCAGACTGGTGGAATGTGTCTTTATTCATGTGTGTGGTGGTCTCAGAGCTCTATAATTACACCTGCTCCTGAAGGACATTCTGGACATACCACTGTGTGTGTGTGCGCACGTGTGTGTGAGAGAGAGTATGCCAGTGTTTGTTTGTTTGTTTGTGGATCGTGTATCACCTCGGTACTGCATAGCAGCTGCTTCACACATTCACGCACTTGAATTATTGGAACCATGTTGAAGTAGTGGATTACAGATGTAAAGCATGCCTTGATTATTGTAGCTTATGTCACGCCAAGGCACATTAAGATGCTGAACATCATTTAACCTCTTAGATAGACATCAAGGACATTTGAAAGCCTTGTACTGAACTGTACCACACTTCACATTCTCTACTCCACAATACCTAAACAGAGTATGTTCATCTAGGCAACAACAACAAACAACAAATGGGTGTGTGATCTTATCTTAGTGTGGACCCGGCTTTGATCAGCAGACCGTCCAGTAAGGAGGCAGACACCCTGCTTAATCAGCCGTCAAGCCCACACCCCATTTAGCTTTATATCGTGGAACTGGAAAACACACACACACACACACACACACACACATACACTGAGTTTGTTATCCCATTCAGAGTAAACATCAAAACTAATCAGAGAATTACGTTTTAGATAACCTCCAGACTGCAGATGACAAGGACTCATCCCACAAGGTGATGTGCTGCATGCGTAGCACATAAAACCCCTCAGACACACTTCACACTCCAGAGCAGTCTACCGGGCTAGCATGCGCACATGCACAGTCCCACACCGTCAACATTCAAAGGTCACGGATTCATGTATTACATCAAAGGAAACAGCCACGCGCAAAAACACAAACACTCACATGCGCACACACACACACATACACAGACACACACACACACACGTACGCTGACACACACTTCTAATTCCATTAATGCCCAATTTCCAAGTTTGCGCCAAAGGTGGATTAATAGTTTTTTTCTCATTATCGTCTGCGTTCCATGATTATCTCATGTTTATCCAGCACACATCAAAATAATCTAGACCAAGATATTATTATTTAATAAACCATGAAAGAAGTCCAATGTTTAAATGGTACTCATCATCCTAGTAGCTTTTAGGAGGCACAGTTCTTAACCACTGTCAATGGATTCTGAAAGCACGGTGCCAAGCTTTCCTACTGCACTGCTCTCGCTGTGTTCGTCAAGTCGCTAATTCATTAGTCGTGTGCAAATGAAACAAGGGGCGGAGAGCTGAGATCATTCGAGCTATTATCAGCTGGGTCAATGGATTGACGAAGGCAGACATTTTCTTTGACACTGCAGTGTCTTGCGGTGAATGAAAACAAAGCTTGGTCCCACTTGAGCAGTGTCAGAGTGTCTAGCTTACCACAAGGAAACACAGAGAAGCTGTTTGTTCCAGCTCACAGCAAACAGGCACACAGCTTTACAGTTTTGATGTCTTAACATCAAGCTGTCTCCTGTCCATCTAACTTCAGTCTTATAAACTTCTGAATGAAACAAAGACACCGAGTTTTTACTGTAATAGTATTATGTGGACCTGCGACTACATATGTGTTATGTTCTACTTGATAAACCCTGTTGAGAACAAAGACCAACAATGTACAGCGTTGGGATGTTGTTTTTCATTGAAGGAAGATCCTTGAAATGAAAAATTCAAACGGATATCAGCTGTTTCCATCCGCAGTGTGTAAGCCTGCAGCATTCTTAGGGCTAAACGTGATAAAACATTCAGAAAGCTCAAGAAAGGAGACGCATCTGGGGAGGAGACAGAAACCTGATAGCAACACTACAGGGAGGAATCTGAAACAAAAGATCAAGTGGACAGATATTGACCGAGAATGGATTTTCTCAGGTTTTCTCAAAAACAGTGTGTGTGTGTATGTGCGTGTGTGAGAGAGAAAAAGACAGAGAAAGACACACAGCTAAAGACAGAAAGAGAGAGAGAGACAGAAGGAGAGAGAGACAAAGAGAGAGAGAGACAGGGAGAGAGACAAAGAGAGAGACAGAGAGAGAGAGAGAGAGAGAGAGAGAGAGAGAGAGAGAGAGAGAGAGAGAGAGTAGGGGGTCTGAACGTCCCAGCCCAAAGCCCCCTTCGACTTTCCCTTGAGAGACAGCTGTCAGATTGAGTTCCAAAACTGGACAGTCAAACACTGTTCACCACCCCCACCTTAGCATCTCTACTCACACACACACACGTTCATAGTCTGACACACTCTTTCACACATGCACACGCACACACATTTTCCCCATCACACTCTCAATCCACACACACACAGACACACAGTCCTCTTCAGTCTCACATATACCCATTTGTCTTCTACCTCACACTCCCCATCCATAACAACACATCCACACACACAGTCGCTTGTATATCTGCTTCTGCATCTGCTCTGAGAGAGTTATCATGGTGTAATTAGCTTACCCCTGCACCTGATTCCAAGTCATCCATCAATTACCAAGAAAAGGGCCAGGCTCTATTGACACTGTGAGCAAATACCAAGGTTCCTCTTCACAGATACAGTCAATGTCATCTAACAAAATTAAGTGGTTTTCTGTGAAAGATACAAAACAAAGAACAATGTAAGGAGTGTGTGTGTGTGTGTGTGTGTGTGTGTGTGTGTGTGTGTGTGTGTGTGTGTGTGTGTGTGTGTGTGTGTGTGTGTGTGTGTGTGTGTGTGGAATTTGCCAGTAACAGTGATCAGGGTCCGTTCATCACCACAGATTTGCAGGCATGGAGTGGCAGATATTCGCCTAAAGTTCACCAAAAGATCTGATTGCTGAGCTTGTCTGTTTCCCATTAGAAGGCTGAAGAAGCGATCTATGGACTGATGGATGACTGCGGGGGGGGAACAGCCTGACTGCTCAATCCATCGCTCACACATGTAATATGGATCAGGGAATCAAGTGGATCTGCTGCTTGAAACCTTAGAAGGAGCACAGGGAACAGGAAGAGGAACAGGGAGAGGAACAGGAAGAGGAACAGGTTGAGCAACAGAAAGAGGAACAGGAAGAGGAAAAGAAAGAGGAACAGTTAGAGCAACAGGAAGAGAAACAGTTAGAGGAACAGGATGAGGAAAATGAAGAGGAACAGTTAGAGGAACAGTAAGAGGAACAGAAAGAGGAACAGGATGAGGAACAGTAAGAGGAACAGGATGAGGAACAGGAAGAGGAACAGGATAGGGAACAGAATGAGGAACATAAGAGGAACAGGATGAGGAACATGAAGAGGAACAGGAAGAGGAACAGGCAGAGTAACAGAAAGAGGAACAGGATGAGGAACAGGAAGAGGAACAGGAAGAGGAACAGGATGAGGAACAGGCAGAGCAACAGAAAGAGGAACAGGATGAGGAACAGGAAGAGGAACAGGAAGAGGAACAGGCAGAGCAACAGAAAGAGGAACAGGAAGAGGAACAGGCAGAGCAACAGGAAGAGGAACAGGAAGAGGAACAGAAAGAGGAACAGGAAGAGACAGCTCACAGGTTTCTAAATGGTTTTACTTGTATCCAAAGATAATCTGAGGTTCCTTTGGGACACCTTGGGGACCTAAGAAGGAATTGAAATACAAGTCCAGTGGACGCACACACACACACACACACACACACACACACACACACGTGACCTACACACACACACACCTACACACACACACACACGCACATTATGGCTCTGTGAAACACAATGAAATACATTTGCTCTCTGGTGGACTGGTACAACCCCCTTTAATGGGCCGGGCCTGTTCGAATACTCTTCCAAACCAATCCTTCCTCGTGCCCTTCCTTCTGTGAATAACTGCACTTGCATGGCTGGGCAAGCAGAATGGTGTATGCTTTCATATGCACTGTAAGAGAGAAAGACAGCGCTAAGTGCAGAAGATCATTTGTGAACTCAATACTCCGTCTCTAAGCTCCTTACCAATCTGCCTGTCTCTCTATTTTTCTCTCCTCCTTCAAACCTGTTTGTGATCGTTCACTTTCACTTAACCCCTGATGGTTTCTGCCTAATCTCTTCTCTGATCTTCTCAAATGATCTTCCCATAAACTCTGACCTATGCTCAATCTCATCTAAATAGACATTTGACTGAGAGAAATATATAGAGATATGTATAGAGACAGGTATAGAGACATCTATAGAGACAGGTATAGAGACAGGTATAGAGACAGATATAGAGACATCTATAGAGACAGGTAAAGAGACATCTATAGAGACATGTGCAATCTTCCTCTGGTTCTCACGCCTGTCACCTGCTTATCTATCAGTCCAGCTCTCAGATCCGTGTGGAACGGGTGAGTCAGCATCAGGCCCCCCTAGCATGTCTCCTCACCTGCTGACATCAGGAACTCTAACATGCACACAAACACACACACAGCACGCCTCCCCTCGCCTCGCTCCACACCTCCTCCCAACGACACCCCCCCCCCCCCGATTCGTGGCTCTGACAGAACTCTTGGATGACTTCACTCTTTCAAGCAGAGCCAATGCATGACTATCATCTCTGCATCCTCCTCCCTCCCTCCCTCTCCGAGTCCGTCACACGCCGCTTCCCCCTCCCCCGTGAACAGTAGGTGGTGGCGCACCAGCCAGTGAGGCGGGTTAGGCTCACCTACCTCCCTCCCTTTGTCTCCCCCCCCCCTTTCCATGTTGGTGGTTAGGCTGAACTCCAGCCTAGCACAGACCAGTGGGTACAGCCTCTAGCCAAGGTACACAAGTCCTGATGTAATTTTCTGCAAGATTACACACGGTAATGGCTGGCTTTGGAGGAACGCCATAACTGATGGCTTCCAATTATAGATGTATAACTATCGATCTGTCAACGCCGTGGAAGAAGAGGAGGGGAGGGTGAGAAAGAGATAGAGAGAATAGGAGAGGATGGAGAGAGAGAGAGAGACAGAATGGAAGTGACAGAAAGACAGATCGAATGTGAGAAAAAGAAAGGGACATATCTTTTTTTTATGAATTCACAGATTGCAACAACAACAAAAAACTACAATTTGGGGACTTGCTGTATGTTCAGCCCTCACACAGCAGGCCTAGTACATGGAGGTAGTTAGATTCCTAGACATGAGATTTAGGAGCTTGACCACCAGGTGAGCGAGGCACACACAGTGACGCAGACACAAATTCACAGTGGACTTGTAACCCCGTAAACCCCCTGTGCGCTCTATCCCCGACCCTGGTGGTAAACCACACCCAGACCCAGCCCTTTACTCACAATCACAGGCTCATCCACAGTCCTGCACAGCTGCCTCTGCAGTCAGTCAGTCTCAAGGACAAACAGCTCTGCTCTTCTCTGATGCAGTGTGGCACAGGCTCTCCAGTCTCTGTCCTCTCCCCTTTCTTCAGAACAGCGTCGAGTTCACCTCCTGCACCTCACCAGGGAGTCCTGAACGCGTGTCTGCGTGTGTGTGAGGAGGAAGAGAGAAGAGAACAAGGTTTACTTGAGTCTGTATCCCCATAGATACTGGGACTGCTGGAGTGAAGAGAGGGAGGGAAAGGGGGGGAAAGGAGAGAGAAAAAGAGACAGCGAGAGAGAGAGAGAGAGAGAGAGAGAGCAGTGGCATCGTGTTTCAGGGATGTTCTGAGTCAGCACGGGGATGTGAGTGTTGATATCAGTTTGTGGCAGAGTAAGATGGAGTAAGGTGTGCGCTTTGACAAGAGCCACCGTCAAACGACTGTGCATTTCAAGAAGCAGGGTGTCCGTACAAGACAAACACGTACGCCATCAAACCACTTCTAAACTGGGTTTATTGTTTAATTACAATTGCTTTTCCCTCAATGGACCAGCTTTAGGTAAAAGCGGTCGCAATCCTCCTGGTCTCGTTACACTTTTGATCTCATTATCCTCCAATGAGGAAAGCATCGTGAAGCCGATCCCAAATCTGAGGATCATCAGATGGTCATTACTGTCAGTCAGTTTCCTACTTATACGAAAAGCTTGGTTTTACAGTCATGTGTTTAAAGATTTAAAAAACAATATGTGGGTAAAGACATTCACAAGTTCATGAACTACATTAGAACATTTCAGTTCAAGAGTGAGTAGAACTGCGATAGCAAAAAATGTAAAAAAAAAAAAGCATTACTTTAATCACTCAGGTCAGGTGTGAATCAGCAATGAATCTGAATCGCCAAACCAAAAAAATTCTGTGGTCTGACATTCAACAGCAGGTTAATAGAAAACAGATAACATCAGAACATTCGAGTATCTCTTCTCAGAACCACCCGTCTGTTGTTTTTTGTTGTTGTCAAATAATCTAGCCAAGCCATCTAATTAGCAAAGCAGTTTCCCAGGTCTCTCAATTACAACGAATGATTTCAGAGAAAAAGTCTCTTAATCTTTAACTCTTCCCTCTTAAGTAAGTTCCAGATGAATAGATGGAGAAACCGAGGCAAATATATTTCCATATTGAAACATTTCAGTGCCTACAGCGGATGTCTGTGTAAGCTCTTCCACGGTTCTCTGTCTCAGAGAAAACATTTCTAGAAGGTTCTATTTCTCAGTTATTAACAATAAACACATAAGAAACAGGAAGTGTTTGGGGGACATCTTGTCATAATTACTTACACTTCTTTTCCAGCCATAAACACATTCCAACACAACTGCTCCAATCAGTAGCCTGATCCAAGTAAATAAAACAACCAAACAAGTAGAATAAAAGCAGTGAATACTAATATACACTCATAACACTATGACAAAAAAGGGAAATTGTATATATTCAAAAATGATTAAAACTTGTGCAGTAATTGTGCAGTAATTATGCAGTTTTGTTAATCCGGTCCATTTTTCCCTTATCATGTTAATGTTTGCACAGGACTTAATCATTAACGGGAGTTTTTACTTTTTTTGCCGGCAACTCACAGAAAACCTGTTTTGGCCAAGTTAGTCTGGATGTTTCCATTTGAGTCTCCCTGCTTCAGCTAAACATGTGTGTGAACGGGATTCCAGTTAACTAGTGACAATGGTAACTCTAACCAGTCAACCTGCCTCTAAAACATCCACTTTCTCAACTATTTCATAAGGTTTCATTTCTCTGACCAGATCACATTCAAGCCTGAGGGAAACACATTTGACACAGGAGATACAGGCTTACTTTGTTTAACTATTACATTGTACAAATCAAAAACTCTTATCTGGCAAAATAAACATTTGAGGGGAAAGAAACTAGATGGAATAATTGCGAACATGTTGCCCAGCTAATAACAGTGACAATCAAATCGAAGCTGTCTGACATAGCAGCTTTGTGTGACCCCATCTCCAAACACATGGAACTAGACGCAGGCTGATGATTGGTGCAGGAAAGGTGTTCCACAGAGCATCGGTGTCCCAAGCATCGTCCCTACACAGCGCAGACTGCTTCAGGTGTGCGCTATACCTGGATCTCTCTCTCTCTCTGTTCTGTAGGTTGCATCTGTTCCTTCATTTTGTCCATTCGTCCCTGCAGTCTCCCCATCTTGGTCTGAGCAGTGTCCACCTTGTTCCTCCCCCATGCAGCTTCCAGGGCTTCCCAGCCTGTCCTGCTGGGTCCAGAGCCCAGGGGGGTCAGATGAAGCCCAGGCCAACTCCCTTGGGTCTCTGGATGGCCCGGATGGGCTCGGTGATGCCCCGGCCCTCAGGCCCAAGGCCCATGCCCGGCCTCCAGCCCATAGTCTGCATCATAAGATTCCCGGTGTTGGACTCTGGGAGGGGGCCCACATTCTCACCCACCACTCCTACAGAGAGGAATTCACAGCGTGTTTAATATCTGGGAATATAACAAGGGGAAGCAGGAATTTGAGGTCGGAAAAAAACTTACTGCAAGCTGGAGAGAGAAGGGGAAGAGAGAGGGTGAGAGGGTGTGAGAGAGAGACACAGAAGGAGGGAGGGAGGGAGGGAGGGAGGGAGGGAGGTGAGTGAGAGAGAGAGAGAGAGAGAAAGAAACACAGGGAAGGAGAGAGAGAGAGAAAGCGACAGAGAGATACAGAGATAGACAGAGACTGAGAGAGAGAGAGAGAGAGAGAGAGAGAGAGAGAGAGAGGGGTGAGTGAGGGAGACTTCATCAGCAGATATCTAAACAGGACAGGCAAGACACGTGAAGCGAGGGAGGAGAGCAGAGTGACTGGGAGGATCAATGACAGGGCTGAGGCAGATAACTGGGAGGGCAGTGGGCAGCGGGGAGAGGATCTTGATTAGGGCCTAAGACTGTTTAAATGGTGCTTAGGCTCATGTGGCAGGCTGGGAGTGGGAGGAGTCTGCTGAACCCTGAACCTCAGGACCCTGGGGCTTAGTGAAGGCCAACGTCACAGCCTGGCCTCTCGGCCTTTCAGCCTCTCAGCCTGGCCACTCAGCCTGGCCACTCAGCCTGGCCTCTCAGCCTGGCCTCTCAGCCTGGCCACTCAGCCTGGCCTCTCAGCCTGGCCACCTGTAGGGAGGCAGAGGTCAGGTCTCTCTCTTCTTCTTCTCTCTCTCTCTCTCTCTCTTAGGACACACCAGGGGGGCTGACCCTGCGCTTTCCACTAGGGCCCACAGTGTTTCACAGAAACAAGGAAGTATGCTCCACTCTTACGTCACTTCCTTGGGTGGGTGCCAGGAATTATGTTCCCGATGCTGATTCGTTAACCCCCTCATCCCAGTCTTAACGCTAGGCTGAGAGGAGGAGGGAGCTAGGCTGAGAGGATGAGGGGCAGGGAGCAGGGGAGGGGCATGGGGTATTAGTAAGGATGGAGACCACAGCAACATGATTAGCTAAAGGGTAATCCGGTATCTCTATGCTGACAGTAAATCACGCTAGTTGACTGTTGTCCAACTGTTGTCCAGATTAGAGAGGAATGAGGAGGGGTTAACAAGGGTCCAAAGGGAGAGGAGGAGGGAGAGGGAGGAGGGAGAAGGAGGAGAGAGGAAGGAGGAGGGAGAAGGAGGAGAGAGGAGAGAGAAAGGAGGAGGGAGAAGGAGGAGAGAGGAGGGAGAAGGAGGAGAGAGGAGGGAGGGGGAGGAGAGAGGAAGGAGGAGGGAGAAGGAGGAGAGAGGAATGTAGCCGAGGGAGAAGGAGGAAGAGGGAGGAGGCGGGAGGAGGGAGGAAGGAAGGAGAGAGGAGGGGGGAAGAAGAAGGAGGAGGAGGGAGGTGCCTCCACAGTACCTGTGGGGGCAGGCGCTCCCAGGGGAGCTGCCTTGCGTCTGCGCTTGACGTCGCCTGTACACAGGGAGCCCAGGTGTCCGCTGGTCTGTCTGCAACACCACAGCGACATCACCATCTTCATCACAACCGTTACCGCACACCCTTCTACCATACCGAGGCTTTCCCCAGCTCAAGCCAGGCCAAACTCAGGTTTGAAGAACATGTGAAACTATTCACAGGCTGGGTCCCCTGCGAAGCCTAGTGCAGGACAGTTCTAGTGTAACACTTCTTTTCTAATGACTGGTTGTAGATGGCAACACACACAAAACACAAATGATTTCGCACAAGCCAGTGGAACGCTTTAGATCTCGAGGCAGGACTGGTCAGTGTGAGTCTAACGCCCCCCAGTGGAGCCTCTGGTGAAATAACAGCCCGTGTCAGTGGATGCAGGGATTTTCCGTATCTTTAAGTGAGTCTGCATGTTCTGCATGTTCCAACCTGCTGGCTGTCTTCACAGAGCAGTTCCTCCGGTGTCCTCTGTCTGTCCGAGGGTCCCAGTGGAGCTTCAGACACACAGACAAGGACAGACACAGACAAGGACAGACACAGACAAGGACAGACACAGACAAGGACAGACGCAGAAAAGGACAGACACAGAAAAGGACAGACACAGAAAAGGACAGACGCAGACAAGGACAGACGCAGACAGGAGACAGATTTAGTCATGATGAACCAACCCTGGTCCTCCAGGGCTACTGTCCTGAAGGTTTTAGATGTTTCCCTGCTCCAGCACACCTGATTCTAATTAATGGCAATTATGAGGCTTCTACAGAGCTTGATAATGATCCATTCATTAGAATCAGGTGTGCTGGAGCAGGGAAACATCTAAAACTGTCAGGACAGTAGCCCTCGAGGACCAGGGTTGGTGACCCCTGCTGTAGAAGCTCTCCTGGAAGCTCCTGTTCAAGATCTGCTGTCTGGTTCCTACCCAGGTGTGGTCTCACCTGGCCGTGGTCTCTCCTCGACCCTGGACTGAACCATGGGCTGTGGGGAGAGGGGGACAGCCAGGTTAGGTTCCAACACCTCACACACACACACACACACACACACACCAAGGAGGACAACCTTGCCTTGTGTTCTTCCAGGATACAGGGACTAAGATATAAGATAGTCTGAGGTTTGATTCAAATGGATTCTCAAATAACATGATCATATGGGGGTGGAGCAGGGGGGACTTACTCATGGGAGTGGGGGTCCTGGGAGAGTCGTGCCAGTCTGTCATGAGAGGCCCCCTGGGAGGTCTGGGGGCCCCCGTGTAGATAACTCAGCCTGGCATGGAAACCTGGGAGGTGGAACAGAAGGAGGTGTCATGTCATCCATGTTAAACTGAACACGTTACCGCTACTTGATCACGACGGCGGGGGGACCCTGGGCCCGGACCTTTCTGAGTGGAGGGGTTCATGAGGGGGAAGGAGCCCGTCAGGATGCTGTTGAACACAGGATCCACAAGGTCCGGCTCATCCTCCGACTCCCTTTCCCACCAGGGGATCACGCCCGCCACGCCGCACGCCCCGCCCGACCCGGGCTCACCCTCGTAGAACCAGTCGCTCTGCTCATCGTCGCCTGGGGGCGGGGACGAGAGGGAGCCAATCAGAGAGGGAGGTGTTAGGGGTCGAGACTGGAGAGAGACTTGACTTTTCCATTCTTCATTTAAGTCCTATTCTTTCCAGAAAATCGGGATTTCGCCCCCCTTAACATGTGACATTGTGTTGGAACAGTTAAGCTAATGGTCTTTACCTTGTCTACCTTCATCATTGGTGTAAAGTCCCCCATCACTGCTGTTACTCACACTGCTGGTCTCACTGGAAGGAGACAAGGGGAAGAGACAGACAAAGAGAGAGAGAAACAGACAGACAGAGAGAGAGAGAGAGAGAGAGAGAAAGACAGACAGACAGAGAGAGAGAGAGAGAGAGAGAGAGAGAGAGAGAGAGAGAAAGAGACAGACACAGAGAGACAGACACAGAGAGAGACAGACAGACACAGACAGACAAAAGTGGTTTAAAAAGCAGTCTCATCAAACAACCCTGAAAATAACGAGAAGGAGAAGGAGAGAGAGAGAGAGAGAGAGAGAGAGAGAGAGAGAGAGAGAGAGAGAGAGAGAGAGAGAGAGAGGAGAAGCACAACACTAACCACCTGTCACTCATGTCCTCGTCCGATCCCTTCTGTTCCTCAAACTCCATCTTGTCCTTGGGTCCAGCGTGAGGGAAGATGGCCTCCTCACTCTCCACCACGACTCCCTCATCAGCCGCCTCTAGACCCAGTCTGTGAGCGGCCATCTTCCTTTTCTTCACTCTGCACTTTCCCCCTCTCCCTTCTCCACCACCTCCGCCCAGCTCCATGGACCCCTTGCACTCAGCTGTGCTGAGCCCAGGGGGTCTGTACCCTGCGTGGGGCTTGGGGACAGGTGGAGGCCCTAGGAAGGTGGGGGTGGTGGGGGTGGGAGTGGTGGGGGTCAGTGGCTCCAGTGGGGGATCCACGGCCATGCGTTTGACCTTGCGTCGCCGTCTCAGGCTGCGGGTCCCCTCGCCGACCACGGGGTCCTCCGGCCAGAGCGGCCGCTTGCCACGCCCCGTGTCTGGGTTGAGCGGTGTACGACGCTTGGGCCCCAGCTGCTCGTCTGAGTCACTGTTGTCTCGCGCATGGCTGTTACTGCCAGCCACCCCACCTGTGGAGGCCCGGTAGTCCTGAGAACCAGAGGAGATACTCAGAACGGGTTCAATCATCCCAAGACGTGGACACACCATCCAGACAGGCCTACACCCTCCACCCATCTACCCACCCAGAGATCCACCCATCTACCCACTCAGCCATCCACCCACTCAGCAATCCACCCACCCAGCCATCCACCCATCCAGCCAGCCAGCCAGCCAGCCAGCCAGCCAGCCAGCCATCCACCCACTCAGCCATCCAACCAGCCAGCCAGCCATCCACCCACTCAGCAATCCACCCATCCATCCACCCACGCCAGCCAGCCATCCACCCATTTACCCACCCAGACATCTACCCAGCCACCCATCTACACACCTTATGTTCATCCAGGCTGGACTCTGAGCCCTCACTCAGGTGCCCCGTCTCCCAGGGTGGGTGAGGGTTATCTGAGCGCCTCTTCCTCCCCCGCCGCTTCCTGGCCTGCCTCTTTAGCAGGCAGCTGACAGCCAGGGCGTGGTCCCCCCCGTCCCCGAAGCCCCCGCGTGCCGCCTGCTCCGAGCTCTCCTCCAGCGCAGACACCAGATCGTGGACCAGCTCGTCCATGGTCCGACGAAAATGCCTTGTGGGGGAGAGAGGGATATTGACGTGTGTGGCTGAGTGGTTAAGGCATCGAACTAGTGATCAGAAGGTCGTCAGTTCGATTCCTGGCTAAGGCAACATGATGTTGTGTCCTTGGGCAAGGCACTTCACCCTACTTGCCTCAGGGGGGAATGTCCCTGTACTTGCTGTAAGTCGCTCTGGATAAGATAAATGGCTAAATGTGAGGGGAAGATTTGTGATGGATCACAGCATTTGAAGGCTTAAATGAGAACGGGAAGAGAGTTTTAGTGTTTTAAGTATGGCTAAAGACCAGCACACACTCACTACTGCTGATAATTCCTCTCCTCGTCACCGGAAGTCACTTGTTACTACTGTGACAAGTGGTGATTCACAGTTGCTGGGTTACTAAGTGCTAAACTCATAAGATACACATAATCGATTGCTTTGACATTGCTGAAAGTGTATAGGAAAGGTTTAGACAAAGACGCTGTTTTAATCCAAGTAACATAGCATCTGTCTCACAACGCCATAGATACACCATATCTAACCAGCAAGCTAGCTCATGTTTGCCCTACTTTCTGACAAGCCAGCTCATATTTGCCGGTGATTTGAAATAGACTAAATTCAGTATTTCATACCAGCCGGTTCCCGCTTTACCGATGGTCTTGATATTAGCTGCACGGAACATTAAAACCCCCCAATGCATGAGACTTTTAACCGAATACCCGTCTGGACAAGTGGGACAACATCATGACAAAAAAAAGCTTGTTTTCTCTAACGGAAGTGGAGGACATCAGAACAGTCCTCCTTCTTCTTTTCCAGGGATCGGTGGTTAGAAACCCACACTAAGTGCATCAGCGCTGCCCCATGGATGAACAGAGGAACAACAAGCTCACTAATGGCCTTAGTTCTTACTGAAAGTCTAGTTCTGAACACTAGGTGGTAGTAGTACTCTATGTCAACACCAACGACACATTGCAAATCCTGTAGGAATCTGTGGAGTGCAGTTGACCCCTGTGACAGGTGCACACACACCATAGAAGGCTTGCACCAGTGTCACCTGTAAGTCAAGAGACAACAGGTGTCCAACCTCAGCGTAATCATACACTGAGATGTAGGTCGTCTCTGCACGACAGAGACATGGAAGGTGGAGACAAGGTGATTTTTCAGACACGATCAGCTGTAAGGTTAGATGACACTCAAGACACGCACAAGACACACTCTCCCAGCCCCAACACCTCACAAGCTAACTGACCTAGTCAGGCTCACAGCGTCCGCAGACGTGTAGTTTACGCCAGCCTGTCTGAAACGCTGTCTTCTTTGAGGGACTCGTGGCAGCAAAGAAAGAAAGACAGCGTCAAGAGAGTCACCAGACAATGGAATCATGATATCAATAGAACACTTTGAAGAGTGTCAGGAGGATGGGAATATTACTGAGTCTACCTGGAGCTGGGTAATGTAGTTTATAGTTGTGCCAGAGTGTGTTGGCGTAGCTGCATGTGAAAGTTAGAGAACTACAGCATGGTGATTTGCTGTACAGCATGAATGTAGATTATAAAAGAAAAACTATCATTCTGCCTTTTTATCTAAGGACTACCATGACTCCATGACTTTAGGGGTCATATTATTGTAGTTTCATTGAGCTACAATATACATAGTTTAGTCCTCTGCTTTGGGTCTCTTTTTAAACATCCAGTATGTTCAATATTACAGACAATAATAAATGCAGCAATGTCAAGGCCTTCAAAGATGTCAGTGAGTGTGTGTGGGTGTGTGTGTGTGTGTGTGCAGGTGTGTGTGTGTGTGTGTGTAGGTGTGTGTGTAGTACAGGGTAAGTCGCAGGTCCTGAGTAGCAGCTGACCAGTGGTGTGTGTTTCAATAATCCCCTGTTAGATGATCTGAGCCATCGGCATTTGAGAAGCAAAAGGGGGAGAGGAACGGAGGGGGGGAGGGGGAGGAGGGGGGAGTTATGAGGGAGAGGGGGAAAGCGCGGGGGGAGGAGAACATGGTCATGTCCTGTGTTTGAGTGTGGTCCTCCTATAAACCTCAGAGTGTTATTCCTATGGCCCAGTGTGTAAACACAATGTGAATAAACATCCATCCCTTCCTATGTAAATACTGTTCATCCTGTTGGGATTTATTCTTCCCTGGATGCTACCAGTCAAGTGGGATGGAAACATCTTTCTACCAGGGGCAATACACCCAGGCCCAGGTGAGCTTTAAACACTGATGCAGGTATACATGTAGTGAATAGTGATCCGATCAGATCTCCTTGGCAGAGAACCAACCATCCACTCTCAGGGACTGACCCAGCAGAACACCATTGATACAGCTTTAGTTGGCAGATAAAACATGATTAAGTGAATACTGTGCTTCATCCGTCTATATGTTGCTTGTTGTTTGTAACATACACGCTATTACAGCTTTATAAAGTGGCTCACTATTTACTGTAAATAACTGGTATGTGTGCAGTCAGTTTAAGTTATATCAGTAGTCAACAAGAGACAAAGTCTAATCATATCTATATCAAAATGTATTTGTATAGCCCTTTTTACAAGCAATGCGACAACCAACCTTGAGAAACAGAGAGAGACAGAGAGACAGGGAGACAGGGGCAGATATAAAGACACAGAGATAGAGAGACAGAGACAAAGAGAGAGAGAGAGAGAGAGAGAGAGAGAGAGAGAGAGAGAGACAGAGACATAGAGAGAGAGACAGAGAGAAAGAGAGACAGAGAGACAAAGAGACAGAGAGACAGAGAGACAGAGAGACAGAGAGAAAGAGAGATAGTGTTTTGATTCATTCTTCCTCATAGTTCTGTATTCATCTTCTAGTGTAGTTGTTAGCATAGAGACGCTCAGACTTTGCAGACATCGAACGTTTCAACGCTGAGCGCTGTGATTGGTCTGAAAGATCACCTCAGCATAGCCTGACAGCATTGACTGCTGCAACCATAGACATGGATTTACAAATCTATGGTTGCAACTACAAGGTTAATGTGACATCCAGCCACGACCAGCCCACAAAACAACGTCATAGTGAATCACAGTCAGATTATAACACAGACACCGATTTCTTAACTTAAACTGTTAAAGTATAGATCTATATAGTTCAAGGATTTCAAGTTACATACAATACAAATTTGCACATAGCCTATTTAGTTTGCAGTGGTGTTCAGTGGATAGAAAGAACTATTGTGGCACCCCTAACCCATGCATTTAACACTGGACGCCTATTGGACGCAGCTATTAAATAGTCCAGTTCCCCCTCCAGTGATGTCATCCTCTGACAAGGCTTTCTGCAGCTCCAGGAAAAATAAGACACATGGTAATGCAAAGCTTTAAATAAGGCTTTCTGAAGCTCCAGGAGAAAGAGACACACATGGCCATACAAAGCTTTAAATAAGACCCGGGTAACAGCAGGTAACAGTCAGCTATTTCCCAGTCATCCTCCGCTGCCAGATCTACTCTGCAGTGAAAGGTAAGATGCAATATTCGGGTTATTATGTTCGATTTCCATGCCTTTTTTACCAAGTGAAGAGATACTTCTATTGCCTAAAGTAAATCATATAGCACAGTCAAAATAGCTCACACAGGGAACTCGTCGTTTATTTGTATTAATTCATTTTTGGTCATTTGAGCGCTGTCTGTCAGCCTTATTCAATTAGAAATGTGATCGCCTATTTAACTTGTCCTAACCAAACATAAAATATCGATGTGAATTGATGATTAGGTTTCAACGGGCTATCAACATACCAGTATCATGTAGTTTATTTTTATTCATTTTGGTTTATTGTTGCGGATGAGTTGACATTGACGTTGTCTCAGAAACCAATTTTATCAGTAGAAAATAATGGCTCAACCAAACCGTCACCAAGCATTAACTAACAGGATATCATACTGATGTTGATATGGTATTTTCATACAGATTCTCAATGCCTGGAGGTCTGTACTGTAGTGTGTGTACTGCCTGTTGGTAAGTAAACATTAGAAACAGGAAGCAGCTACAGCCACCCAGTCTAGTCCTCCCTTATGACCCAGCTTCCACAGCCAAACAGGGGGACTGAGGGCTCCTCTTATTCCCCCCTGTCCTGCTCTTTATCTGGGACTCTGATGCTGGCCTTGAGCCAAGGACTTGACTGGAGGCCTGGGAGATAGAGAGGGGAGCTAGCTGCTTGGCAGAGTTCCCTCTCTATCTGAAATCACTGTTTTAGTCAAGCAGCATAAAGGTCATCCTGAAATGTTCTTGAAGTTATCCATGGTCTCTGTGCCCCCCCAACACACACACACACACACACACACACACACACTCATGAAGCTTGGCCTCTATGACAGATCATCACATGATTGATGGCCGCCTCAAAAGATATAGTGACTTGAGAGGCTGAGAAAGCCAATGAGGAGTCCTGATGAGGAGGACCAGATGGAGGAG
Source organism: Neosalanx taihuensis (assembly GCA_030340665.1). NCBI lineage: Eukaryota > Metazoa > Chordata > Actinopteri > Osmeriformes > Salangidae > Neosalanx > Neosalanx taihuensis. The sequence continues at coordinate 4,713,683 of CM059299.1, read as the reverse complement.
CACATTCGAACTGACTGGGTTTAGGAGTGTTCTGTATATCAGCTTGACCTGGTATTGAAACGTTTCCTGCGTTCCTATTTGAGGTGTTTCTCTATATTCTGTCAGTGTTCCACTGCGGCTGAGGCTGAATGATCATTGGTATGATGAAAGGAGGCAGATATTCTTTTACTCAATTTCTATTATTATTTCACTCTGTTTCTATTATTACTTGACTGACTTGTTCCTCTCTCTTTCACACACATTCGCACGCAGACAAACCAGCCGCCTGCAATATCCTAGAAACATGGGAATTGGTGCTGATAAATGTACTTTGTCTGGCTGCCTCGGTAGGCAGACAAAGGTTTAGGTCCTGCTAAAGAGTTTCCCCTCGGGAATTAATAGCGTATTGTGACTCTGTATTCTGATTCTGAATGTTGTCCACTGTTAAGGTGGACCTGTTCTTCTGGTATCTGGCTCAATGGGTGAGCCTTAAAGGTCAAAGGTCAGCCTGACTGATTTGATTGACAGACTGAGGCCGCAGTGAATATCTTGTAATGAACACCTCTTACATCAAAGGCTGAATGAGAGGCCAGGACTGACTGTACTGTAGTTGAAATGTGTTGGATTGTGAGGGGGAATGGAAAACACAGCTAGGGGGCATCTCAATGTGTTAATCCCTGGAAACCCCAGTGCTTCCATGACGGTTGTCAAAAGACAATATGACTGGATTATAACTATGTCTATTCTTACATGCTGTGCCTGTGTGTCTGCTTATTATTTAGTGGGAAATAGGTAACCTTGACCCACTGGAAGGCATCACTAGGATGTGTCAACAGTGCTGTCCTTCTGTAAACCTTCCTCCATCAAACACGTGCTGATGGATACACAAACAGCCTGAATGGATCTGTTTGCTCTGGCTTCATTTAGTGTCTGACTTACTTAAGGAGTCAGGTGGCTGAGGGTGAGGGTGTTTGGCCGGTAATCAGAAGGACCCTTGTTCAAACTCCAACATGACGTTGTGGCCTTGGGCAAGGTAGTTCACCCTACTCGCCTCCAGGAGAATGTCCCTGTAAATTGCTGCATGTTTCTGTGGATGAGACTTTGTGCTAAATGTAATGTACTTATCGCCTTTCCCAAGGACACAACGTCATGCTGGCACAGCCAGGATTCTAACCGCTCAGCCGCCTGACGCCTTCTCTCTCCTTTTTCAGACCCGTCAGACCATGAACTATGTGGGTCAGCTGGCAGGTCAGGTGTTTGTCCAGGTGAAGGAGCTGTACCGGGGTCTGAACCCCGCCACCCTGTCCGGCTGCATCGATGTCATCGTGGTGCGCCGGCCCGACGGCACCCTGCAGTGCTCGCCCTTCCACGTGCGCTTCGGCAAGATGGGGGTGCTACGCTCCCGGGAGAAAGTGGTGAGACCAACCTGGCAACCTCGGCGTTTGGCTTAGGATACTGGCATAGCAGAAACAAAGAGTGTTTTTATTTAGTATTTGTTGTGCTGTTTTGTTGACAGCTTTGGCTGTTTACTTCTTGATTGAATCAGGGAGACTTCCTTGTATGATATGTGCGGACGTCATGAAGGTTGTCGGTAAGGGGGTCTGGTTCTTGGCCTTTTCTTCGTTGCCAGGTCGACATGGAGATTAACGGGGAGCCGGTTGATCTTCACATGAAGCTGGGGGACAACGGAGAGGCCTTCTTCGTCATGGAAACCGAAAATGGACAGGTACACCCACTTATTTTGTTGTTTAAACTTTTCAGTTGTCCTTCTCTGGCAGGAGAATGTCCTCAGAAATGCGCAAGGGAAGCAGCTAATTTGCTTGTTTCACTTCCAAAACGATTGTAGTCCCGTGTAAAATAAAGTTACTCCTTACATAAATAAAAAGTATCAATACTATTCCCAAGAAATAGCCTTGAAAGTATGAACACGTTGTTAAGACAGTGTGTCAGAGTTGGAGAAGTGCCAGGAATTTCTCTGGATATCCCGCAGATCATAGAAACATTGCCCAGTTTCCCTGGCCTACTTTCTTGAATGTTTCTGTGACAGTAAAACAAGAACCACATACCATTTCCACACGATGAATCCTTGTTTATACAGTATACTAGAAGTATGCAGTCATTAAATGTTTGATTAAAATGCCAGATAGGCTTCAGATGGGCTTTCTGTATTTCGTGGAACTGAGGAAGATATGTCCATGTTAGGATTCAAAGTAGATAAACAAGTAGAGGAACATTCTGGTACCAGACCAGGGGAGCAGCTGATTGATCCCCCCCCCCCAATGTGGTGTCACATTTTCAGGCACATTTGGAGGGGGAGATCTGGGTCTCTGGCATTCATCTGAAAAACATTAGGTTGGGGTGTCAGACCCACAAATAACCTTGTTATATCTCTGCACACGCTCTGTTTGTCTTTGCAGACACCCCCCCCCCCCCTTTCAACATTCTCATTCAAATTTGATTAGCACTTCTGTCCCCATTCTGTGTAGAGAATGCGGATAATGCAGTCATTTCAGACTGGTTTAGAAGGGGTACAACAGGGGTACAATTAAAGAAGTATTTAGTTATTCCAAGCACTCAGTGAGGTAGGGGAGGACCTCCCAGAGCCCCTTCCCTTCCTGGAAGGGAGAGTAGAATCACTTTCTCTGAATCTGGGAACATGTCCTGCTTAGCTTGTTTGCCTCAGTTAAGCAGCCCATATATTTTCTCCACAGGAATAAAACCCAGTTTGAAATGTTTGGATGCACTGAAGTGTGTATTTCAGTCTCAGTTATTTCCCGCCAAGATCTAGCTGAACGCTGTCAAAGTCGTATATTTCTGTGGTAATTCACTCTGTTGCCCGTAGTCAAGTCTATTTGTTAATGCTGATCCAGGTACCTATATAGCAGTTGGATTACATATTGTTGTAGATAGTGTGTGTAGTGCTATGTGAAAAATTCTAAATGCAGTAAGGTCTTTTGAAATATATATATACATAATATTTCTCTCAGATAAAAAACAAAGCTTCTCTGTATATATATATATATATATATATATATATATATATATATATATGTTCTGTTCTCTTCCATGTTGAGGAGGCAGGGTCTGACCCATCTCTATCTATGTCTTTCTTTCTCTGCTTTCATTTCCTGTTTCCTGTGTACCGGTAAACAGGAAGTGGTCCCTTCCTACCTGGCCACCTCCCCCATCCTATCAGAGGGTGCAGCGCTCATGAGCTCCTCTCTGCTGGGGGGAAAGGGCTCAGGCCCCCCCCTCCAGATGAGCCCCGGTAGCCCCGGGGACAACGGGGGCACCATGAAGAAGAGGAGGAAGAGGAGGAGGAAGGCTCGGGCGGACAGCGTGAGGAGGGAGGAGAGCGGGGAGTACTCTGAGGACGAAGACATGTTCTCCATGGAGATGAGCTCAGATGAAGGGAAGGAGATGGAGAGCAACAGGTGAGGGGGGGGCTGGGCGGAGGGAGAGAGAAGGGGTCTGAGGATGAAAAGGAGGAAGAGGATGAAGAAGGAAGAAAGGGTTGGGAAAGGGATGAAGAAACGTGTTTTGCCTGGCTTCAAATGTCAAGACAGATTCAATTCGAAGCACAGAAGAGGAGGGGGGGGTGGATGGAAATGTGGAAAAATAGGATTAAAGAGGAAACAAGACTGAGTAGCAGAGATGGAAAAGAAAGAGAGAGAGAGAGAGAGAGAGAGAGAGAGAGAGAGAGAGAGAGAGAGAGAGAGGGAGGGTGGGTGGGAGGATAGAGATAATGGAGTGTGTAAACAGTAAAAGCATTGTGACTCAGAAGAGAGAGGGACTGTTTCAGGGATGTGGGTAGAGGCTGGCAGACAATCACAATCACGTTAGGCAAAAACGCCTCAGATTTGACACACCCAGATTAGTCTGACATACAACTGCATCTGTCCTGTCCTGTACAACACAGTCTGTCCTGTGGCTGGTTACTGGTTCAACCCTCGACTGATCCAGCCAGTAGCAGTGTGTGTGTGTGTGTGTGCGGTTGTGCATGTGCCACTTGGCCAGTGATGTGCAGTGTAGGGTTACCCTGGGAGGGTTATCATGAAGCTCAGTGTGCAGCCAGTGAGCCGGGTGTGAAGGGGAATGGGTAAGGGGGGGTGGGCTGGGGTAGCTGGGGGGGCTTCGGGGAGCTGGGAGGGCTGGGGCCGGGGGGCAGAAGCACTGACCCTAGAGCTAAGTTGCTGCTGTTGTTGGTGTGAGACTCAACTCTCACCTAGTTTTCCATCGGACACCTGACTTTTGAAGAAGGAAAATTCCAGCATCCTTGTGCTGTAAAGTAAATGTCCAGTAAATATGTTTGTCACTCACTGTGTGTGTGTGTGTGTGTTTGTGTGTGTGTGTGTGTGTGTGTGTGTGTGGGCTGGCATTGTTTTGTTTTAGGCCGTCTACGCGAGATGTTTTCCGGGAAGGAGTGGAAGGTCCGAGCGGTGGCTCGTTCAAACAGAGCGGCATGTACACCCGATCTGACGGAGACTGGACACCAAGACAGAGGTCCACACACACACACACACACACACACACACACACACACACTTCAGCTGCAGACAGCTCATTCTTACGGCACACGTCTGAGAGACAGGATGTCAATACTTCTTTCAAACGACTAAACACCTTTTCTCTCTCATTCTCTCTCTCTCTCACTCTCTTTCTTATGTCAGCCCTAACAGCTCTCGCCCAACCACCCCTAAGAGCGACTCAGAGTTGATGACCAAGCCCTCCATCTCAGCCAATCAGAACCCAGCTATGCTCTGGGCCTGGGGGGAGCTTCCACAGGCTGCCACGGTAACCAGAGCAAACTGTCCAAAAATGACCTTCCATGTATCAAAGTAACAATAAACACACATTAATGGGTCCAATGGGTCCAAATGGGTCTCCAATGTATGTCTCTCTGTCTCGCTCTCTCTCTCGCTCTCTCTCTGTCTCTCTCACTCTGTCTCTGTATCTCTCTGTCTCTCTCTCTCACTCTCTCTGTCTGCCTGTCTCGCTCTCTCTGTATCTCTCACTCTCTCCCTCTCTCTCTGTATCTCTCTCTGTCTCTCCCTCTCTCCAGCCATCCTTCCTGTCAGAGCCACATTCAGGAAGTCCTGTATCCATCCGAGTGTCTGAAAGCACTCACTTCCGGGTCATTCCTGACGACACACGATTGGAACGCCACAAAGACTGTTCCGGAACATCCAGAATGACGTCTCTTCGACTCCTCCCAGAGACAAAAACTAGTGACGCAACGGTGGTCACTGTGGGGGCAGGTACGGAACCATTGAGGGTGGACACACAGCCAATGGGAGCAGAGGCAGAGATGATTGATGCAGATGTTGTGCCAATGGGAGCAGCAGTAGCTCGTATGATGTCAGAGATGGAAGACAGTGGGTTACGCCCTCTAAGCAAGACTGATTCTCCTTCAAAGAGGAAAGGTAGTTGATGAACTGATCTTGAATGACAATTCACAAACGGTTAGCTAATAAAAAAAGACCAAATAAATCGTATTCGCTCTGACTGTTTCTCCCAGATAAAAGAAGCCGCCATCTTGGCGCAGATGGGATCTACCTTGATGACATCACGGATCTGGAGCCTGAGGTAGCAGCTCTCTATTTCCCCAAGAGGTGTGTTTTACACACACATACACACACATAAACACACACATGCACACACACACGTACGAACCATCAGTCTAACCCTCTCGCCCCTTCATCCCGCCTTCCCCAGCGATAGTGGAGGTGTGGTGAGGTCCTGCACCGAGCACGGCCCCCGCAGTGCAAGCCTGTCCCCCCATTCCATCAGCTCCGGGGGGGACAGCGGAGTAGACAGCTACTCTGACCACATGGGGGACCTGCCCTCTATCGCCATCTCCCTGTGTGGAGGACTCACCGAAAACCGGGAGATCAGTAAAGGTCAGTCCTCCTGGCAGACCCTGAGGGGCCCCTGAGGGGTCTGCAGTGTCTAACACTGCTCCAGGTCTGCTGCCTCTGAAACAGCACGTCAGGCGAGCTTCAGACCTGACTCATTCGTTTCAGCTCTGTATCCGACAGGCTAACAGAGCTATTTTAAGGTCTGGTCTATTTGTAGATTTCCCATCACGAGTGTGTGAATAATCAGTGATTGATACAGAGGGAGCTCACGCACTGTGTGTGTATGTGCGTGTGTGTGTGTGTGTGTATGTGCGTGCGTGTGTATGTGTGTTTATACAGAACAGTTCCAGGAAAAGCTGATCTCCTATCAGCAGTTTGCAGAGAACCCCTCGATCATAGACGACCCTAACCTGGTGGTGAAGATTGGCTCCAAGTGAGATATCATCTTCTATCCTTCACCGTGTACTCAGGCAGGCTCTGAATTGGAAACACACTCATTTTATAATCACTTTTCTTATATAGATGATGTTCTTCTCTGCAGGTATTACAACTGGAGCACAGCAGCTCCTGTGATGTTGGCCATGCAAGCCTTTCAGAAGCCCCTGCCCAAGGTATGGAGATGTCATGTCACATACATGTACGTGCTTAACGCTCACACACACACACAGACACACATCACTGCGATTCAGTGTCAAGTGTCTCAGAGCAGTTATCGTGTCGACATGGTCGCCCTCTGTTGGCTAACCTGTGTCAGTGCATGGCACTGTGATACAGTTCTCTGTATGGTCCAATGTGTTGATGAACATGAACGATTCTGACTTACAGCATATTCCACGGTTCAAATCCCCCCACGAAAATGGTTTCAGTTGGACCAGCAGGTCCAGAGCACCCTTGGTTAACATGTTTCTTCCTTTCTCTTGTCTCCTCTGGGTTTTCCCTCTCTTCATTTCTTGGTTTGTTAAACTCTTTGTCCTCCCTGCCATCCTCCCATAATGCAGCACTCTTGCCTTAGTTATGTGTACTCAGCGCTGGAGTTCCTGCTGTGTTGTCTGAGTGGTGTGTTTGGTTACAGCCCTGTACGTCAGCACTTCTCCCTCTCTCTCGCTGTCTCCCTTGTTTTCTCTATATCTCTCGCCCTCTCTCCCTGACTTTGCTTTCCATTGCTTTATATTACACTCCCCTCTCTCTCTCTCTCTCTCCCTCTCTCTCTCCCTGTCTCCCTTGTTTTCTCTATATCTCTCGCCCTCTCTCCCTGACTTTGCTTTCCATTGCTTTATATTACACTCCCCTCTCTCTCTCTCTCTCTCTCCCTCTCTCTCTCCCTGTCTCCCTTGTTTTCTCTATATCTCTCGCCCTCTCTCCCTGACTTTGCTTCCCCTTGCTTTATATTACACTCCCCTCTCTCCCTCTCTCTCTCCCTGTCTCCCTTGTTTTCTCTATATCTCTCGCCCTCTCTCCCTGACTTTGCTTTCCCTTGCTTTATAGTACACTCCCCTCTCTCTCTCTCTCTGTCTCTGTCTTTCTCCCTCCCTCTCTTACTCTACCCCTTCACTTGCGCTCTTTTTTTCACCTGACCAATGACAGGTCCTCATTGCAGTTTCGTCAGTTCTTTCTTTTGGTGGTTAAGTTTGTTTTTGTTGTTGTTGTTGTTGTTTGGCTTGCGTGCGCGCTGCCCGCCAGGCCACAGTGGAGAACATCATGAAAGAGAAAATGCCCAAGAAAGGAGGCCGATGGTGGTTTTCCTGGCGTGGAAGGAACAGCGGTACCAAATCGGTAGGAAGCATCCGTCAGTGGCATCCCTGCCTGCTAGCCTAGCCGCTAACATTAGCACGATGACATCACCACCCTACACTCCCGTCTGATTGGCTGCGGTGTCTTCTCTCTCTGTAGAACTCCATCTCAGAGTACGAGGACTGTGAGAGCGCCGAACTGTCTGGAAGCATGGCTGCCATGAACAGGTTCGAGAGGAATCATCTCATGCCATTCGCTTCCTCATTCTGTAGCCAAGCTGAATGCGTGCGTCTCAATAGTGTGCAGTCTGGTGGAGGTGGCTCCAGCTGCCCAGGCTAAGATAAATAGCATTAGGAAACGTTAGGAAAGGAAACGCAGTAAAGGGAGGAAGCCATTCCAGATTATTGAGATGCATCTTAGATCATTGTAAGTAGGTGGCTCTTAATAGTAGAAGGGAGTCACTGTAGACTATTGAGACCCCACCCCAGGACTCAGGTGCTTTGTAGAGGAAGCAGCTGACAGTTGGACATGTCCTGTCTGTGTCCAGGAGGAAGGATGAGACGTCCTCTAGTGATGAGGAGCACCAGGCAGCCATGCAGAGCCACCCCTCCCTCCAATCAGAGCCTCCGCTCACCCCAGGGGGCGTGTCCTATAAGAAGACGCTCCGCCTCACCTCAGAGCAGTTGGTAAGGCCCTAACCAGCTGTGCCAACATGACGTTGTGTCCTTGGGCAAGGCACTTCACCCTACTTGCCTCAGAGGGATTGTCCCTGTCTTTAATGTTAGTCACTCTGGATAAGAGCGTCTGCTAAATGACTGAATGTGAATGTAAGGATGCCTTTTTTTTATGAATGAGATGCTTTAAGAAACACACAGGAAGCATGCTGGATCAGAGAGAGAGCTTGTCTTCATCTTGTCCTCCATCACCGCTCTGTCTCCCTGCTGTCCCGTCATCTGCGGTCAGGTGTCCCTCCAGCTGAAGGATGGACCGAACGACGTGGTGTTCAGCGTCACCACCCAGTACCAGGGCACCTGTCGCTGCCAGGGGACCATCTACCTGTGGAGCTGGGACGACAAGATCGTCATCTCAGACATCGATGGCACCATCACCAGGTGTGTGTACGCCTCCATGCCAGCGTGTGTGTGTTCTTGTCCCTGTGTTGGCACTCTCACACCCTCCTGTCCTCTCTGGTCTCAGGTCTGACACTCTGGGACACATTCTCCCCACGCTGGGGAAGGATTGGACCCATCAGGGCATCGCACACCTGTACCACAAAGTCAGCCAGTGAGTCAAACGCATGCCCAGATTGTTCTAGAACCCAACGCCACGTTGTGCTTCAGAAAACATAGAGATGGAGGACTTTCATGTTCATGTTGATGTTTTAAGCAGACACTAGTAGACCAAGACCACATGAATTGTTATGTTAATCAACGTTATTTAAAAGTCTCTCACGCTCTCTCTGAGAAGATTTCTATCTTTTCCTCTCCACCCTCCCTCAGGAATGGCTACAAGTTCCTGTACTGTTCAGCGAGGGCTATAGGCATGGCGGACATGACCAGGGGCTACCTCCACTGGGTCAACGAGCGAGGAACCATGCTGCCCATGGGCCCTGTGCTCCTCAGCCCCAGCAGTCTGTTCTCTGCCCTGCACAGGTGAGGAACACACACACACCTGCACCACCTCCCAATAACACAGGACGCACACACAAGCGGACATACACTGTTCCTTTGAAGGTGTAATAGGATGGTAACATCAGTGTGTGTGTGTGTGTGTTGGGGACAGGGAGGTGATTGAGAAGAAGCCAGAGAAGTTCAAGGTGGAGTGTTTGACAGACATCAAGAACCTGTTTCACCCAAACACCGAACCCTTCTATGCTGCTTTTGGAAACAGACCCACTGTGAGTGCAGCGTCTCACACACACACACACACATACAGGTACATCAACATTGGCCCATTCATCTAACACATTTTCATGTACCGGTAGTTTAATTAACAGTCAGTTTCATGAAGCCTGCAGTCCTGATTGTCACCTTGTGGTCCTAAAGCCCTCCAATTGTGTGTGTACATGTAGGATGTGTACTCGTATAAGGAGGTGGGAGTCCCTCTGAACAGGATCTTCACTGTGAACCCCAAAGGAGAGCTGATTCAGGAACACGCCAAAACCAACATCTCCTCGTATGTGAACAGCAGACGCCATGCAAAGTTGCTAGGCAACATGTCATGTGTTCTGTCAGACTAACTTCTCTCAACTTGTCTTCCTCCGTTTACATTTATTCATTCATCAGACGCTTTTATCCAAAGCGACTTCCAAGAGAGAGCTTTACGAAAGAGCATTGACCACGGATCATAGCAGCTTCTTGGTTGTGTGTCTTCTCTGTTGCCCCCTCCTCAGGTACGTGCGTCTGGGTGAGGTGGTGGACCACGTGTTCCCTCTGGTGACTCGCCACTGCACCTCAGACTTCCCCTGCTCAGACACCTACAGCCACTTCAACTACTGGAGGGAACAGCTCCCTCTGGTGGACGACCACACCTCTACACCTCCACCAGCCCCTCCTCCGCAGGACAGCAGCGGGGGGATGGCAGCAGAACTGAGCGGCTCCTAGCACTAGCATCCCACACACTGATCTGAGATCAGTCCACCCCAGCTGATGGGGGAACATTCTGAGGGGAAACATGGTTGTCATTATTGTAGATGGGGTCAAACTGTTGAGTAATTGCTGTAAATCAGGGGTTGTCCAATCCTGGTCCTCGAGGGCCATTGACAGTTTTAGATGTTTTCCTGCTCCAGCAAACCTGATTCTAATGAATGGTTCATTATGAGGCTAGCTTGATAACAACCCATTCTTTGGAGTCAGATGTGCTGGAGCAGGGTAACATCTAAGACCTTCAGGACAGTGGTCTTCGAGGACCAGGATTGGAAACCCCTGCTGTAACAGATTGTTACTGTTCTTGGGTTTCATTGCCTAACCACAAAGTCCTTTAAATGGATCATAATCCATGAGAATCACCTCTGTCGTAAATCAAACTCACCTCAACTGTAAATTCAGGTGTTGGTTCTATGTTACGTTACATCTAGATAAGTGTTGAGAGGTCATCCAACACAGAACACACAACAGCTGGATATCCAATGGGATGTCTATCATGCACACATGCACGCCCTACATGAGAGCACTTTAGAACGTTAAGACATACATGGGGCCTCATCATGATGCATGGGGCCTCATCATGCTGCATGGAGCCTCATCATGCTGCATGGGGCCTCATCATACTGCATGGGGCCTCATCATGCTGCATGGGGCCTCATCATGCTGCATGGGGCCTTATCATGCTACATGGGGCCTCATCATACTGCATGGAGCCTCATCATGCTGCATGGGGCCTCATCATGATGCATGGGGCCTCATCATGCTGCATGGGGCCTCATCATGCTGCATGGGGCCTTATCATGCTACATGGGGCCTCATCATACTGCATGGAGCCTCATCATGCTACATGGGGCCTCATCATACTGCATGGGGCCTCATCATGATGCATGGGGCCTCATCATGCTGCATGGGGCCTTATCATGCTACATGGGGCCTCATCATACTGCATGGAGCCTCATCATGCTGCATGGGGCCTCATCATACTGCATGGAGCCTCATCATGATGCATGGGGCCTCGTCATGCTGCATCATGTTTGAAAAGCCTTATGAGGGCCCAACCATAGGAATATGAAAGGTTATTTAAACTTAATTTATGTTTGTATTGTTGCTCTCTGATTTGCCCCTCACTTGAAGGAATGACAGCAGCAGCATTTAATGACACATATGCATTGAACTGTAGTATTTACTATATTGTAAACAGTACGCTTTATTATTGAGAAGTGTGTGCAATTGTTAACTCAGAAGACCAGAATTCTGTGCCAAATCCTCATTATAGCAGGTAGAAATGCTTCCTGGTAGATTGATTTCAACAGGATTTCAGATTAAATTATTCTGTCATTTTTCATGACCATATATCTACCACGGAATGTAATGTTAGCTAATTTTAATTGATTTAATCACAACAATCAATGCAGTAGATGTACAGACTATACACTTTTCTGCACTCAATCTTTTAAGACGTTCTTCAAAAATTATATTTATCTGAATCAGAATTCAAATTCAATATGTGTTTAAATTACCACTAAATTTAAAAACCTTCCACCAGCCACTACATAGGGAGCTGAAGAAGACAAAGAACATCTTTAACTCTCACCTGTGTTACTTCAATTCAATTACATTTTTATTTAAATATGTGTTTTGTTTCCATAGGATAATTGTTTGTGTGTGCGGAGTTGTATGAATTTGATAATAGTTTACATTTTTTTGGGTAGCAAAAGTATAGTGAATCGCTTGATAGTAAATTGTAATTTATTATATTTGCTTTGTGTTGTAAGATGGCTATAGCCATTATATTTTTATACAGTAAGTGCATTATAGAGTATTATATTTATTTTGTATCAATCACAAGTATCATCCACTAATGTAGTAAATATTTACTCCTTTGCATCTGAACCTTATGTGCTATAAATTCATTTGTATCATCTCTATATCCAAATAATGCTAAAACTTGACCTTATATTGGTATCTTTCTATGTGTGGTGTTTAGGTAGACCAGCTACAGAAACCATGAGTTTGACTGCACCATAATGCAGTGTCACCCTTTAGATACAGATTTAGGTTTCCTAAATAATATCCCTATTTAAGAGAAATAGGTTAACCTAAGAAATTCGACCTTAATCCGTGAAAACTGTTAAAAGTGTAAGTATTTGGGTATAGAACACACTATACCATTTTGAAGGAAGTGGATTTTCTTGAGCAAGGCTGAGAGAAAAATGTTCCTAATCCCAACAGAGCAACAATAGTTCTCTTTGAAAAGCACTTCAGCCGATTACTGAAAGTGGGCCTCAGCCAGTTCCAAAAAAAGTCATAACGGAGATTCATAACGTTATTCTTTCACTGAAATATTACCATTGATCTTTTCATTCATGATTATACAGTATATAATCCTATAATACGAGCACAAGAGCATAGATGAAAATAAGAATAATTCGTTGCTGGGAAATACCTAGACTGAGCATGTTGGGTGCATTTCAGGTCAGATTTATGTTGGGCTACGAGGGAAACCACTGTTCAGTTTTAACAAAACCAGTCCAGCTCTATAGATTTATACAGTCGGGCAAAACAGTTAAAGAAGGCAATGCACCTGCTTCCATAAACAAAATTGTGCATATTAAGCAGTTGTACCAGCATCTTACTTGACTCATCTTACTTGAAGAGTTTAAAACTTCAATGCGGTGTCATCAGTTTAAATACGATTGTCTTCTGCATATTGTGTCGAATATGCCGGTTAAAGAGACACAGCCCCTCTTAGAGAGCATTCCCAGTAGGATTATGGGGGCTGGGGGAACAGAACAGGAGGAGTTCCCGAAACCCAGCAAACCCATTGGCCTCCTCAGCCCCTTCGGGTCTAAGAGACTCTCTAGGTTGAGCGATCTTCGAGGAAAGGGAACATCGTTAGAATGGGACAGGACAAGAACATGCTGGATTAAACTCCCGGTGAACAATGGAAAACCTTGTACGTAAAGAAATATGTTCTTGTAGTTTGGATATCTGCTCCTGCGCCTTTGTGTTTTTCAAGAGCTGCTTGTAGTGCTGAAATATAGTCGCTATTGTTGTAACGTTTTGGCTGGGTATAATCTACGTGATGGTTTTTCATTGTTATAATATTGTATGGTACCCTATTTCACATGAGACTTTTGGGTTATTCGATGGGTTTCCAGGCTTGTATTTGCAAGGTCAGTGTTGTCAAATGTCTTCTCCTAAAACCGGCTGTTAACAGAGCAGGACCCCTCAGTGTTAGAGTGACAGAGCCACACACAGGCTGGAGACTGCGCTCTTACGTCCACATAAAGCCTGTGCACCTGCTGTTGTCCTGACTACTGATGACTACCGACTTAATCAACTGACTGGAAAATAATATTTTTCAGGAGAGAATATAATAGGTGGAATATTATTTGTTGTTCATGTGTTGTTCAGGCGTTCATATCATGGGACTGTTTATTTTAGTTTCCTTTTCACCTTCTGATCTGAATGTTCAGAGTCCATTCATTCTCTTTGAGTAGAAAAGGCTGGACCTGGAGATGGAGGAGTTTACGGACATTCTAGAAGAGAGAAGAAGCAGTAGTGACCTGGGATATGCCTTCAGGACCTTTAACCCCCAGCCCTACAGTGGAGTTCAGCCATGTTCTGTGAAGGAGCTCAACACAACTGTGCTGGAATCACAGTACCTCAGATATGTCATTAAAGAGGTGTGTGTACATGTTGACATTTGTAAATATGTTCCGTACTAATTAGAAATAGAAGATCAGGGAGACAGAGAGATGAAAGTTTGGTCTCGTCAACGATTACAAGATGAACAACCTCATTCTGAATCTTAGGTTGCCATGGAGACTGGAAAAACATTGGAGGTGGTGAGAGAGGAGGCTTCTGGGATACTGGAGGAGATGTCTCATAACTTACAGCTAGGCTTCATCAGACTGCTGGGGTTCATTTTAAGTAAAGTGTTCAAGAGGCTTTTCAGGAGCATCCATGTCAACCAGGAAGGCCTCAATAGGGTCAGTATGGAAGCTTAAGCGACCACTGTTTTGAACAGTACTACCCAAATTCAGATACTTATCCTTTACTGGATAAGTATCTGATAGGATGGATTCAGATGGATTTTTTAACATGATAACATGACCATCCTGTTTACTTAACAGGTTATGAGCCTGTTCAAACCATACATGTAGTAGAGATTTACAAAACAAGACTGTAAAATGTCAAATCAAAACAGGGGAAGTAAACAAGGTGTTTTGGTGCCATGTTTCCTCCATAATACTCCTCCAGGAGCTCAGACGATTCATCTGGCTTATTTTTTCCCCAACCTTTTAGCTTCAACAAGCCATTCAAGAGTCTCCAGTAATCCTGATGCCCAATCACAGGAGCTACGTAGACTTCCTGGTTCTGTCCTACGTTCTGTTCACCTACGATCTCCCCATCCCCGTAATTGCTGCTGGAATTCGCAAGTATCTATTACAGTTTTATAGAATATCTAACTGCTTATTTTCATTTTTTCTGATTACATCAAATTATTGTGTATAGAGGCCATTGTTTTGCATGTGGAGGAAGTAATAGTAATAATACGATTTTCTTAACGGGCATATCTTTCTTTAAAGAAGGTTGACTTGAATTCCCAATCTGGTAACTGAGGTTGTTTCCGTCTAATCATCTGTCCCCTCATTCGTCCTCCAGCTCTGATGGGGATGAAGATGATTGGGGAGATCCTGCGTCGTTCCGGAGCCTTCTTCATCCGTCGTGCTATTGGCTCAGACAAGCTGTACTGGGCCGTGCTGTCTGAGTACGTCAAAACCATAGTCAGGGTAAGAGAACACGCTGATCTCATCATATTCAAACTCTGTGATTTGCTGGCTGGCAACAGAAACAACCAGAAATTAAAGCAAACGCAACATTTATAGCGAGTCAGCAGTTATCTGAGTGGTGTTACAGTAAAAGATGCCTTGTGTCCTTAGAAAGGCGTCGCTCCTCTGGAGTTCTATGTGGAAGGGCTCAGGAGTCGTACTCTCAAGTCTTTAACACCGAAGC
The DNA here is from genome assembly GCA_030340665.1 of Neosalanx taihuensis. Taxonomy (NCBI): domain Eukaryota; kingdom Metazoa; phylum Chordata; class Actinopteri; order Osmeriformes; family Salangidae; genus Neosalanx; species Neosalanx taihuensis. The sequence continues at coordinate 4,698,448 of CM059299.1, read as the reverse complement.
TTGGTGAGTCTAGCTTCATGATGGGGTTCAGATATTCAACAACTACTCACATGCTAATGATCTAATGGCTCTTTAATGTCTGTGTGTGTGTGTGTGTGTGTGTGTGCAGGTATGATGCACATGGTATTGGAGCCTTTTTTTAAAGCGGAGGTGTATGACATCAGTTTGATACCCATCAGTATCAGCTATGACAGGGTACTGGAGGAGGCCCTCTTAGCTCACGAGCTGCTGGGAATACCCAAACCTAAAGAGACCACAGCGGTACGAGTCTGCCAATCTGCAACACCTCCATATTTCTTTCAACAGAAACTCAAGCTCAACACATACATCTGTTCCCTCTTACCCCCTTCTCTTTCTTTCTGCCCCTCATACACTTCTTTATTTCCTCTCTTTCTCTCTGTCCCTCTATCTCTCTCCAGGGACTGTTTAAAGCCAGAAAGGTTCTGAACGAGGACTATGGCAGTATGCATGTGTACTTTGGACACCCTCTGTCTGTACGACAGTTATCTCAGGGAAAAATCAACCGCTGCCAATACAACCTCATCCCCAGGTACAGAGAACTAAAGCTGTTAAGGTTTTTCATGGGGATGTCTTTTGATTGAACATTATGGCCTGAGCCTTTGTACCAAACATCAGTTATATTCATGAGTCAGCACAATATAAGTAATGGTCAGGTACTGATCATCTTTTTCTCCAACAACTTTGTACACGTGTAGATTCTTAGCATTATGAATCACGCTTTTTTCTCCACTCCCCCTTTCCACAGAGACCTTCCCCAAAGGCCCAGCCCAGATATCCAAGCCTGTGTGAGCTGGCTGGCCCACCTGATGGTGTGTGTCCAGGAGGAGGGGGTGGTGCTCAGTCCCTGGTCTCTCATGGCCTGCCTGCTTCTTCAGAGCCTCCCAGCGGCCCAGGAGGGAGGCCTGGCCTGGGATCTCCTGGTACAAAGGACCCTCTGGCTAAGGGACCTGGCTCTGGGCTTCGGTGCCCGCTTGCACTGGCCTGGTAGGGGGGCTCTATGGATCGATTCTTTCTCACACTATTATTGGACTGAAAAGACAACAGTCAAACTGAATTTAGTATTTTGTGTTTGAGGAAAGGGGAGGGGGAGTGGTGGCAATGGTAGACCAACAGTCTACTGTGTTATAGGTCAGAACTGAACATTACGTGGTCACTTTGGCCTGATTAGGCTTATCATAGAGATAAGATAAATCAACTTGACACAGGTTTACCTTCTGGAAGCTAAGGTTACCTGAGAGGGACCTTGAGGAACTGTCACAAACATTCAGATACACATGAAGACACTCATGGCCTTGAACTTTGCATTTTTATTCCTCTCCAGCGCAAATTCCTGACTCTGATGTGATGTCGTCCAACATGGCCCTGCATAGCTCTGTGGTTCGCTGTGAAGGTGGGCGGGTCCACCTGGTGGAGGAGGAGGGGCCTGTGGGGATGCAGCCTATCAGCCCAGCGGAGGGTGTAATCAGGAGGGCGGGGCCTGTTCTCATGGTGGCTCTCTACAGGAATCAGGCCATGCATGTTTTTATACGTCCAGCTATGCTTGCTGTGGCCATTCACACTGCACAAAGCACACGCAGAGGTGAGGAACCATCACTACTACACACAAAGAAATACACACAAGCGGGATTCATCACTGTGTCATCATGTGTTTATTTTGTTCCCAGAGGACATCTTCAACTTTTTTAGCTTCCTGCAGGATGTCTTCTCCAACGAATTTATCTTTGTCCCTGGTCGGACCGCTCAAGTACGGATACAACCAGCAACTTAACTATCTTACCCAAACATTGTACCTGATTCACAGAATATAAAGCTAACAGAACATAATATATAACAATATACTGTGTGTACAATGTATATTAATATTTTTTAATGGGAATCCTACACTATTTTGTTGGCTGTGTTTACCTTTCAGGACTTTGAGGAGTCATGTATCTTATTAAGGAAGTGTGGCGCTGTTCAAGACAGCGATCAGGAAGTGAAAGAGACTGAGGAGGGACGCAGTACGACTTCCTTCCTGCGGGCCCTGCTACAGCCTTTCATAGATGCCTATCAGGTATGAGAGCTGGATTCACAGGAACAGATAACCCAAGTTCATAATCACTTGTGTGATTCCTACTTCCTATTTGATTCGTGAATTAGCACCCTTGAAAATAAGTCAAAGGCTTAAAAACAACTGTTAACAAATATGCTTGAAACAGAAAAAAACGAGGGCAATAAGAAAATACATAGTTAACATATCATGAATTTAATCCAATCTAAATGTATAGCCCTTTTTACAATCAGTGTCACAGAAGGCTTCAATGGATCCCATAGAACTGCCCTTCGTCTAACCCAAACCCACAAGGAAGACGAGGACAAACTCCCAGAAAACTTACTAGAGGAGAAATATCACGTGTGTGTAACAAAGTGCATCGGGTATGTGATCATGGTCTCTGGAACTGCTTTGGTCAGGTGGTCTTCAGTCACCTGTGTGAGGAAGGTGTTCAGATGTTCACAGAGAAGCAGCTGGTTCCTGCAGTACGCACCCGAGCCTCCCAGCTCATCCTGTCTGGTAAGTGTCCGCCTCTGAAAGTTTCTCAGTGCTCTGCCTCGTATTATTGTATTCTTTCATTCCTCTTAATGTCCTTGCGCTTCACAGGTGAGCTGAATTCATATGAAGCTCTTTCATCCGACACTCTGAAAAATGTTCTGTCAGCACTGCTAAGACTGAATGCTGTGACTAAGTCAAGAATGTAAGTATAACTTGATCTTACTCGCCTTTAATTGAAACCTTTTTAAGTGCTTTTAATCATTGAAACAAACTATTCTTTGGTTTCTTGCTTTCAGAGGAGAACAGAGTGAGTTCCAGGCCAAAAAAGCAGCCATCAGAAAAATAGGAGATATCATGAGTAAGACATTTCCCTTAAACCAAACTGAAATGTTTGGAAAATCTTCCTATTCTGGTTGAATTCCAGGTAAATCTGTTTTAAGGTTTTCAACTGAACATGTGATTTTTATGTTTCCTCTCACAGCTGGGAGAATCCCACTCCTGAGGCATGTGATCTCTGCACCGGATGCAAGACTTTAGTCTCCACGCTAGACACTTCAGTATTCCTCAGTCCTGTGTCCATCTATAGCTCGTCCTGTACATGGGCTAGAAACCTGGAGCTGTCAGTCAAACTACCTCTGACAGTATGTTGCCTTAGAAACAGGCTGGGTTTAATTCCTAAATTGGGCTCCTTCCACTAGCTTCATACTCAGTTGTTATAGTCTGATAGGCTTCATGATTTAAGGAAGGGAAGGAGGTAGGTGGGTAAGAATGCAAGGAATGACCGATTTATCATGAGTTGGGCTTTGGCCTCAGAAATAATATTAAATGCTAGCTAGTGGCTTAAGTGCAATTAATAAAGTTAATGATCGGATACTTAAAGGTCTTTTGGATGATAATTGTAGGTAGTCTAATCACTGATGCAAAACAGGCTCTACCATTTTTTCTTTTTATGGACAATCCATAATATAATTACAGTCCTTCATCATGACATACAATCACAATAAAAGAAATGACGTTTAAATTGGAATAAATGTAAATTCATTTTATACATCTCAAGTTTATGCCCTAACAGAGCTTCTGAATTTCAGTTTCCATAAGGAATTAGGATAAACCACAGTGACCCTCAAAGACCAATCAGGTTAATCTTTTCTGGAGTTAGTCTGTATTATTTTTGTTTTGCCCTCATATTCCTGAGTTGAAATCAAATCTGAACAGTTGAATGTCAACTTCTTGTCAAGGTAACTTTTCCAGTGGTTTTATACAACCCACGTTTACGTAGGCGAACTTATTGACGCATCTTTGCGACGCATAATCATTCAGACCCATTGACGTCCACCTTAAGGCGGAGGGAGGTGACGGGGTCTTGACAAAACACGGTCATGTATTCCACCACTTTATGGTTCAGCCTTTTCTCCTCTTCCTTCGCTCGGTTCCTTTCCTTGTCCCATCGGTCCTTCTCGCCGTTGACTTGCGCGAACAGGCCGACCTGCAGAGCGCGCAGAGTGGAGGCCACTAGGAAGAGCGCCCCCTGCAGCCCGTGACAGAGCGCAGCGCACAGGCCCAGGCCGGCTCCGAGAAGGTCAGGGACGGTTTCGAACACGACGCAGAGACCTTCGAGGAAGTGCAGCGAGCCTTTCTTGGCGGGAGGCGTTTCCGGGTCGACGAAGTGCTTGACAGACTTGACCAGGTGCAGGCCCGCGCGGCGCAGCGGGAGCAGCGCGAGGTACAAGTGACAAGCCGCTTTGGTGAGCGCGTGGAAAAGGAGCCGGAGCTCTAGTATGGCGTTGCCTAGAGATAAGAAGATAACCGGGTTAGCTTGAGTCCTTATTTAAAACTCTGTGGCTTAATTACGTCTACCTTAACTAACAACATGAACTAAGCTCATAGTGAAAAGTCAAACGAGGGGCATTTTTCAAGCGGAGTTAGTCGTGGATTGTCAGCATTCAACACGTATCTCAAGGCTACAGTAAAATGGTGTCAGAAGACCTGTGCATGGTGTAATTGTTATTCATGCTCATACTCTATTTGATTTGGAACCAGTTGGTTAACTTTGACCAAAGGTTGCGACACTGTCAATTAGGCCTGACCTGTATACACAGTAAGATGGGTGAGATGGTTTACAAATAATAAAATTACGCCATGACGCGCTCTCTGGTCCCTGTAAACTGGGAATCATTTGGGAGTGGTTTAATGGTTGTCTGAGTAGGATATAAATAGCAGTTTGGGATGCATGATAGCGTATCTCTCAACCACTTACTACATAATCCCTGATTCGAGATGTATTAGACATGTCTACTATGGCTGCATAGTCCTGTTGGCTACAATTCTGATAAATTGATTAAAGCAATCATACCGCAATCAAGAGGAGTGCGCGGTTCCTCTGGAGATGAAAGGTTCCACATGTCAGCTAACAATGATCTCTTACCGTCGATAAAACACAGAAGCCAGAGCAGGCCAACACTCGCAGCCAACGAAGCCCACCAATCCATGGAGTCCTCTCTTATGTGGACACAGTAACACACTAAACGGTTCACTCCTGTGACTGTGCCTTTCCTCTTTACCAGGCTTAGCCACAACATGAGGCTAAGTCCAGTAAGCCAGTGGTTTCTCTGCTAAACAGGATTCTCGATGTGCACATGATTTACCCACTGACGCTCTGCACAGTGGGGCTTCAAATGGAAAACGTACCCAGATAGATGGATAGATACTTAATTGTCATTGTCACAGGTACGAGATTAAAAGTGCTTCCAGTCGTATCGTTAAAAGGGGTAGTGCTAAAGTTACTAAAATATGTGCTAACATTACTATGATAAGAAGAAATATATCTAAGACATATGCTGAAATATAAATAAATGCTAAAATATGCAAAATGAGGACGAATAAAATAACACACAGTCATACACCCACAGCCATTACACAATACATTGTGCACTTTTTATTTTTTGGCAGCATTCAGTGATTATTGCATTTGGATAAAAAACTATGCTTGAGTCTATTTGTCCTTGCACAGATTGGTTTCTAAAATAATATTCACGTTTTGACATATTGTGACTGTCAATATGCACGCCTGTCTACACTACTGATTAATAAAACACATTTGTTCTCGCGTTTTTTTTTTTTCATTGTAAAAGACAAGTCGGTCTGTGGAAGGATCCAAGATGGAAAGATATCTAAGCACCTGTGCAGTCCGCTTCTTTACTTCTTCTTTCTCTCTGTTCTCTTGGTTCTTCCACACCTGACTGTCCTTGGTGTTACATATGACAGCATTTTGAATCGAGTGGAGAATTGAGACAATGAAGCAGATCAGAAACAGAAAAACGGAACACAAAGCTTCAATGAGGGCGTGAACAAATCCGCAAACGTCACCGATCATCTGAAATACCACACATAAAGTCTCAATTAAATTCAACAGGCAAAAACATGTTGTTTTTTTATAAGTCCCATGTTCATCGAGGCACGCGCACGTCCTGAAAAGGTGCACGGTCACTTGACGAAGCTTCAGCAGAATCAGGTACAGGTGGCACATGCTTCTGCTGAGCGCCTGGATGAGGAGCCGTAGCTCGCGGGCTGCAGCACCTGGAGAAAATATACTTTTTGTCACAAGACATTTTATTAAATATAAGTTAAATTAAATGTATGTTTTTAAAATAATTTGTATTTGCTTGCATTGTAGACTGTTGGAAAAATAAAGTTACTATCATCTGAGTTGTCAAAATATCCAAGTATGTGTAAGGCTTTTTCCCTGCGTGTTCTTTTAAAAGTGATCCGGAGTCGTACTTCAAGTCTAATATGGTTTAATGAAAATACCTATGATTCACTTTAGTATAATCATAGCTTTTAACTATTTAGCCATTCTCTCATAATTCTACACGTCCATAATCGCATTATAAAAAAACAGAAATCGGCTTCATAAATAGGCTACATGTGTAATGAACAGTTCAAGTAATTTTCATCTTACCGTCTATAAAATACAGGCACATACAAAAGACAGTAGCCAAGATAATGGCCGATTCCATCGCGTTATGTTATTTCCTTAATGTGTGACCTTTTAAATCACGGTGTTACCGATCAAAGATCAAGTTGATGGCTTCAGTTTTTGTTTCCCTGTAAATTGAAGTACAAGCTCGTACAGTAGCCTAGGCTACGTGGCTGCTTCAAGTTTCAGTTTCGAAACTGAAACACTTAATTGAAACTCTTCATTGAAACACTTCATTGAAACACTTCATTGAAACACTTCACGCTTTAGCAAAATGTATACGAATAATTTGACAATTGCACACAGCCTTCAACCAATTAGCCTCTCGTTATATAATAATAAAAAGCAAAAAATCAAATTATATTTATAATGGGCTACAAAAACACCATGCTCCACGACGACTTTACGTTTACGTCCGTCAGTTTAGGTGGGATTAGTGTACGGTACATAAATTCAGGCTCTCAATTTGAGAAGTCCCAAATAATATGGAGGCACCAAAACAACTCTCATGCATGTGAGCCATCACCAAGGGAACGGAAGATACACGAGAGAGCTGCCAGGGGCTTTAGACAGACCGGGCACGGGGCAGGTGCTGTAGATCGACACCGAGCACCGGGCAGGTGCTGTAGACCGACACCGGGCAGGGGGCAGGTGCTGTGGACCGACACCGGGCAGGTGCTATAGATCGACACCGGGTAGGGGGCAGGTGCTGTAGAACGACACCGGATAGGGGGCAGGTGCTGTAGACCGACACCGGGCAGGTGCTGTAGACCGACACCGGGCACCGGGCAGGGGCTTCTTTCTCTGGACAGGGCTGCTGCATTCATCCTATCGAGGGTCTATTCCTCAAAGGGTCCGGACTAAGAATTAGACTTTGAACGAGGTAAGGCAGCATTGTGTTTTTAAATGTTTACTTTATAATATGCTTTATAAAATTGATATGCTCAATGACTGATGCTCTTTGTAAAAGCTCTCTCTTGTAAGTCGCTTTGGATAAAAGCGTCTGCTAAATGAATGAATGTAAATGTAATAATAGCCTACTGATATCAGCTAGTGGCTGTTTTCCTAGAGCTATAGTGGCTGTGAACTATGCGAACGTATAAAGTGAAGTAATGTTCTAACACATTTCCATTACCCCATCTCAATTAGACCTATTATCTTCTCAAGTGACCAGGTGGAGGTGAAGCCTAATTACCATCTCTAGGCAATTACACCCAACCCCAACACATCAACAATCAATTATTTAAATTTGGCCTAAACATGACTGGAAACTGCTGTTGATGTCTGTGCATTGCAATATTTGATTATATGTTATGTATTTGACAATATAAAAATACTCTTTCCAAGTGAACGCTTATATCAGCGTTGTTTCTTTTATTTCAGGAATGCCGTTTAAGAACAAACACCGATCAGTAGGTGGTGTGATCACCATCCATGCTCCCACCCCTTTAAATCTCAAGTCTACGGTAAGAACATTTGATTTTGTCTTAATTTGTCACATTAAACGCTCTACATGTAATAATTATTTTCATTTTAAATCCTCCATTTATTAATTCTCATTGGTTCTCGCGATGTATGTTTCACAATCTAAAAGCCCGCTATGTTAGGGGTCTATCACGTTGCTATGCTCAGTGACCGATGCAGTTTTTTAAGCTCTCTCTTGTAAGTCGCTTTGGATAAAAGCGTCTGCTAAATGAATACATGTCAATGTATTAAGAACTTTCAAGTGATGAACTTCCACTTTCTAAGTGGAAACTTGCTCTCCCACCTGACACGCACACACACACACACGCACACACACACACACACACACACACACACACACACACACACAGTGCTAGTGGTCAGGAGAGTGTATGATCCCCTGACCTGTGAGTCAGACGACCCAGCCAGATTCATGTCAGCAGTTCTATTGGGCCCATCGGGAGGCATCCTCATTTAGCATATATTTATATTTAGCATGTGTTATTTTATGAATCCTCAATCAGCATATTTTTTATTTATTTATGTTTAGCATGTCTTAGATATATTTAATATATCGCCTTTGAGTACCTTGAGCACTATATAAATAAATGTATTATTAAATGTATTGTATTATTAATCTTATGTATTTTAGTACTGTCTCACTGCCTGGAAGCACTTTCAATCTCGTTGTGCCTGTGACAATATAATAAAGATCTATCTTTCTATCAAACAATCAAGGCTGACAAGTAACTGTCGAGAAAAGTTTCTCTTTATTAGTTTTTTTAAACAGAAGAGGCCTAGAGGCCTAAAAAGAGGGAAAGAGGGAATGGTGTGTGGGGGGAAGTTTTGAGTTGGAAGGGAGGTGGGTAGGCAAGGGAAGGACGGAGAGTTTTTTTGGGGGGGATTTTCAGCCTGTAAGGCAGCTGAATCGGAGGAATCGCTTCTTCCAGATGGTCATTGGCTTCTTGGTAGTGGAAGAGCCTGAGGTCTCCACTCTGTCCTCTGAGATGTCACATCTGCAGTGTTCTGGTTCAGCCGTTGACATCTCCTGACAGCCCACCTCTCATGACATTGCTCCTCCTCCTTGACTTTCCGAGCCTCCTTTTGCTCTGCACGCTGTGCCTGGTTCCGGTTCCAGCGGTCTTCAAACTTTTGCCGCTGCTCCTCGAATACCATCAACTTCTCCCTCTTTGCTCTCTCGCGGTCAGCACGAGTGGGGAGTGGGCTGTCACACAGGGAGGCCATGCATCTCACCAGCGGGAGGTAGGGCTCACTCCCCTCCTCTGCCTCCCTCTGGTAGGTCCGTTAAATTTTCTGGAGGATTCGCTTCTTCACTTTGTTATTGAGCCAGTAGAAGGCCTTTTGCTGGAAGTTCAGGTCCTTCTTGTTGTTGGCCAGCTCCTCGGTAGCCTCTTCAGGTATCTAAACCACGCTGAGAAGGGTTTCGCTCTGGGTGTCCAGGCTGGTTTCCGGCAGGTTCTGTCCAAACATCAGACACACCTCTTCTACATCCTCCTCCTCATCCTGGAGAGTGTCTCCATCCTCCTTGGCTTCTGATGTGTAAGGGAGTGGGCTGTCACGCATGGAGGCCATGCCTCTCACCAGCAGGAGGTAGGGCTCACTCCCCTCCTTTGCCTCCCTCTGGTAGGGCCGCTCAATTTTTGGGAGGGTTTGTTTCTTTACCCTCTTGTTGAGCCAGTCGAAAGCCTTGTGGTTGTTCAGGAAGTTCAGGTCCTTCTTGATGTTGGCTAGTGTCTCCTCGGTAGCCTTTTCAGGGATCTCAACCGAGCTGAGAAGGCTTTCACTCCGGGTGTTCTGGCTGGTTTCAGGCAGGTTCAGACACAGGTTCAGACACACCTCATCCACAACCTCCTCCACATCCTCCTCCTCGTCCGAGGTCATCACCCTATCCCCCCGGAAGTGCTTGTCATCTGCGATCTGGTTCAACCATTCACATTTCTTGGCTGCCCAGCTCTCATATCCATTCTCCTCTTTGATCTTCTGAGCCTCCTTTCGCTCTGCCTGGCTCTGGGTGTGCTGGCTGGTTTCAGGCAGGGTGGTTTCATACCTCAGACACACCTCATCCACATCCTCCTCCTCCTTCTCCCCAAGTTTTTCTCTTTTCAGATGTTCTCTCTCCAGGGCTTGTTTCGCCACCTCAATAGATCTTTCCTCCTGCCTAATTCTGTCCTCCTCCCATCTTTGTTTTTTCCACTCATCCTCCAAGATCTCCCTCTGCCTCCTTCTCTCTCTCCTTTCGCTCTCCTCCTGCTGTTTTCTCTCCATCTCAATACGCCCTCTCCGCTCATGTTCCATTTTCCTCAATTCGTCAAACATCCGCAACTTAGGCGCCATCCCGGAGGCCTCTTCTAAGATTGGGTGGAGCTTGTCTTTCATTTTAGCTGTATGCTTTCTGTTGTCTTCCATCGTCGGTGAATGTCAAATTCTGCCTCTTGACCAACTAGGCACTGCTTATGTAGACTTCGGCACTTTGTGACATCATTAGAACCCTGACCTGAATATTCCATCTCCTCTAAAAATATGTACAATGATGATGATGATGTCATAAAGTGATAAATGCACAATCACACCAGCACTACGTAGCTGATGGCCCTGAACCCCTCCGCCCCCCCCTCCGCCCCCCCCCCCCCCCGCACTCCCAGACCATTTTATAGTCTCAAAAGTCACACAAACATGCAGTTTGTCCGATGTCCGTTAACTCTCTAAACACAATACAGTATATTGAATCCACATTATCTGCAGACTTCGTGTCTCCAAGTCAATCAATCGTAAAGCTTCAGAAGTCATCTTCCCAAATGGTGTATTGTCTTGTAGGGAGGAAGGATCATTCCCCCCTTCTTGTCAATAGCAAACGTTTTACATTCGTTAGAATGTAATGAATGTCATTAGACATTTTTTCATTTAGCAGAGCTTTACAGACTGACTGAAATCCAAGAACCATATACTGAGGTGAGAAGAGACATGTAGGCTACACACCTTCTCGCCCACACACACACACGCACACACACACAAAGACACACACACACACTCTCCTCCCTACACAGGGAGAGTGAAACAGTTAACCATTAGTCAACAAATAATTAATCAGCAGTGGCTTTTATACAGAGAGCCAGTAAGACAGCCACAGAGGATCATTTGGCAGAGGTACAACAGTCCTGTGCATGCATGGCTACCTTGCTATTCATCTGCACCTGTAGGGTGTCACGTCTGAGTGGGCTATGTTGAAGGCTCTGAGGCTGCCAGGGGGACTGGAGAGGCTCTATGTGACAGAGTAGGCAATTAGATAACATGACACATGTGGACCACACAGACAGACAGACAGACAGACAGATAGACAGACGGGCTATTGGATTGGAACACTGGATCTGTGAAGTGGTCAAAACAGTTCCTTGGCATGCCTGAATGTTGAGACAATGGGTGATCCATATAGGAATGCCATCGAATCACCTTCCATTAACTGTACAGGCAGGTTTAGTCTTTGAAAGCCAAGGTGTGGCTTTGTTGTATCAGTGTAGGTGCTCAGGTTACTAAGTAGTGACACTACCTGTATGTGTTGGCATGTTGGCTAGACATTCTGTTCCACTCATACCACTCAGGACCTCTGTCTTGTGGTCTTTGAAAAAAAGTTAGACTTTTGGGAGTGCTCTTATACTCAAACGACACAAAAGAAAACCAATGTAGTTAATGATTTAATGATTTTGTCCACATGATTTATCGACATGATTTATCGACATGATTTATCGACAAGCACCAGCAGATTGTTTGGTTTGTGTTGTTCTAGGCGACGGCAGTGGCTTGGGAAGATGGTCCCGCCTCCGTGCCCGAGAGTAGGAGGAGCCCGTACTGTAGGAGTGCCCTGATGAGGAACACAAGTCCGGGTAGAGGAAGAGAAGGAGGGGGTGGAAGAGAAGAAGGGAGAAAGAATCAGACCTGGGTTCCAAGGTCACCAAAAGGGCCCTGTGTGGATTGGCTGTCTCACGCCTCCCTAAGGCGCTTGCAGGTACTGCACCATACATCATGTTTTCTTTTTTTTGCTCATGAAATTTGTATTGGAATACACAGAAATGTGGAGAAAATGTTTTTGCACACAAACCAACATTCATGTTTTTGAAATGCAATCCTCAAATCAGGCTAAATTACATTCAGAAAACCAAGAGACAGAGCAGATTATTCAACCTCTACTGGATACTGAGAATGGTTTCATCAAGGTAAGTAGAACCGTCATGTACAAACATACAGAAGAACGTCACATCACAATGTGGAAGAAAAATCCAGCTGTTTCAATATTTCATACCTCATCTATGATCCAAACAGGACCTGCAGCGTTTCCTCAGCCACCAGGAGGTTTTGGCGCTCCGTAAGAAAGAGCTTCTGCACAGACACTGGACTGAGCGCGTGTGGACGCCCATCCAGAGGAGCGTGGAGGACCGAGTGACCGAGTGCTGGTCTGAGGAGGGAGACAGGATACGCAGCATGTTCATGGACTACATCAACTACTGCAACAACAAGGTAGCACAGAATCACTGACACTATAAGACACTGCAGGATCACTGTTACTACAGGATCACTGATACTGTAAGACACTACAGGATCACTGTTACTACAGGATCACTGATACTACAGGATCACTGATACTGTAAGACACTACAGGATCATTGTTACTACAGGATCACTGTTACTACAGGATCACTGATACTGTAAGACACTACAGGATCACTGTTACTACAGGATCACTGATACTACAGGATCACTGATACTGTAAGACACTACAGGATCATTGTTACTACAGGATCACTGTTACTACAGGATCACTGATACTGTAAGACACTACAGGATCACTGATACTGTAAGACACTACAGGATCACTGTTACTACAGGATCACTGTTACTACAGGATCACTGTTACTACAGGATCACTGATACTGTAAGACACTACAGAATCACTGTTACTACAGGATCACTGATACTGTAAGACACTACAGGATCACTGATACTGTAAGACACTACAGGATCACTGTTACTACAGGATCACTGATACTACAGGATCATTGATACTGTAAGACACTACAGAATCACTGTTACTACAGGATCATTGATACTGTAAGACATCACAGATATGATATTTGATACAATACTGCAGTCTGCTACTGCACAGTACAAAACATGCAATATGGCACACTACAGTACATCACCAATATATGAGACACTAAATCAACACCAAGGTAGTGTGATGTCACACAGTGGACCATGGTAGATGAGTTGACACTCTACTGAAGCAGCATTAGAAGCACGTGTCCCCTCTGTGACCTCTCCTCAGGGCTTTGTGTCTCTAGAGGTCTACGACCCTCTGGAATACAACCCCCTCCTGCAAAACATTAACAAACCTCAGATCGGCAAGGTGACATTATTGTTGTCCTTTTCACCTTAAATATCTGATGCATTGGATACTGCTGGTGTTGAAACAAGCATGTTGAAGGTGGATTTATTTCAGGTCACGACACACGATCTCAGGGACCCACTCTTCTTCCAATCCCGTGAGAGAGTAGAGGAAAAGAGGGCAGTCCTTCGCTGTCAAACAGGTGATATATGTCCATCCATATATATATGTATGTAAAATATATCTTACCTTAACTGTAGTAGTGTCTGGTTGGGTTATAAACAGTGTTTATTGTTGCTTATTCAAGAACTTTCATGTTAATAAGTCAAAAAGTCAATAGTTTAGATGAAAATGGTTCCACGTGGGGGGCTTAACCTATAGTTTTATGTTTTGGGCGCATATGGAACCGAACACAGCATCAACATATACATTTGCTTGTTTTCATTGAAAGGTCGTTTATACACACGTAGACAAGTGGAGAACCTGCTGAAGCCAAGTTTACCTCATCAATCTGGCCCCAGAAGCTGGACATCAGACATGTCCTCCAGGTCACCTGACCTGCCCCTGCTGGCCACGCCCACTTCCCAAGGCTCCACCTCTAGAGCTCCTCTAGTGGAGGTGGACCCTGAACTACGGAAGCTCAGCAGGTACAAAACACGCACTGTGCATATTAGAAGTTCCAGCAACTTGATGGATTTAACATCCTGCTAAATATTGAGTACCGTATACGATGCTACATAATCAGCAAGTCTCAGAAGTTGATATCATCCATGTATACAGGGATTTTGTTCTACATGGTCCAATGTCAGAATACTGTAACTGATTTTAAATAACAGTCGCTATAGAAACTATCGACATGTCTTTTCATTGATCCCAGTCCAACTGTACAGGCCAACAAAGCCTCCCCTAACCCCTCTCTAGACATGTGTTAGCCTGGCTTTGTTAAGCACACCAGAGGATGTTCATCCCTCCCAGGACTGCCGTGACTTCAGCTTAGCTCACAGCCACTCCTGATAGAAGAAGCCTGCAGGCTGGAGGCTGCTGGTCCAGAGGGTGACCTCCCAACAGGCTAACAGGCTGCTACACACACCCAGCTCTACTACTCTACAGCACAACATGGGAGGAGGTCCGTGGAATGTTACGGAAATTAAGTTAAGGAAGGATGGAAGCAGAAGGAAAGACAATTGTTCCCTGGAAAAAGATGGAGGGAAGTAAGAATGTAGACAGATGCTGAGAGGAGTGAGGAGCTGGAGAATGATCTGTCACCATCCCAATTAAAAGATCTTGTGAACAACACATTCTGGTATGTCCTTGGTGAAAGATGTAGGCAAATGAACGTTTGATCTTGCTGTAATTGCAGCCCCAAGGCAGCCTCTCTTGGCAGAGACTAAACATGGTTAATGGATCATTAGACAAAGCATTTATTCAAGATGTTGAACCTCAGGGTTCTAAGGAGCAGAGTTTAATCTCTCCTGTTTGATGGTTACAGTAGGACAGAGTCATTTCCTTCAGTGTTGTGCAATAGTTTAAAACAAACCAAAAATTCTTTATTTTGTAGTAAATATTCTTTGGATATATTATAACACCATATATTATCATCATTCATTTGTGCATTAGGGAAACAATTACACAAGTACAGATATCAAGTTTATGAAGAACTATTGAAATTGTAATAATAATTGTCATAATTGGCAATGGAATTTACAACTGATCGTTGCATCTTCCCAGAAATGTATCAATAGCCTGGTGTGCAAAACTTGTAAATAAAATGTGTTAAATACATGGAAAAATATAAGAAGCTGTTCCCCAGAGTAACTACTGACTATTAACTAGAAATCACCTGAAGTGACCAATTACCGCTGAATCCAAATATTTGACAATCTTCCCCAAAAACAGAACATCGATAAATTCACAGATAAATTACTAATAATCAATTTGACTAAAGAGGCCATTCTCCTTGGCCTGTAACCTGCATGTGCATTTGGCAAGTCTGTATCTCTCACTGAAGCCTCATCTACATCAGGGGTCTCAAACTCGTGCCATCGCGGGCCAAGAGGGTGCAGGTTTTCGTGTCAACCAAGCACCTACACCAGCTGATTTCAATAACGAGTTTGATTTCACTGAGTGGAAAAAAACTCGTTATTGAAATCAGGCCAGTGTAGTGGCTTGGTTGACACGAAAACCTGCACCCTCTTGGCCCGCGATGGCACGAGTTTGAGACCCCTGATCTACATGGTCCAAGTCAGAAAAGACCCCAGCGTATCATTACATTGCTGGGACTGGCATCCCTGTTCGTAGTGTTTGTAGACTTTCACAGATGTGTCTTCTATTTGGTCTGTTCATAGAGCTGGAGGTCTAGTTTGACCCACACCTCTCCTGTAGGAACTTCGTGCAGCAGCAGACGCCGGTTTGCTGCGCCTTTACTCTCCATATCCTTCTTTATGGTCGCCACGGGAACCTCTGTCCGACCAAGGAAGTCTGTGGAGAGACACACACTGACCCAGCTGGTTCTACAACGGGGGTACTTTATTTAGACCAAGTCACCAGCTGGAAAGAAGCCTTTTATGAGCTGTGTGTGTGTGTGTGTGTGAACGTGCGTCTTTCATCCAGTGTGTGTGAGGTGACTTCCACTGACCATCAGGGGAGAACTGGTCCCTTTCGAACACGGTGATGCACAACACGTCCTGGTACAGGTCCTTGATGAAGAACTGACAGCTGAAGTTCCACTTGGGGTTGAGGGTGTCGCTGAGTGGCCGAGATGTGTAGCACTGGGCTCCCATGGTCAGCTCACAGTAGGGGTTACTCTTACCTGGGGGAGGGGGAGCGGATATCAGGCAGCAGAAATGACGTCCCTCAGAGACCCAACACAGGCCGTGTGGGCCGTGATGAGGAGGGACTAGTTAGGAGAGCAGGACAGGAAGCTTTACCGTTGGGCTTGCAGGCCTTAAGCTCCTGCGCCTCTGTGACGGTCACTAGCAAGCGGCCGATCCCACTGGATTTGAGAGAGCGTGCTGGGGAGAGGGACAGAGAGAGAGATACAGAGAGAGAGACACATAGGGAGAAACAGAGAGAAACAGAGAGAGAGAGAGAGAGAGAGAGAGAGAGAGAGAGAAAGAGACAGAGAGACACAGAGAGAGAAAGAGGCAGAGAGACAGAGACAGAGAGAGAGATAGACAGAGAGAGAAACAGAGAGAGAGAGAGAAACACAGAGAGAGAGAAAGAGAGAGAGGGAGAAACAGAGACAGTGAGAGACACAGAGAGATAGTGAGTGGGGAGGTGAGGTGGGATGGAATCAGCAGGATAGGGACATTTGTACAATACATCCGTGCTCTCTTTCTCCCAGTCTCTCAGCCTCTCTCACACACCTCAGAAACTTACCCTGATATGCCTTTTCTCTCTTTTTCTTCTCAGTCTCAATAAAAAGCTCTGAAGCAGCTTTGATCCTCTGGACCCAGGTTGTCCTAAACAATTAGTACTGTTAACATACAGCCCAACACATCTTGTATATGTACGCTGGTGCCAATGTACCAGTGGGATAGATTTAAAAATGATGTTTAATTGTGTTTGTTTCACTGTGTTTTGTGTGTGTGTGTGTGTGTGTGTCTACCGCTCATTCATGGTCTCGGTCTTCAGTGTGTACACGCGGTCGATATGCGAGATGTGGAACAGCGGTTCATCGCTGGACGGGTCAGACGGCATCTTCACCAGAACCTCGTTCAGAAACAACGGCTGGACAGAAGAAAGAGATTTCTAGTTAGGAAGAACCTAAATCTCCAGACCAACACCAGATAATCTTCAACAAAAGGGTGTGTTCCATTGTAGAATGGAGACGCCTTCCTCCGAAAACCTTTTCTACACTTCAACAAAAAACTAAACAACCCATCTTTAGGAGCTTGCCGTCCTCACCGTTTTGTACATCTTCAGCTGCATGCTGGACTTGGGGCTGAAGAGCTTGTCGGACGAGGAGGAAGAGGAGGAGCTGAACTGCTTGGCGCTGTGTGTGAGGAGCAGGAAGTCGTTGAAGAGGAAAGCCCACAACTCCCTGCTGCTCTTGGTCTTGTGCAGACGGCCGCTGTGCACAAGCTTCCGAGGCCCCAAGCAGTTAGTCAGGGAGTTGAAGACCAGGTGCTGGAGAGAAGGACGACCGTTCTTTGATAATGATGATGATTTATTAAAGATGATAAAAGCGTATGCTAAATGAATAAATGTAAATAAGTGGAACCAAGAAAGTTCTCAGATCTTTGTCATCCTAATCCAGGGGTGGGCAATCCTGGTCCTTGAGGGAAGCTGTCCTAAGGGTTTTAGATGTTTCCCTGCTCCAACACACCTGATTCTAATGAATGGGTCGTTATCAAGCTCTGTGGAAGCCTGATGATTAGTATCAGGTGTACTGGAGCAGGGAAACATCTAAAACCTTCAGGACAGCGGCCCCCGAGGACCAGGATTGCCCACCCCTGTCCTAATCTGTAGCCACATCCTGAGATGTAGACTGTGTGCGTGCCGTGGTCCATGCCGCACCTCGATGAGGCCGTCTGATTGGACGTGAGACTGGATCCACTCCAGCCTGTCTGAGTTCTCCTTCTCCCTGACGCCCTCGTTGACCTGAGAACACAGCTCCTCCGCTCGCTCCAGGGCCTCCCTCAGCGGCCCCCGGTCCGCATGGGCCTCGGCAGTGTGCTCCAGGATCTGACACACACCAACACACACACAAAGAGACAAATGAGTGTGTAACAGGAGTCACAGACCACAACGTGTGCGGTTCTATGTGAGCGTGTGCGTTTGTGTGTGTTTGTGTTAAAGAGACGCACGTTCTTGATGAGTAGAGGGTAACGGGTGATTCTCTGCATTGGCTTCAGGAGGAAGCTGGACAGGGGCATTCCTTTACAGCGGTAGTTAGTGGCGATTTTCTGTTAAGGAGCAGAGAAAGAAAGGCCAGATTAAGTGGGGATGAGACAAAAACGCAAACAAACCATCCATTCTTTCCAGAAAGTACTGGCTCCTTCTCATCCACCCCCCCCCCCCCCCCGCCTCCCCCAGTCTTAAATCCTCAGCCTCTGTCTCACCTTGAGGAAGTCCTTAAAGTCTTGCTGGTTGTTGGTCTTGGCTTGCAGCAGGGCGGCAGCGTTGAGCTGGCAGGAGCAGAAGCGGATGTAAGGCTGCATGTGGGCCAGCTCAGAGCCCAGCAGGTCTCCTATCATCTGCACCGGCATGTTCTCCCCTCCCATCTTCTTACGGACACGCAGCGCCCTGCGCAACACACCACGGCTGTCAGTACCCACAGGTCGCAAGCCCCTCCACTGACACCTCCACTCCCATCGCTGTTTACTGAGCATCCAGGTACGATTCTACATTCACATTTAGTCATTTATCAGATGCTCTTATCCAGAGCGACTTACAGCAAGTAAAGGGTCATTCCCCCTGAGGCAAATAGGGTGTTGTGCCTTGCCCAAGGACACAATATCATGTTAGCATGACTGGGAATCGAACCGGCAACCTTCTGATTACTATCCCGATTCCCTAACCACTTGGCCAGCTGACTCCCCCAATTATGCATGCAATGTTGTTTGAATCCCTTTCCCCCCAGGTTAAGTCCGGATGTGAGACCCCTGATCTGGACAGTGATGTGTGAGGACGGTCTCAGCCAGTCCTACTTGAGCAGTTTGGTGTTACACATTATCAACTCTCTCCAGTTGACGAAGATCATCGCCATCTCAGCCTCCGTGAGACGGCCAGACTCAGACATGGGTCTGTGGAAGACCTGACGCACACACACACACACACACACACACACACACACACACACACACACACACACACACACACACACTTTCAGTGTTTAACCTGATGTGTGCAGTAAATGTGTGTATGTGTGTGTATGTGTGTGGTGTGTGTGTGTGTGTGCTACCTCCAGCACCAGCTCCAGGTCCCCCAGGTAAGTGTGTGTATGTATATGTGTGTGTGTGTATGTGTGTGTATGTGTGTGTATGTGTTTGTGTGCTACCTCCAGCACAAACTCCAGATCCTCCAGGTAAATGTGTATGTGTGTGTGTGTGCTACCTCCAGCACTAGCTCCAGATCCTCCAGGTAAGTGTGGGTGTATGCGTGTGTGTGTGGGTGTGTGTGTGTGTGTGGGTGTGTGTGTGTGTGCTACCTCCAGCACTAGCTCCAGATCCTCCAGGTAAGTGTGGGTGTATGCGTGTGTGTGTGGGTGTGTGTGTGCTACCTCCAGCACTAGCTCCAGATCCTCCAGGTAAGTGTGGGTGTATGCGTGTGTGTGTGGGTGTGTGTGTGCTACCTCCAGCACTAGCTCCAGATCCTCCAGGTAAGTTTCCTCGGTGTGGATGAGCTCATGGATGTAGCCCTGCCTCTTCCTCTCCTGTGGGGTCATGGTGTCCAGGGTCATCAGGTCAGCGCACCCTACAGTCCCCAGCAACACACACACACACTTTGAGACCAAACACAACATTTACAAACTCCACACGTGAGCGCATGTTCAAATGCCTGGTTTTGAATGTATGTATTAAGCAAATAAGTGCAGTATGTACCCAGGTGTTTGTAGCATGTGTGTGTGCGTGTGTTTGTATTGAGTGTGACATCAACGAGAACCACCCACAGTTGCTTTGTTAAAACCATCTCTTTATTATCAGCTCCATGTTGTGTATGGACATGATCAGACCAATACAAGGCAGGTTGAATTCAGTACTTCAAGCATTTGTATTCGAGGTGAGAAAGATTTGTTGAGGAAACTTTGATTTCACTGCAGTGGGTTAACATAATCAAAAGCAGCCCCGGTATTAGAGAGTATTCGCAAAAAGGTACTTGATGCAGGTCACATACTGGAAACCAAGTCCTATTCAAGATATAGCAGGCAATGCTAATGCTAACGCTAACACTAGACTAAACACAAGCACCTCCAACAGGGGGTGTCGACCCCAGATGATTGCATAGTGAGTGAGTGGCTACGATATGTACTGGCACACTGACTAGTTGGATAAAGCTCATATATCCATCCATGGTTCCTGTCTAACTCGTTTCTTGGTGTTGGTGGAAAACGTAGATTTTGTCTCTTGGTGTTCCAATATGGAGGCGAGGAGGGAGAATGTTAGAACTCTGGGAAAACTATTTGAGATTGGGTCCTTGTGTGTTGCTGGTGATGTACAACGCTGACAAACTGAGAACATTCTTCGTATATGCAGCACCAAACAGAAGCTAGTTGATCTAGGTCTAGGCAATGATTCTCTAACCTAAGATCTTTACTGGTCCAGATACTGCAGCCAGGGTATATATGTATTTGTATCTACAGTATATATATCTACAGTATAGTTTTTTTGTCTGTGTAAATGACCCTGTGAATGACCTCTACAGCAGGAAAAACCACCCTCTGTGTTAGAAAACTAAAAAGCTTTTAGTGAGCCAAAATGACAGTTTACAATGTGATATTAGAATACTGTATTCAAAGTGTTATAAGATGTATATATTTCTTTATATATTTACGTCTACAGCAAAACTACACATTCTATGATTGTGACATCATCTCAACTTAAAGAGGCCATATTAAATCCAGCTGCCTCTCTGACTTGGTTAGTTAGGGGAGACTAAGGGAGGAGAGAGAAACAAAGAGAGAAGGAAGAGAGGAACAACAGACAACAGAAATAACAGGAGTTAGGAATTAGAAAAGTCAGGAAGAGAGAGAGAGAGGGAGAGAGAGAGAGAGAGAGAGAGAGTGGGAGAGGGAGAGAGAGAGAGAGAGGGAGAGAGAGAGAGAGAGAGAGAGGGAGAGAGAGAGAGGAAGAAAGAAAGAAAGAGAGGGGGGGAGAGAGAGAGAGAGAGAGAGAGGGAGGAAGAAAGAAAGAGAGAGAGAGGGAGAGGGGGAGAGAGAGAGAGAGAGAGAGAGAGAGAGAGAGAGAGAGGAAGAAAGAGAGAGAGGGAGAGAGAGAGAGAGAGAGAGAGAGAGAGGGAGGAAGAAAGAAAGAGAGAGAGAGGGAGAGAGAGAGAGAGCAAGTCCTTCTGGCAAAGCAGAAAGCAGAGGAGGTCTTGCTGGCAGTTTGGGTCGGAACATCCTGGCGGAACAGGGCATTCTGAGCTCTGATTGGCTCAGAGAGGGACAGGAGGAAGAGGAGGAGGAGGAAGAGGAGGAGAGAGAGCCAGTGCTACTGTCCTACAGAAAGAGATATGCAGCGGAGGAGAGGAAGGGGGTAGTGAGTGTGATGAGGACAGATGGAGGGAGAGAGAGAGACAGCAGTCATTAATATTATAATCTGTCTGTATGAGATCACTTGTATAGGTTTAATTGCTGTTGAATGTGATGTGCATTTTCAATCCTATTAAAAGCACCACATTTTCATAACCTATTTTTACAACCAATTGACCTTGGGAAATAAAAATGTGTGTATACAGTATGTGTGTGTTTGTGTGTGTGCATTCGTCTTTGGGAGATCATAGAGTTTGGTCTAATTAAGCATTTGGTTTGATCTGCATTGTTAACAACGACCAACCGCTGTTGAGGGAGCCCAGATATGAATACTGATCACACACAAACAGATTTACACACACACACACACAGATGTACACACACAAACCGATGTACACACACCCACACTCTTTCCCGCTTTCTTAAGAAGGAATCCCGCATGACTTAGGATAGAGCGCAAAAGAGATTTCAAAGAAGAAATATTCCATTAGAACATGGAAAAGCCTTCAGCTGTTTTTTTCACCCCAGCTGATGTCAGTATGATTTAGTGTTCACACCCAGAACAGGAAGTACAGTGAAACAGGAAGTACAGTGCAACCCTCAGATGGCCAGATCCAGACCCTCGTCGGCCCGTCTGTCTCTACTTACTCTGCGTATCTCCACCCTCTGGCCTGATCTGGGCCTCAGATGCACCTGCAGCCAGCGAGGGGCTAGTCAAGCAAGTGGGCAGATAGATATACACCGTATAGAACAGACAGCACACCCTATCCATCACAGGAAAACACCTGTGACACAGTGACGTCTGTGCCTCTCTCTCATGGCTCTCTGTCACCTTGTCAGCGTGCATCATGGCCATGCTCAGGGCTGGACCCAGATGGGGTCTAGTCTACACCGGTGCTAGGCTGCTGTTTTAAGGGGTGGGACTCACATTGTTGGCTGGGGTCGCAGTCTGTGGTCATCTTGATGTAGTTCGTGGGCAGCAGGCCCGTCACCCCGTTCAGCTCTCCCCTCCACCAGTCCGGGTTGTTTTTGTCCAGCACGCTGATCAGCTGACCCTTGGAGAAGCTCATCTCGTCCTGATTGGCGGCGGTGTAGTCGTACATGGCGATGACCTGGCACACTGAAGGGGGAAGGGGGGGGGGGGTGGGGAGGAGAGAGAGGGGTGAGAGGAGGAGAGGAGGAGGGGGGAGGGTAGGGAGGAGAGAGAGGGGTGGGGGGTGGAGAGGAGGAGAGGGCAGGGCAGGGAGGATAAAGAGGGGTGGAGAGGAAGAGGGGGGAGGGCAGGGAGGAGAGAGAGGGGTGGGGGGTGGAGAGGAGGAGAGGGCAGGGCAGGGAGGATAAAGAGGGGTGGGGGGGGTGGAGAGGAGGAGGGGGGAGGGCAGGGAGGAGAGAGAGGGGTGGGGGGTGGAGAGGAGGAGAGGGCAGGGCAGGGAGGATAAAGAGGGGTGGGGGGGGTGGAGAGGAGGAGGGGGGAGGGCAGGGAGGAGAGAGAGGGGTAAGGGGGGGCGGGGTTGGATGGAGAGGGGGAAGGATTCGTTAGCGTACGTCTGTTTGACCCTTGATCCTGTGAAGGGTTTTCATCCCCTGCAGGGGCCAGCGCCTGTGAGGGGAACGGCCCTGTTCTGACCTGGTACAGGAGCAGGCGTTGACTTGCCACTGGTAGGACCGAGGAGCTTGACCTGGGAGGAGCGGAACCAGCCCCTCTGGCGCTTCTTACCTCTGACCTAGCGGAGACAAACGCAGATACTGAACGCTATCAGAAAGGCAGCTTTTCCATCACACCTGTTCACTTTATTAGAGGGTGTGTATTGACCAATCACTGATCTGTAATCCTGACCAGATGAACCCTCTAGTCATGTGGTGATTATCCAGAGTGACTTACAGCAAGTACAGGGACATTCCCCCTGAGGCAAGTAGGGCGAGGTGCCTTGCCCAAGATGACTACAATGTAAATGTAAAAATGTAGATGTGGTGCAGAAGGTCATGGTAGCCATGCAGTTTGCAGTCCAGCTTGTTTCTCCTACCTGCAGTTCCCCCAGCCACCAGCCGGAGGAGTTCTTGGCCAGGACTACGATCAGTTGTCCTGGTGACAGACTCAGCTGCTCCGTTGTCAGGGCAACAGCAGTTGTGAGGGTTTGGGCAATCTCTGTTGAACAATCAAAATCCCCCATAGACGTTGAGATTAGGTCAACACCATCTGGGTGGGAACACTAACTCCATAAGGGGATGACTATTTTGATTTCTGTGTGTGTGTCGGTTTGTGTGTGTTTGTGTGTGTGTTTGTGGATGTGTGTGGTCACACTCCGTCCTCACCAGGTTTCTTGCTTGTACCCCCAGGTCTTGTTACCTGAAAAATAATGAAACTGATTACAAAATCTTCCCCCTCCTGAGCAATGAGACACACACACACACACACACACACACACACACACACACACACACACACACACACACACACACACACACACACACACACACACACACACACACACACACACACACACACACACACACACAGTGATTGTTCAGAACAGAGGAAGGTGTTGGGCTCTCATCATGTCAGATCAACGTGCTCTACGCAGCCAATCACATCACAGCGTCCTACACGTCGACAAGCATGACGACCTCCGTGACCTCCACTGACCTCTGCGTCCATAGGCTTCACGTAGTTGGAGGGAAACACCCCTGTTTTATCCCCTATACACCCACGCCACCACTCGCCCTCACGCTCCGTAACCATGACGACGTCCCCCTCGGCAAACGTCAAGTCTCCCGCCTCGGGGCTCTCATAGGTATACAGGGCCACGTACTCTGGTTGGATGAGAGGCAGGTCAATCCACTGACAGATGACGGTTAGGCCCTTCTGATTGGTCAAGCCTGCACAGAAGTATGGGTAGAGGCTCCACCTACCTTCCAGAGGGCTGTCTAAGGAGTCGAACTCATCCACACTGGAGTAGATGTGTCTGAGAAACACACAGGCACAAGAGGAGCTCTTTATACACCTGCTCATACATCACACACACACAGACACACACTGACACATACACACACTGACACACACACACACACACCCACACACAGACACACACTGACACATACACACACTGACACACACACACAAACTGACACATACACACACTGACACACACAGACACACAGACACACAGACACACACACATACACACACTGACACACACACAGACACACACTGACACATACACACACTGACACACACACACACAGACACAAACTGACACATACACACACTGACACACACACAGACACACACAGACACACACATCTACACACACACACAGACACTGATACAGACACACACACACAGACACACACATCTACACATACAGACACACACACACGCACACACGCACACAATGACACACACACATACATCCGCCATCCACTATCTGCACATGTGGTTCAAATGAGGTTTATCTCTAACAAGGTGCACTTGTCCTAAAGGCAACGTCACATTGAGAGGTGTGTGTGTGCGTAAGTATGAACTACTAATAACAGCTTTAACCCCGGTGTGTGAGTGTGTGGGATCATCAGCTCAAATCATCAGCCAATGGCAGCGTGCGTAACATTACTCTGTGCTGCTGTTGCCCGTCTCCACGGTGACGTAGCGTTTGGGAAACCAGCCCTGGGTGCCGTTGAGCTGCCCCAGCCACCAATCATCTCTCTGCTGCAGCACGCTGATGATGTCATCCTGGGAGAAGCTCAGCAGCGTGCTGATGACTTCACTGGAGGGGAGGTTCAGCTGGGTGTTTGAGGACGCTGACCAGGAGGAGACAGCCCTGACCAGGAGGGGAGCAGGGGACTGGGCCAGGAGGAGGAGGGGGGAGAGGAGGAGGAGAGAGAGGAGGAGGAGGAGGGGGGAAAGGAGAAGGAGGGAGAGGAGGAAAAGGGAGAGGAGGAGGAGGGAGAGGAGGAGGAGGGGGGAGAGGAGGAGGAGGGAAAGGAGGAAAAGGGAGAGGAGGAGGAGGAGGGAGAAGAGGAGGAGAGAGAGGAGGAGAAGGGAGAGGAGAAGGAGGAGACAGAAGAGGAGGAGGGGGGAGAGGAAGAGGGAGAGGAGGAGAAAGAAGAGGAGGAAGGGGGAGAGGAAGAGGGAGAGGAGGAGACATTGCACAAACATTGTTTTATTTACACATGTCTTTGTGTTTTTGCACATGGTATGTTTTTTAGTCTAACAGCCATGCCAGAAAACAGTGAAGTTAAGGGTGTAGGCCTACAGTGTGTCCATGCATTCGACCATCAGCACAAACTGAACTATAAGGCACCTCTATGGTAGCAGATGTGAGTGTGACCCAGAGAATACATCTACAGCTAAAAATATAAACTAGTGCACATGTGATGTTTGTGTGTGTGTGTGTGTGTGTCGCTGTTAGCCAGGCAGGCCTCCTCCTAAGGCACAGACAGCATCCCTGCCAGAGCCTGTCTCCAGTCCACAGGCTCCCACCATGGATCCACCCTCCAGGAAACCAAGCTGGCCTCAAGAATGAAGCCCTGCAGCTGGAACTGAACTGTGGCCTCAGAATCACACTGATGTTCTGCTTCTCCAGGGCTACAACCTGTTTCCTAACCATGGACCATTTCCTCTATGCCAGTTCATATTATATTGATACGATATCATATTAGGTCAGTAAGTAGGAGGTAACTTCATGGTTGCGCTGGATACTACTGGCATAAATACTCATCTAGCAGACGCTTTTATCCAGAGCAACTTACAGCAAGTACAGGGACATTCTCCCTGAGGCAAGTAGGGTGAAGTGCCTTGCCCAAGGACACAACATCACATAGCCACAGCCTGGGTTCGGTCTCACAACCTTCCGCTCATGAGGCCAAAGCCTTAACCCGCTTGCATGCAGATTATACCATATCAACGATTCACTCCTACAGTGTCAGTTTGACATCTGGGTAAAATGGAACACAGCCTAGACTCTGGTGAAATGGAACACAGCCTAGACTCTGGTGAAATGGAACACAGCCTAGACTCTGGTGGAATGGAACACAGCCTAGACTCTGGTGGAATGGAACACAGCCTAGACTCTGGTGGAATGGAACACAGCCTAGACTCTGGTGGAATGGAACACAGCCTAGAATCTGGTGGAATGGAACACAGCCTAGAATCTGGTGGAATGGAACACAGCCTAGAATCTGGTGGAATGGAACACAGCCTAGAATCTGGTGGAATGGAACACAGCCTAGACTCTGGTGGAATGGAACACAGCCTAGACTCTGGTGGAATGGAGCACAGCCTAGACTCTGGTGAAATGGAACACAGCCTAGACTCTGGTGGAATGGAGCAGAAACCACCGAGGTCCATTTCATCTGTGAAGCTAAGCCCCGCCCACATCCTGTGTTTTTACCTGTGAGGAGTCTGAGGGGGAGGGGCCTGGACTTGGGGAGGAGCTTGACCCTGCAACTGTTGCCTCTTGGGCTGGTATTCTGGGCGTGTGAAAGAGAAGAGAGACAGAGAGAGGAAAAAAAGGTGCATCCCTTTTATTATCAGTGTAAATAAGGAAAACCAAATAGAGGAAGAAGGTGAAGGTAGAGGGTTGTCATGTGTCCTTGGCTTCTCTTATCTCTCACCCTGATGTGGGCGGTGGAGGGGGGCAGGTGGGGAGCAGGAGGGCCAACCCAGGGGCCGGGGTTGTTTCGGGGGCGGGCCATTGCTCGGCATAGCTCTCCGGGAACCAGCCCCTGTTCCCATGGTAACTTCCACACAGCCAGCCTGGCTCTCCCACAGTCTGCTGGTCCACCTGCATGAAGAGAAACCCAGCAGGTATGACGGCCATGGGTCCTGATCCTGGTGTGAACATTCAGCCATTATCTCTGGGAGTTTCAGGGTGTGTGTGTGTGTGTGTGTCGCACCTCTATCAGACAGCCTGCCTCCAGACTGAGCTCGTCAGCGTTGCGAGCCGTGAAGGGGTAAAGGGCACGGTAGGTCGCCAGGGTTGACGACCTCTGGGCACTCATCAGCGGGTGAGCTCCTTCTATCTCCAGCCTCCCGGCCCTCCTCCTCCTCTCCTCCTCCTCTTCTTCTTTTCTCCTCCTTTTCCGCTCCTCCTCCTGGGCTTGCTCCTGGGTGGCTCGGAGCCGAGCCTGCGCCTCTCTCTCCTCCTCCTCCCTCTGCTTGGCTCTCCGCTCCTCCTCCAGCCTCCTCTGACGAGCCTCCTCCTCCTCCTCCTCCCTCTTCCTCCGTTCCTCCTCCCTCCGCTCCTCCTCTCTCCTCTCCAGCTCCTTCCGCTCCTCCTCCCTCCTCTCCTCCTCCCTGCGCTCCTGTTCCAGCTTGGCCAGTCTGACAAGATCAAACATCGTAAAACACACACGCACAACACACCTGCCTGAACATCATAGTACCTGAGTTTGATATAACCTTTAACACTAGACAACACATCTTAATATAAGCTGTGATTTGGCTCATATAACGTGTATGTGTATGGGGAGTTAGGTGGCTAAGCGGTTAAGGACTATCCCGTTGCTATGCTCAGTGACCGATGCTCTTTGTAAAAGCTCTCTCTTGTAAGTCGCTTTGGATAAAAGCGTCTGCTAAATGAATACATGTAAATGTAAGGAATCAGGCTAGTAATCAGGAGGTTGCTGGTTCGATTGTGCCAACATGACATTGTGTCCTTGGGAAAGGCACTTCACCCTATTTGCCTCAGGTAGGAATGTCCCTGTACATGCTGTAAGTCGCTCTGGATGAAAGCATCTGCTGAATGACTGAATGTAAATGTATGTCTGAAGTGTACAGAATATAAAGCGTTTTTTTTACAGTAGAATTGTGTGTGAGATCCTGACCTGGCAGCCTCCTCCTCTTCACTCCTCTTCCTCTCCTCCTCTTCCCTCCTCTTCCTCTCCTTGTCTTCAGCCCGTCGTTTCTCCAGCTCTCTCAGTTTGAGCTCCTTGACTCGATGAAGATCTTCCAGCACAGCCTGCTGCTGCCTCTGCTTTTCCCTCAGCTCCTAACACAACCACAAACACACGGTCAAGCTTCAGAACCGACCAGACAACCACAAACACACGGTCAAGCTTCAGAACTGAAAGGACAACCACAAACACACGGTCAAGCTTCAGAACTGAAAGGACAACCACAAACACACGGTCAAGCTTCAGAACCGACCAGACAACCACAAACACACGGTCAAGCTTCAGAACTGAAAGGACAACCACAAACACACGGTCAAGCTTCAGGACTGAGGGGACAACCACAAACACACACGGTTCAGGACTGACAAACAACCACAACCACAAATGCACACGGTTAACCTTTATCTCTCTTCTTTTTGGTTCATGCAGCCTCATCATTACACCTGACTGTTCATGATACAAATACCCCAACTGGCACCAGTACAGTCACAGATGTTGTAAAATAACAGGTAAAGTCTGACAATGTTTGTTGTAAAAAAAAAAAAGCTTTGGAACATGTATGTTTTTACATTTAATGTTAAAACAGGTAACATGTCATATGAATTCTTACTGCAGTATTGGAGGGAAAAAAACACAGATGAAAAGAAGAGAGTGACAACAAAAGCTGATGTCATCCAAGACCAGAGACGTCCAAAAAGAACAAAAAGAAAGAAGATATAGAAAAGCAAGAATATCAAATCACCACAGGAAGAAAAGAAAAGTGTTGGGATTCAAGTAATGAGACACTGAGAAGGGGGAAATCCTGCGAGATGGAAGACCGGGGAGGGAACAGAGGAGGACGGAGGGATGAAAGAAGGGAGAAGTTAGAAGAACAACCTTGATGAGGAGAAACAGCTGGCTGAGACAGCCCAGTAGAGAGAGGAGCCCCTGAAGAACACAGTCATCCATGTCCCCAAACTACGACAGGAGGAGGAGGGGTGGGGGTGGGGGGGGCAAGGAAGGAGAGGACGCAGGGAAAAGAGAAGAGGCGGGGAAAGAGAGAGAGAGTGAGAATGGAGACAGAGAGACAGAATGGAGATAGAGAAACAGAGAGAGAAAGAATGGAGATAGAGAGACAGGGAGAGATAGATAGAGATAAACAGAGCGACAGGGAGAGAGAATGGAGACAGAGAGAAAGACAGAGAGTGGAAGGGAGTCAGCGAGAGAGACAAAGGGAGAGAGATGAAGGGGGAGAGATAGAATGAAGGAGACAGAGAGAGGAGTGTGGGGTGAGAACAAGGAGGAGCAGAGATATAAAGGGGCAGATATGGAGCGAGGGAACAGGTGGTCCATAACAGGAGAGATGGTGGGGATTAGAAGCAGAAAAAAGAGAGAGAGAGAGAGAGTAGGGTTAGACGACACTGCAGAAAGAAGCTAGGAAAACTGGAGAGTAGAGCAGGTTTGACCAGAGACAAGCATTAGTATCACATTATGATGTACTGTGCTTGCCAGGTATCAAGTTAACAAGCTTTGTGTCAATGAATGGAGTTAGTGCCACAGGGGATGTTTGTGTGTGTGGGTGTGTGTGTGTGTGCGTGCATGTTAATGGTTACGTAAATGTGTTCAGTTCTGGAGAGAATTCCTTCTGCTACAGAAGACTAATTTGTGTCAGGTCAAAACTGGCCTGGTCTGTGTCCAGACTGTTTATACAGGGCTAATGTTCTCTGTCATGTGGTATACATGTGTTCAGTGGTTTAGACTGTTCCGTTCTGTGGAGGTCTAGGCTAGTGTGTCTGGTCTATGGAGGTCTAGGCTGGTCTGTGGAGTTCTAGGCTGGTCTGTGGAGGTCTAGGCTAGTCTGTCTGGTCTATGGAGGTCTAGGCTGGTATGTGGAGGTCTAGGCTGGTCTGTGGAAGTCTAGGCTGGTCTGTGAAGGTCTAGGCTGGTCTGTGGAGGTCCAGGCTGGTCTGTGGAGGTTTAGGTTGGTCTGTGGAGGTCTAGGCTGGTCTGTGGCAGTCTAGGCTAGTCTGTGGGGGTCTAGGCTGGTCGGTCTGGTCTGTGGAGGTCTAGGTTGGTCGGTCTGGTCTGTGGAGGTCTAGGCTGGTCGGTCTGGTCTGTGGAGGTCTAGGTTGGTCGGTCTGGTCTGTGGAGGTCTAGGCTGGCCTGTGGCGGTCTAGGCTGGTCTGTGGAGGTCTAGGCTGGTCTGTGGAGGTCTAGGCTGGTCGGTCTGGTCTGTGGAGGTCTAGGCTGTTCTATGTACAGGTGATGTGGGGTGGAATCGGACCGTGATCTCCTTGTTGTACTGGTCCATCTGGGCTAGCTTGCAGGTGGTCTCTCTCTCCAAGGTGTCCAGCTGGTCCTTAAGCCTCCTGCAGGCCACGCCCTTCTCAGCCACACCCCCGTTCACTGAACTCAGTGTCTCCGCTGCAAGGCAAAAAAGGGCAAAGGTTAGCAGGACAAATCATGTTGTATACTGTATGGAATTTGAACGGTGTCGTGTGTGTACGACTGCATGTACCGATGTGTGTGTAAGTGTTTGTGGGTGGGTGTGGGGGGGGTGTCCTGTTGCTTACAGGGAAGGTTGTTGAGGTTTATGTTGCGTAGAGTCTCATTAAGCTTCTGCTGCTCTGGGACCAGCTGGGATAGCTTCCTCTGGCAGTCCTGCACACACACACACACACACACACACACACACAAGCAAACACACGCACACACACGCGCGCACGCAAGCACACACACATGCAGACACACAGACACGCGCACAGACACACACAGGGTGAGTGTTTTGGGGGGGGGGGGGGCAGCGGGGGGGGTGTAAACAGAGGCTCCACACACACCTCAAACTGCAGTTGGAGGGTGTTGATCTCAGAGATCCTCCCGTCTCTCTTCTGATTGATGAGATCCAGCTCCGCCTTCTGGATCCGCCTCTTGCTCTGGGCGTCACGGAGACAGTGGGAGATCTGCTTGTGCTTGCTGCCCTGGGAGACGGAAATGATTGAAAACAACACTGACCACTCAGATGTAGTTAGATACTTTGAATGTACTGTAGGTATTCCATGTGAGTTTGTTAATCGTACATTTGTGTGAGTGCGTGTACGTGGGTGAGTGTGTGTTTGTGTGTGTGTGAGTGTGTGTGTGTGAGAGAGTGTTTGTGTGTGTGTGTGTGTCCAGTATGTCTAACCACAGCCTCCAGCTCTATCTCCAGACTCTTCTTCTTGGCTCGGAGCTTGAGAATCTCCTCCATCTCTCTTTCCTTCTTCTTCCCCAACTCTTCCTTCTTCCCTCGCTCCCACTCCTCTCTCTGCTGACGCTCCAGCTCCTGGTCACAAGTACGAGAAGAGTGAGGGAGGTGGGAAAGAGAGATATCATGAAAAAGAGAGAGATTGAATGTGAAAAAAGATAGAAATTAAAAGGAGGGACAGAAAGAGAGATACAGCATTTCCCCTCTACTGCAATTTCCTCTCTGGGGGACAAATAAAGGATTTTCTTATCTTATCTTATTCACACATGCACACATACACCATAAAAACCCACCAAATACACAGGAATAACCCTCGACCCACCTCCTTCCTCTCCATCTCTCTGAGTCTCTCCTCCTCCCTCTGCCTCTCCATCTCCCTCTGTCTCTCCATCCTCCTCTCCTCCTCCAGCCGCCTTCGGTTCTCCTGCTCCCGCGCCTCTCTCTCCTTCCTCTCCTGCGCCTCCTTCATCTCCTTCTCTCTCCTCTCTCTCTCTTTCCTCTGCTGCCCCTCTAAAGCCAGTCTGCGTTTCTCCAGCTCGGCGCTGCCCCGCACGAAGTTCTCCTTCAGTTTGTCCTCAAACGACACTATGGAGATAGGAGGGGGGGGGGGGGGGGGGGGGGGGTTAGAGAGAGCTTGAGAGTTAAATGTGCCCTTTCTGCATTATATGTAATCTTATTACAACCTTGTGCTCCTTGGTGTGTGCGTGTGTGTGAGTGTGTGTACCGTTACTCTTGGACTTCTGAGTGCTCTCAGAAGGCTCAGTCCCATCTAGGAGTCCAGTGGAGATGGGGGGTCCAGATCCGTTCACTAGCTCAGTGGCCCTGCCTCCTCTGGGACAGGAGAGAGGAGGATGCAGCAGTGTAAGCATCCATCCATCTTCCGATAAACAGTCGCCGCTGACGGGTGATCTTTGAGGATTATGTGTGTGAGGGTGTGTGGGTGTACGTTTGTAATCAAGTATGTGGGTGTGTGTGTGTGTGTGGGAGTAGGGAGTCAGGTGGCTCAGTAGTTAATGCGTTGGGCTCATGATCGGAAGGTTGTGAGTTTGATTCCCAGCTGTGGCTACATGACGTTGTGTCCTTGGGCAAGGCACTTACTCCTGTAACCCTACTTGCCTCGGGGTGAATGTCCCTGTACTTGCTGTAAGTTGCTCTGGGTAAGAGCGTCTGCTAAACGATTCAATGTAAATGTGTGTGAGAGAAAGAGAGAGGCAGTGAGTGAGGGTGTTACCTCAGCGAGGGGGGGATAAGATCAGCAGGCAGGGTGAGGGGCAGAGGATGTCCAGTCTTGGCCATGTCCACCAGGTGCATGGCCAGGATAAACTCCTCTGCTCTCAACTGACCATCCTTATCCACATCAGCCAGGGTCCTACACACACACACACACACACACACACACGCATGTACACACACGTACACACACTATCAGAATGAGAATGCACACCAAACCTGGTTTTATCCTTCTTCATGAAAGTTCTTATGTGAGAACATAGCCACATACACTCCAGCAAGCAAACACACACATGTACACACACACGTGCGCACACACGTACACACACAGGTTACCCACCAGATGGTAGCTAGCTGGGTCTGGGTCAGGTGGGAGGCTGTTAGAGCGTTCCTAACCTGAGGTCCTAAAACACAGGAGATCGATCATGACAAAGAGACCCAGAGCAGAGGAGGCTTGAGGGGGTCACAGACACGGTGGTCCAGCCCAGGGAGTGGACCCAGTAAGGGGTCAGGGGGGGGGGGTGGACATGCCCTCCTGAGTGCGGTGGAGCCTGGCTGTCATGCCCACCTGAGAGGTAGCCACTCATGAGCTTATCCAGCCCGTTGAACTGCTGACGGTACTTGAGACGCGAGGCCTGGGGCACCGCCCAATCGCACGAGCCCGTCTTCGGGGAGTTACTGGTCAGGGAGGTGGTGGAGGAGGAGTTAGAGCTAAGAAGGGAACAAAGAGAGAGAAAGAAGATGTTGATGATTTAACTGAGTCAAATATCATTTAAACAGTCAAATAGGTATCCACCAATTACACCAACTATGAAAGAGAGAGAAAGAGATACAATAGAAATAGAAAGAAAGAGAGAGAGAGAGATGAGGAGAGAAGGATAGCAAAGAAGGGAGAGAGACATCTGAAAGGTATCCTGTATTTGATAGAGCAGATATCAGTGCGGTAGGTTCCATCTTTTGCATCTTTTAGCACATCTCAGTGACTGAACCCTGGTGACAAACTTCAGTCCTGCCCTGGTTTCCCCTCTCTCTCTCTCTCTCTCTCTCTCTCTCTCTCCCTCTCTCTCTCTCTCTCTGTCTCTCTCTCTCTCTCTCTCACTGTATCCAGTCCTTTACTTACACTCACTAATTGCCTGGAAGCTCCCTGTGGGCTTTCATGAGATCTTAATTAGCTGCTCAGGAGGAGAGAAGAATCTGTCACGCACTGTCGGCCATGACGGCTCAGACCCAGGCTGCCTGGCTGCAAACATTTCCGGACTTCAATATGAGCTTCCACAGTAGCCTTCGGCCATTTTGGGTCCATATTGTAGAAATGAACAGTGATCGATAAACAGGAGGATTGTGGGAATGAGTCACCAGTTGGCTGAGTTTGATCATTTCATAAGAATGCAAACTAGACAGGGTGTGAAGCCACTGCCCTCACTTTAGACTGACAGAGGATCAGAAACACAATGAGACAAGCGGGTAAGGGAGGATAGCTCTGCTACAGGGTGTGTGTGTGTGTCTGTGTGCGAGGGAGGGTGTGTGTGTGTCTGTTTGCAAGGGAGGGAGGGCATGTGTGTGTGTCTGTTTGTAAGGGAGGGAGGGTGTGTGTGTGTGTGTGTGTCTGTGTGCGACAGAGGGAGGGTGTGTGTGTGTGTGTCTGTGTGCGACAGAGGGTGATGTGAACCAGACAGCGATCGAGAAACAAAGCATCTTTGTATGTGTGGGTGGGACTGTGTGTGTGTGTAAGTGCATGTGCGTGTGTGTGTGTGTGCACATCCAGTAGGCCTTGGTTTGTGTGCACTCCAGGGATGAGGTGTTACTATGAGCTTTGCCTTTAATCAAACAATGTGGAATGTGGTGCGAGGACCAGCAAGTCAGTTAAACATGAACATGTGACTAGAAGAACCAGCACAGCTACCTGTCTGGCCACACAGCCTCCATGCATGTGTACTGCTGTTAAATAAGCCAGGTCCATGTGCACAGCACTCGCACGCACAGCGCCACCCTGTTCCTCTCTTTCTCTAATACACCTGTTGTTCCAAGCACGAGGAAGTCATTGACGCCCAACACAGCGAAGAGTGCTTCATGTCAACACTGTTTCTAGTAAAGTAAAGTAAATACCACGTGAAATATGTTTTCTGGTCCAGTTACTTTTTGTGTCAAAGAGTGACACTCGTTTTTTTTTCCTCCACTGGTAACAAGTCCTGTTCTCTGTTCCTTAGACATGAAGACCACTTCAACATGGCTCTGAGGAAACCTTCCTAAACCTGCCTCTTGTCAGGCAGCCATTCTTGCTAGACTGATGGAAGATCTACAAACTGCAGCCCGCAGTCAACCAACCAGAGTCATTCTTATATCCTAGATTTAACTTGCAGGTCTCATGTAATACTACCGCTTCCTGAGTGGTAGACTTCCTGTTTATTACCATTTACTTGCTGTGTATGATCATGTACTTCCTGTGTACTTCCTGGTTCTTACCTGCTAGAGCCCAGGTCTAGGAGGGAGTTGGCATTGGACATCCCTGTGGATGGAGAGAAGGCCATAGGGGAGGAGAAGCCAGGAAGAGGAGGAGCTGGAGGGACAAAAGAGAGAGAGAGAGAGAGAGAGAGAGAGGGAGAGGGAGAGGGAGAGAGAGAGAGAGAAGGATGGGAAGGTAATGAAAGTTTTGAAAAACAACACTCATTTTACGTGTAAGAGAAATACAAGTGAGTATGCTTGCATGTGTCCAAACTCATATACCTACACGTGCTGGAGGAGTGTGTATTCATATAAATGCATAGGCCTGATGTACTGCACAGTCTACAAGTCTGCTCTTGTCAGTGTCTGCTGCAGATTTTCTAATCTTACTCTTCTACATGATCACACAGGCACACATACTAAGGCAGACATGTATGGTACACAACACTGTCTCTATCTGTCTAGGGACGCAACATCGACCTCATCCTTCAGTCACAGCAGAGAGAGAGAGAGAGGGAGAGAGCAAGAGAGAGAGAGAGAGAGGGGAAGAGAGAGACAAACATTCATTTTCATCAGAGATAGCGA